>CM057449.1:788480000-788875000 GCA_016271365.2 Neoceratodus forsteri | reverse complement strand
TTCCTCCAGTTCTTGACTGGATTGGCTGTCACTCACAATAGACTGCTGCTGTTGGTCCAAAAAGGTGCTGAAGTCTAAACTACATCTCCCAGAGTCACTGCTCATACAATCCTCTTGTGGCTGGCTCAGATTATGAGTCCAAGTTCTGATTCGTCCAAGGCACCATTTAGAGCTAGCTTACCCCACACTGATTGGTCCAGTTCAGCAGTTCAAAACCAGAATGGGGAACTAGACAGACACAGTTCTGACTGCAAAGAAAGCAGGTTAGACAAACTGTAATTTCATTATTACTCTAAATAATTTCTGGCAAACAGTTACATCTTTCAGACAGGTTCCCTTTGCACTCCTAGTGACTGCAAAAATGAAGTGAATTGGCAGCAGCTTGAGTGGTACTCAATCAAAGAAACACACAGTCCCCCATACAAACTAATTATGTCTGCAAGCAGACAGCTCTTAAGAGACAGTACCAGAGGTTCTAAAAACACTCACTGATAAATGGCTTAAATGCCAAACACCATTCAGGCTTGGAGCATTCAAGCAAGCTCTGGAAGTCTTTGGGAACCCCCATTTGCAGGGGGTTACACCTTCCTGGCCTGGGAAAGCTTGACGTCCGCGTCAAGCAAGTACCCATAAGTTTCAACTGCAACCATATACATTTGCATTAGGCTCGCATATGTAATCATCAGTCAATATATCATTTTACCAAGAACACATTTCTGAAACATTGCAGTCGTCACTCTTTACACAGTATTACATCACATTGTACCATAACTCAAGTTATTACCTCTTGTACATGAAACCTGAAGAGAGGGCCCTTCCTATCAGTTACCTTGGGGCTGGATGGGCAAGGGCACCATATTAGAGGGCAACACAAGTAACTTGGAGTTAGCACTGATGCTCAGTTTGGGCAATGAGCTTGGGGACACATACACTCCTTTATGGACAACATTGAGAGGCAAGTCCACAGGCCTCCAAGTGAATCATAACTGAGGTGCACCACAGGCTTTACAGCTCGACCAGTCTTCTAGGGGAACTGTTATAGTCTCTGCACTCTGAGCCTCATTTTCAGCATTGTCCTCACTTGTCAGGGGAGTCTCCATGGGGTAGAGAGGCTAGAACTTGGGGCACTTTCAGCTCCAGGAGTTACAGTTTCTGAGTCCACAACATTTGGCTCGCATGGAGAGCTTTCGGACACTGGCAGTGGACTGTCAGGGCACTCAAAATACTCTTCTTGTTCGGGTGTATCACCAGTCTGCCCCAATCTATCATTTTCCTCCCCTGAAAGCTCAAACAGTTCAACCATGCACAATGATTCCATTTCATCTGATCTGATGCTTTGCACTTCACTTTCTGGGAGCATTGGCTCCAGAGATGAAGCTGGGGGCTTAGACAGTCCAGAAGGCCCAGCTTCATCTCCAGTATTGACTAGGGGTTGCCCCAAACAATTGACTCAGTTAGTAAGAAGGATAGTATTCAAAGTCACTCTCACTTTCTTCCGATATGGACTGACAGTCATGCTCAACTGGGACTTGTGGAGGGAACACTTTAACTTTGCTTCTGTAGGTGCAGACTTTCTTGATCTTTTCTTAGCAGCAGCTCTAGTCACTGGTCCAGGGGCATCTTCTAGGGGCTCAGACTCAATTAAGAATTGTCCAATGGGCAGTAAATGATTTCTATGCATTGTTTTTACATCTTTTGAATTATTCTCAGGCCTTACTTTGTACACTGGCAGATCATCTAGTTTGCCCACTACAATGTGAGGGAGATGGTGCCATCTGTCAGCAATCTTGTGCTTGCCATGCAGTCCCAGATTTCTTAGCAATACCCGATCTCCCTCCTGGAGTTCCTGTGCTTTCACCTTTTTATCACACCTTTCTTTGTTGGCCAGATTTCTTTTGGCAGCCATGGTTTGAGCCAGTTGGTACGCATGAGTTAGCTGGGCCTTTAACTTTTGCACATACTGTAAATAGTTGTCAGCTTGAACCCCATCAGGAGAGACCCCAAAACACACATCTACCGGTAGTCGAGCTTCTCTTCCAAACATCAGGCGGTAGGGGGAGAACCCAGTGGCATCACTATTGGTGCAGTTATAAGCATGTACCAGGGTGCTAATTTGTTGGCTCCATCTAGGCTTGTCCTTTGGGTGCAGGGTGCCTAGCATATCTAGCAAAGTGCGGTTGAAACGTTCAGGCTGTGGGTCCCCCTGGGGGTGGTAAGGAGTGGTTCTGGACTTTCGCACTCCCCACAGAGAAAGCATCTCTTTGATCAGACGACTCTCAAAGTCTCTCCCTTGATCAGAATGGATTCTTTGTGGAGCCCCATAGTGAACAAAAAAGTTTTCTACAAGTACTTTGGCCACAGTGGATGCTTTCTGGTCTTTGGTGGGGAAAGCTTGGGCATATCTCGTGAAATGGTCAGTGACCACCAACACATTACTGATATTTCTTTGATCTGACTCCAAACTCAGAAAATCAATACAGACCAGCTCCATGGGTGCACTGGTGGTGATGTTAACAAGGGGGGCAGCCCTCTGGGGCAAAGCTTTCCTCTGTAAGCAGCGACTTACAAGTTGAATGTGTTGCCCACATCAGCCCCCATCTTAGGCCAATAGAATCTGGATCTCACCAAGTCAAGTGTTCTGTCTATACCAAGGTGCCCATGTGGTTGTGCAAGGACCTCAGTACTGAGTCTCGAAAGGCAGTGGGCAGCACTAGTTGTTGTTTGTCTACTTGTCCCCTCTGTCTACTGTTTCTCTGTATAACAGTTTATTGATCAGTTTCAACTTAGGACCTTCTTTGTATAACAGTGCAGTTCTCAAATTAGTGGGCAATTTGGACACATCTTTTCCTGCATAGAGGGCTTCTAAAGCTGCTTTGATCATGGGATCGGGGATTGAGCCCCAAATACTGTCATTGTCCAGCTGAGGCAGTGCACCAATGTCTATTGCAGAAAAGTGGCAATAAGCAGCAGTATGCACTCCTCAGAGGCTCCAAGCAATCCACCATGCAGTCCACTGCGTCCGTGGACATTTGTTCCTCCCTGTCAAACTTCCGCAGAGTGCCCGAATGTCAGGTTCTGCCAATCGGACCCAATCATTCTGGGGAACAGGCCTCGGGAGAGCATCAGCATCTATGTGGTTCAGACCTGCTCGGTATTCGAGGCATAGTCATATGTAGATAATGCAGAAAGCCACCTATGGCCAGTGGCATCCAACTTAGCTTGAGGTCTGCACATAGGTCAAAGGATTATTGTCAGTTTTACTAGTATTTTAGCCCCATACAAGTACTCATGGAATTGGTCAACAATAGCCCACTTCAAAGCTAGGAACTCTAACTTATGTACAGGATAGTTCTTTTGGGATGGGGTCAGGCTTCTACTGGCAAAGGCCACTGGTCTCGAGGCCATTCTCGTGCTCTTGGTACAACACAGCTCCAACCCTTGCAAGCTAGCATCAGTGTGCAGGGACGTAAGGTTTTCTTGGATCGGCATAGGCCAGCACTGGAGCATGGGTAAGTTGATATATGATCTCATGAAAAGCAATCTCACAATCAGGAGTCCAGCGGGCCCCAAATACTTCACTCGGATGAAAATACACTCTTTCAGTCTTGAGGGACGCTGACTTTGGTATTTTTGTGGGTTGGGGATACCCTTGAGTAAGGTTAAGTAAAGGCGGATCACTCTTGAATAGTCCTTGATGAGCGCCGATAATAACCACAGAATCCCAAGAATCTTTGCAGTTCTTTTAGATTTTTGGGCTGTGGCCAGGTGGTCAAGGCCTCAACTTTACTTGGGTGGTCTCTATTCCTCGGTGGATACTATATGTCCCACATACTTTACTGATGTTTGAAAGAATTGACACTTATCAATGGACAGTTTAAGGCCAAAGTCCTCCAGTCGGTCCAATACCTTAAATAATCTGCTCTCATGTTCCTCCAGTGAGCTGCCAAACACAATAACATCATCTAGGTATACCAGGCACTCTAGTAAGTTCATGTCCCCACTGCACGCTCCATCAATCGTTGAAAAGTGGCTGGGGCACCTGAATCCCTTGAGGCATCCTCATGAATTCATAGAAGCCAAGCGGACAGATAAAGGCAGTCTTCTCACGGTCCTCTGGGGCCATCGGGATCTGGTAGTACCCACTGGAGATCCAGCACAGAGAACCACTTGCTCCCGCTTAGGCAGTCCAAAGCATCCTGAATGCGGGCATTGTGTACTGATCAGGATAGTCCGCCGGTTTAAGTGCGATAATCACACACATCCTTACTGTTCCATTCTTTTTCCTCACTACCACAATGGGGGAAGCATAAGGGCTTCTGGATTCTTGTATTACACCAGCAGCTAACATCTCTTGCAGATGCCGTCTCACATCATCTATGTCAGCAGGTGCCAGGCGTCGAGACCTCTCACGAAATGGTCTTTCAGTCATGCAGCCGGATATTGTGCTCAGCTCCTTGCACCATCCTACATCCCATTCCTTTAAAGAAACACCTGGTCTCTCTGGGCAAGCTTCTCACTGATCCTCACTTTCCATTCAGCTGGCAGCGGGGAGTGGCGAAATCAAACAAGTCAGGCGTTACTCTGTCATTCTTCTTGAACTCTTGCTGCTGGGTAGCACTGCAGTGTCTGCACAATGCACATTAGCCAGGATGCAACCTCTGTTTACTCGAATGTCTCTTCAGACACATTATGAACTTGGACCATTACCCTTCTGGCATAAACATGGGCTCTAGCGGGCAAAATACTAGGCTTGACCAGCAGTCCTCTGGCAATTTTCATCGCCTGGTGCATCCAACATTAATATTTTATTCTTAACATCCTTTCTGATACGGACCTCTCCCTGTAAGGTACACTGGGCATTTGGCGGGATCAGAGACTCAGGATCCTTCTTCCATACAATTCCGACCGGTTCCTCTGGTTCTGTTTTTCAGCATCTCTCTGTGCCTCATAGGCCTTCTTAATTAAAGCGAACTCTTAAAGCTCTACCTAGTCTTTGACCCTGTTTTCATAACACAGCACAACGGCCTTCCGAACATATGAGCATTTGTTCCAGTCAACAAAGGACACCATCCATACAGTCCAGTGGGGGGACACACTAAGGCTAGGGTCTCTACTTGTTCGGCCACTCCAGCCACGGAGGTGGGGAAAGACAGCCAAATTCGGATATACCCGGAATAGGGTAGGCCTCTCACTTAACCCCCATACATGCAGTCCTTCTAATGGTTGTAAGGGTACGCCTGACAAATGCTTCTGATACCAATCCTGGAACATAACTGTCACTTGGGAGCCACTGTCTATACAGCTCTTGTAGACACTCCATTCACCTTTACAGTGGTCTCCATGGAGGACCCACTATTCTGGACCAGTCTGGAGAGGCGGTAGTGGGGGCCTGGGCAACTGACCTTGCCACAAAAGGATGTGAATTAGCATTTTGGTGCCCTCACTGGGATCATGTCGTGCACCTCTTAACCACTGATTTCTTCTCCGAAGCTCTCCTTGTAGCCTATATGCAACTTTGTCAGTGTCTTTTGGGACTGGCATTCCCTTTCATGTGCCCATCTTTCCCACAATTATAGCAAAACATACTTTCTGGAGTTTGAGCTGGCCGGCGCCACACTGGGAGCCAGGCGGGGTATTACTAACTGGAAACCTGGGTGCCATCTCTGTCTGCAGCGTGATAAGCATTTGGAGACATCGTCAGTTTCTCCACTTCCATGGTCAGGAATTGAGTTTGGAGCTGTTATCATGCAGGAGATACATGGGTGGGTACCCCCACCCCTAGCAGATGCAGTCGGATATAGGTCAGGGCCCGTGCTTGCAAACGTGGCCTTCATAAAGGACTGTTTTGAATTCGGATCTCTCAACAGTTCAGCCCCATTGTGGCTTATCTTTTTCCTTGTCAGAGCACTCATTGACTGTCAACCTCTGCCCCTGAACTTCACTTGATGGGTCACCCTCAGTCACTCGGGTCGTAGCCGCAGCTATTGGTGCAGGTCCTCCCGAGGTCGTCTTTTTCTCAACTCCTCGAATTTCTCTCATTAACTCATCATAGGAGGTGGGGATTCCAGTCGATCTGCCAGGCGTAACTGAAGCAACAGCAGTTCTGAGAAGGGGCAGACTTAAGATCCTGTCCAGCCTGGTTCGGTCCAGTTCAATCGCTGGCAAACTACCTTTTCAGAGGCATTCTTGCAACAATTTTTCCAGCCGAGATACATACACAGACAACAACTCCCTTGGTACTGTTGTGCATCTCTTACTCTCCACCATAGGTCCTCATCAGAATCTGGGCTCACACATTCTCCAAGGCCTCAAGATAGGCCTGTGCAGTTGCTTCAGGGTTACTGGCCCGTTTAGCACGGATGGTAGCCAGGGCAGGACCTCGGAGGCTCTCACTAACCCCTTTCGCCGCCTTCCGAGCATTGCCATTCTAGCACTTGGGGCAACATAGTCTATCCAGGTCTCCCAGTCATCCTCCCCTTGGGGGTGGGGAGGTGCCAGAGAAGATCCTCAACCTTCGGTAAGAGTCGTGACTAATGGCAGGTGCAGAAATAAGGAGTCTGCATTGGTTCAGCCACCATTCGGGCACTGGAGCAGGAGAGGGTGTTGGGAGGAACACCCCAGGTGCAAAATAGTTTCTTCAAGTCCTCCACAGTTTCCCCTCTCCCAGCAACCATTCAGCAAATTTCTCCTCAAAGTTTCAGATAGTGGTGGGGGCTGATTCCCCGGGTCTTACTGTCCTTAGTTATCACTCTCCAAGCAGTGAGGGCTCCCTCTGGGGTAATGGTCTGTGGCACTTTGGAGCTATCTATGGGATCCTTAAACTCTACTAGGGCCAGGAAAGTGGGTGAGCAGATTAGCATGCACCCACCACCACAGGGTTTTGTAAACCTTCCACCTTGGAAAGTACTCCTGCACAGTGTCCGTGATTGATACCCAGGGGATGTCCAGGATAAGCATAGCATTTTGGGGCGATCTCCTCCCCAGTACACCACTCCACCAGCGGTGCACAGCCACTTCTGTCGGGTACCATTTTTTCTTAACAGTGGTTCGTAATATGGCCACTAGAGGACACACAATCCCAGCGGTGAGCCTCCAAGATGTAACCCTAGATGGCGCTATCCCAGGGGCTACTACCCCGCCTGATTTGCCACTCAACAGGTTGAGGGCCTGGATCCAATGGCGGGTGCCTCCACCCAGAGGTCAGGGTTTGCAATAGTTAAACTAACTTGGTCACAGCCCTCTGGGACACTGCAACCCCTTTCTTCCCCACTAGTGGCCCACACAATATATCAGAATTACCTTCACAGTATACACTTACCCCCAGGTCTGGTTCCGGCACTGGGACCTCCTGTGAAATGAGATACAGTGCAACAATCACAGTACAGTACTTTAACATAGACAAATACCCAGGCAGTATAACTTTGCTGAAACAAGCAGCTCTGATTTATTTAGGGGATATAACAAGGACAGGGAAATCAGGTTAATTAGCTTATCACTCTAATAATCTACCTATGGCTCTGTGCACAGGCCTATCCCTATCAGTTACTGTCCCTGGGTACCCAAGCCCTAGTGGCTAGTCCAAACCAGTGGCAGCTGGTAGGGGCCCTTTCACACAGAGAAAGGAGAATTAAACAGTCAGCAGTACAGTAATTCCATTTGGATTTAATGTAGCAATTCAACAGGAGCAACCCTGAATTAGTACTCATGACCTCCAAATAAGATAGGGTCCTTCAATGTCAGCAGTGCTCACTTGAGGTACACAAACCTCTTCACACATCCATATAAAAGAAAGCACTATACCAGGCAGGCTGCATCTGTATCCCGATCGCAATTACTGCACAATACCCGGGAGAACACACAGCAGATTCAGTTCCTGACAGACAGAGTGCAATTTTCAGCAATTCCTCCAGTCTTCTACAGGGTGAGCCTGGTTTCTACTCTTCAGAGATCCTTTGATTCTTTTCACAGGACGGATTCAGTCCTAACAAGCTGTTACACAAGCTGCAGACCGAACTCTGGGCCTTGCACACGTTTTTGACTAAAACTGCACTAGAGAAAAAGCACAGGGCTCCTTCCTTCTTCACTGCCAAAGCTCAACTGAAACTCCAACCGACAAAACCGGCACTTCCTTTGAGTTCCTCCCAGTTCTTGACTGGATTGGCTGTCACTCACAATAGACTGCTGCTGTTGGTCCAAAAAGGTGCTGAAGTCTCAAACTACATCTCCCAGAGTCACTGCTCATACAATCCTCTGTGGCTGGCTCAGATTATGAGTCCAAGTTCTGATTCGTCCAAGGCACCATTTTAGAGCTAGCTTACCCCACACTGATTGGTCCAGTTCAGCAGTTCAAAACCAGAATGGGGAACTAGACAGACACAGGTCTGACTGCAAAGAAAGCAGGTTAGACAAACTGTAATTTCATTAATACTCTAAATAATTTCTGGCAAACAGTTACATCTTTCAGACAGGTTCCCTTTGCACTCCTAGTGACTGCAAAAATGAAGTGAATTGGCAGCAGCTTGAGTGGTACTCAATCAAAGAAACACACAGTCCCCATACAAACTAATTATGTCTGCAAGCAGACAGCTCTTAAAGAGACAGTACCAGAGGTTCTAAAACACTCACTGATAATTAAATTAAATGCCAAACACTATTCAGGCTTGAGATTCAAGCAAGCTCTGAAGTCTTTGGGAACCTCATTTGGTTACATATATATATTTTATATTTATATATATATATCTATATCTATATCTATATCTATAAAGTCCGCATAGTCTATCAGAGGAAGAAAGGTTGTTTACACTAGCCACAGTTTGGCCTCCATAGGAAGAAGGTTTTTTATCCTAAAGAAATGTCCTAGTCTCTGGCGGAGTTTCTTTAGAAGCTCTTCAATGTGCCCTTGAAATGAGAGAGTGTTATCAAGCCAGACCTCCAAATATTTGAATTTAGACACATAATCCAGCTGCTCTCCCAGTAGTGTGGAAATAGGTGAGAGGGTTCCAGGGGAGAGTAGGTTTGGAGAGATGGATCAGGGAGAGAAGAGCATGGCTTTATTTTTCTTAGCATTCAGGAGCAGCTTCTGGTTTAGGAGTTGGAGTTGCAGCAGATTGAACTCGTCCTGGAGAGATGATAGTACTGTATTGATTGCCCACTGGTGTAGAGTACTGTGTCATCTGCGAAAAGATGCATTTGAGCCTTGTTGATGGTGGCATTGATATTTACAGTATGTAGATTGTGAAAAGTAGAGGGGCCCAAGACAGAGCCTTGAGACACACCCCTAAGCAGTGGTTTTAGGGGTGAGATTTCCCCCCTTCAGCCTTGACTTGCTGATAACGTCCTGACAGGTAGTTGTTGAACCATCTAATCGAGATAGCATCCAGGACAATAGTCCAAAGAGACAAGAGAAGCAAGGAGTGATCAACCGTGTCAAAAGCCTTACTGAGGTCCAGAAAGACTGCACCAACAAAGTTCTTATTTTCCAGTTCTCCCTGCTAGTCGTTGGTCACCTTGGCTAAGGCAGAGATTGTACTATGTTGAGCCCTGAAGTCTGACTGTAGTGGGTATAGGAGCTTTGCTGATTCCAGGTGTTCCTTGAGCTGAGAATTAATGATTTTTCCAACAATTTAGACAGGATGGGGGAAGAGAGAGATAGGCCTGTAGCTGTTCAGGTCACTGGGCCTTAAATACGAGAATGACGTGTGCGGTTTTCCAGATGGTAGGAAGGTCACCTTGGGAAATTAATATGTTGAACAAATGTGTAATGGACACCGCTAGGGCACAATAGCCTGCCTTTAAAAAGGGGTCAATGTGGTCAGCACCTGGACTTTTCTTGACATCCAGCTGGAGCAAGAGGTCTTCCACATCCTTCAGAGATGTGAGATGAAGGAAGGGTTAGTTGAAGTGGAGTCTGATGCATCTAATCCCAGTTGTGCACGTAATGTACATGTGGCTTTATACAATGTATGCCAAGGTGCAAATCTGATTAAAACATGGAATTCAAAGGGTCATATTAGAGGGGGGTGGAGTCTTATGAAATGACCCTTTTACAGGAAAATGAGAACAGACTTAGCCTAATATCTACTAATCAACAAGGTAAGGGATGGCATCAGCCTAGGAGCCTAGTCAGAGGTGCGTAGGTATGGGACAAAGCATTTTAGAGTGAGCAAGGGAACTCAAAATATACAACGGGAGCGGGGGGAAAGAGTGGAAGGGATCAAGAGAAAGTGTGAAAGGAGAATGATTAGCAACTCAAAGTACAGCTACATAAGAATTTACCGTAACAGTAGATCTTCGAGAGGAGCTCTTGCAGCAGGCTATAACAGTTAGGACTATGCCGCAGGCACTAGGACCCTCCGGAAAACTTTTCAGCCAGCAGTATACAGCAGGGACGGCCCCCAATGTTGGCCCCGCCCCGTAAGCCCTGGTACAAAAGGGGGCGGACCCAGCTCCACTTCAGTTCCCCCACCAAGGCCTGCGAACAAGCCCTGACAAGAGAAGGAGACTAAGCACTTGAAGATGTAGATTAAGATCTGCATACCTCAAGGGGGAAGGCGGTTGGGAAAGTAACGCCTGCTGCAAGAGCTCCTCTCGAAGATCTACTGTTACTGTAAGTTCTTACGTAACTGTACTATCTTGCTTCGAGTGGGAGCTCTTGCAGCAGGCTATAACAGCTAGGACTGAATACCAAGCAGTGCCATGCCAAAGAGGTAGTCAACCCCGGAAGGTGGAATATACAGACTCCAAAGACCTAGGACAAAAGTCCCTGCAAAACAGCCAGACCAAAACCAGCACAGCGTCAGGAGACGATATCCAAGCTGTAATGCTTGACAAAGGTATGCACTGAATTCCAGGTAGCAGCCGCACATATGTCCCTTATAGAGACATTTCTCAGGGCGGCAAAAGAAGCAGACACTCTCCTGGTGGAGTGACCCCTGACCGGACCCGGTAGGGATTTACTGTGCTTTTCATAGCAGAAGGATACACAGTGGACAATCCACTTCGAAATCGTCTGCTTGGTCACCGGTTTGCCCAAGCATTGTGGTGCAAAGGCCACAAAGAGTTGCTCCGATTGATGGTGCGTAGCCATCCTTTTGAGGTAATACCTCAAAGTCCTGTGGACATCCAATGTGTGAAGGAGAGCTTCCACTCTATTAGATGGGGAAGGAAAATAGACTGAAAGGTCAAGTGACTGGTTGAGAGTCAACTCCGAGACCACTTTCGGAAGAAACTTAGGATTTGTTCTAAGGGAAACCCTTCCCCTGTGGAAAACCAAATACGGCTCTTTACACATCAGAGCCTGAAGCTCAGAAACTCTTCGAGCTGAGGTAATAGCAACCAAAAAACACACCTTCCAGGAAAGAAAACGCAGCTCACAATCCGCTGCCAGCTCAAAGGGAGGAAGAGTGAGCCTCTCCAACACAAAAAGGAGATCCCAGGGTGGGGTAGGATCCCTAATGGGAGGTCTCGTATGCAAAATTCCTCCCAGAAAGCTGAGGGCTACATCCAACTGTGCTAACGCTTTGAGTCCAATCAGAGCATGATAGGCGGAGACAGCCCACATGTGCACCTTAATAGAGGAGTAACTCAGGCCATGTTGGTACAAGGAGAGGAGGTACTGTAACGTTGAGTTCACTGGACAGGTGATGGGGTCCAAATGCTGCGACGAGGCCCATAAACAAAACTGCTTCCATTTCACTGCATAAGTGGAGAGCTTCCTTGCCGACACTAGGACTGCTGCCACCTTCGGGGAAACCCCGTATCTCTGCTGAGCTACGTCTGAAGGAGCCAAGCATGCAGATGTAAGGAATGGAGATCCAGATGGTCCAGCGACCCCTGTTCCTGGGATTGCAACTACGAGCTTATGGGCAGCGGAGTTGGAGGTTCCGTGGATAACCGCTGCAGGAGTGGGAACCAAATCTGCCGAGGCCATCGGGGGGGCTACTAGAATCATTCGAGTCCCTTCTGCCTGTAACTTCAGCAGGACTCTCTGAATGAGAGGGAAGGGTGGGAAGGCAGAGAAACTTCCCTGCCCAGCAAAGAGATAACGTATCTGGCCAGAAAAGTCCAGGCGTATGCTCTCGCGAGCAAAACATTTGCAGTTTGGCGTTGCGTGGTGATGCAAAGAGGTCCAGCTCTGGATGACCCCACTTGTCAAACAGCTGATCTGCTACAGACTAACAGCTCCCACTCATGCGCTCTGGAACGAGACCTGCTTAAGCTGTCTGCCAGATTGTTCAGGATGCCTGGAACGTGCACTGCGGACAGCAGAATGTGCCGCTCCAGCACCCAGTGCCAGACTCTCATCGCCAGGGCCACTGGAAAATTGTGGGCGCAATTTTTCCGCAATTTCCACAATTTTCACCCTTCTCCACACAAAATCCACAATTTCTTGCAGTTTCTTACATTTATGGAATTTTTGACTAAAATTGTATAAAAATATTTAAATTCTCAAGGAAATCTACTCAGATATGCTAACAATTTAGTACACAGACTTGGATTTGACCAAAACAGTATAGTGTGAGGTGAGAAGGAGTCAAATGTGACTCTGCTTTCATGTGATTCCCTTCCCTGCTTTGGTTTCAAAATCCTCTGGTCATGCATATGTAGACTTGAACACTTTTAAAATCTGTGTGAAAGCAGACTGTTAGAGAACTTTCTGCTGACACAGAGACCGAAACAATAGGTGTGAGAAGAGGTGCAAAGTGCCCCATTCACCTAAATGAAGCATTGACCACAATGCTTGTTTTTGAATGGTACAGTAGATTTTCCTTGTATAAATCCT
Organism: Neoceratodus forsteri; assembly: GCA_016271365.2. Lineage (NCBI taxonomy): Eukaryota > Metazoa > Chordata > Ceratodontiformes > Ceratodontidae > Neoceratodus > Neoceratodus forsteri. Next base: position 788,862,219 of record CM057449.1, on the reverse strand, counting down.
TTCAATCTGAAAGGATTTTGATTCAAATGTGTCAGGAGTTTGGATGGCCTTGCTAATTATAAACTTGAATGTGCTGCTGAGGGGGTTGATGACAGAGGTTAGCTGGTCCATTCCACTGGGGTGTCAAACAGACGAGGCATACTGATGAGTCCTGGTAGGACGAAACACGTGTCTACGTCTTCTGTTAGCACCCTTTGCAAACTGTGTGAGAGGCCTTTTGGCACCATGCAATTCTGCTTAAAGTTGGACCAGCATAACATTCTGTGGTGATTTGCATATGCAGCCCATGATGCTTTGCATTGTGGGGGCATGTGTGATTTTGTATTTTCTTGATGACAGTGATTCCTTACACGTCAGTCTGCCACAACTGCATACTCACATACAAAACCTACAAAAAGCAAACATTTCTGAAAACATGCTGAACAGGTTAAGTATAGTTAAACATTTACCTTCAAATAGACAAAATAATTGCAACCCAAATAAAATCACTGCAAACCGAGTAGAACAAAAGTACCATGTATTGAAAACTATTGTACGATGTAATGAAAAGCTACTCTTACGATTTGATACTTTTATCTTGTGATTTTAAAATGTACTTACAGTGCTGATTAAGAACAGCAGTTATTTTAACAAAATAAACATTTTTCTTACTAGACCTTTATTAGGCACCCTGGTTATCTGTTTATTTATTTCTTGTACCAAAGCAAGTAGTTTAAACAGGCTTCATTATTTAACATCTAGATACTGGCAAAATATGTTGTTTCAGGATGCATTCAGTATAGAGTAGACTAACTGTAAATTACTGAATAAAATCTAGTTAGCACTGCATGACTTAGATTTTTGGATTTTTAGAAGATATGCTACATAATGATTAATTTGCAGTGCATTTCAAAAACACAAACTTTTCTTCACATCAAAAGCATTTACAAGAGGCAATACACTTATATAAACAATTTATGTGACCAATACATGCTGCAGCAAACAATAAAATATTTATTAGGGGGCAGTGGGGATGTATAGTGAACCCCCGCAATTTTTGCAAAAAAAGTCCCCACATTTTCGGGTAAAATGTTCCGCAATTTTCCAGTGGCCCTGCTCATCACCTCCCTGCAAAGGGGATACGAATAAGTACCCCCTTACTTGTTGATGTAGAAGACGACCGCCATATTGTCTGTTTGAATTAGAAGACAGCCCGGCACCAGGTCCTCTAGAAAAGCCTCTAAGGCATACAGAACCGCTCACATCTCCAATACATTGATATGGAGAGGTCGCTCCTCGGGTGTCCAAACCCCTTGCGTTTGATGAGTTCTCAGGTGCACTCCCCATCCCAGATCCTAAGCATCTGTCGTAAAAGTCTGACCTGGTGGCTCCAGACGAAACCTAACCTCTTTCTCCAAATTCCGGGGGTCCATCCACCAAAGCAAAGTTCTCCTGATTGGCTCGGTGATCCTGACCAGAAAGTCTAGATCGTCGTAGCCCTGGTCCCACTGTACCCTGGGCATCCACTGTGGGACCCGCATGTGGAGGCGGGCCAGAGGAGTGACTGGAATGGCCACTGCCGTGTGCCCCAGTAGCCTGAGGAAGTTCTGTGCTGGAACTTGAGGAATTACTGAGATCCATTTGGCAATCTCTTGCAGGCGATCGCCCCTGTCCGGGGGAAGGAAAGCCATGCCCTGGATAGAATCCAGGACCGCTCCAATGAAGACAAGTCTTTGACTGGGCTCGGGGGACGATTTCTGAAGGTTCAGGGTGATCCCCAGCTCTCGGAATAGAATATAGGTGTCTCCGAGGGCATGAAGTAGGCTTGACCTGGACAGGGCTGGAAGCAGCCAATCGTCAAGGTAAGTGAAAACGTACTGCCCCATACGCCTTAGAGTTGCAGCCACCACTGCAAAGCATTTTGTAAAGACTCGCGGAGCGGAGGAGAGGCCGAATGGAAGAACTCGGAATTGGTAGTGCTCCCCTTGGAAGTGGAACCTCAGAAACTTCCAGTGGGGAGGAAGACCCCGATATGCATATATGCATCCTGCATGTCTAGGGAGCAGAGCCAGTCTCCTTGGTGCAGCAGGGGGAGTAGCCCTGGAAGGGTCACCATCCTGAACCTTTTGTACTCTATAAAAGAGACAGAGAGCTGAGGTCCAGAATGGGATGAAGATCCTGCGTCTTTTTTGGGACCAAGAAGAAGTGTGAATAAAACCCCTTTCCCCGCTGATGCAAGGAGACTAGCTCTATTGGCTTTTTTTGCAAGAGGGTCCGAATTTCTCCTTCTATCAGTGGTATATGAGAAGGAGGATATCGGGAGTACTTTGGTGGAGTATTTGAAGGGAACTCCGTGAACTCTAGCGTGTACCCTCTCCTGATAATGTCCAGGACCCATTGGTCTGCAGTTATCTACCTCCACCCTTCGAGATGAAGGGAGAAGCAGTCCCTGACCGTTTCCCCGGAGTCTTCCTTTGGACGGGGAGTCGGGAGTCTGGCTGTCGTATCTGCAGTGTCGTATGAGGCTCTCAGAACATGACAACCTACGTCGGAGCCAGATTTAACAATGTCCAGAAGTTCTGTTCTCTGCTCGGAATCTGGCATGGCTCTCAGTAGCTCTTGCCCCCTCTCCCACAGAGCATTCTGGTACTGAACCATATGCATCGGGAAGTTAAGGGACCAGATGGAGCAGGTGGAGGCAGAGTAAACTTTCTTGGTCACATGGTCCAAATACCGAGACTCCGGATCGGGAGGCTGTAAGCTAAGGTGCTTCGGCTACCTGGACTAGTCATGGACAGCCGTGATGACCGAAGAGTCCGCCCGAGTGTTCACTGCTAAAAAGGCTTCTGCCCTCGGGGTCTTATACAGCCTGTCCGATTTTATGGGAACAGCCGGGATGGAAGCTGGACGCTTCCAGGTAGTCAGAGTCAGGTCCTGGAAAGTTTCCACTAAAGAAGGGATCACCACTGGTTTCGGCTCCTTTTGCCTCAGGTATTTGGCCAGCCTTCAGCGTTCCGGATCCAGGTCCTCTGTTTCCCACTCATTGGAGGCCTGGATATACCTCATGACATATATAAAAGGCCGGATCGTCTGGAGGCGAGCGAGACTGGTCCTTCTCTCCCGGGGACCGCCCCACGTCGAGAAAGGAAGAAGATGTCGATGAAGAAGATGGAGATCGACTACTAGGTCTGGAATAGTTAGATCTCTCCTTATGACCAGACTCCCTCTGTCATCGGTAGCTGGGGGACCAATGTTGGTCCAAACTGAGCAAAGACAGACGTCTGTCAGAGGACTGACGTCGGGAGCGCTCTCGTCTAGGAGAACGAGAAGGGCTGCGAGTGTGAGACCTGGACTGAAGACGGTCTCAAGAGACTTTAGAGCGTCGGCGGTGGTCTTTGGACCGGGTGTGGGAACAAGCCCTGGATGGAGGTGTAGGGGGCCCCTCTGGAAACTTCCTTGGGGAAGGCTCACCTCCAGGCTGTGGTTTGCCTGCCGGGTCCAGTGCCGGTGTCTGGGCTTGTGACGAAGGGGTCCGCTTCTGGACCTGTCCCCACCAAAAGGAGAACAACTCCTGCAGCTCGTCCTTTGAGAAAATCTCAGCAGCTCGGCCCAGACAGGGAGTATCCGGATGTTGGCCCGCCAGGAGAGCCCTCTGGGAGCCCGGGAGGGGGGAAGAGGGAGACCTAGGCACGGGACATCGGCTCTTCTGGGCAAGGCCTGCACCCTTCGCCTCTTCAACCCGCAGATCGGTGGTGGGACCAATGACGGGGTGCCGTTGGGGGGAGCTGGAGAGTCCTTGGCTCCGGAGGTGCGGTTTAGCAGGCGGCGGCGCCGTTTTGAGAGGTGGGGCCAAGCTTTTACCTCCATTTGGTGGTAACCCTTAGGGGTTACCTTAGGCTTGTCGGCTTCCTCGGCGGGCGGCCTTGGCCTTGGAAGATTTCGGATGCTCGCCTGAGCCCGGGAAAAACACGGGCCTTCTTAGGAGAGAGCCGCGAGCGACAACGGGACCGCGACTGGGACCAGTGCCGGGACCATGGTCTTTCCCATGGCACTTGGTCTTCTCCTTGTGCTTCCCCTCTGAGGAGTGCATATCCATCTTCTTTTCTAAAAGGAACGCCTTCAAGGCCTTGAGACGTCAGATCCGGATCCAGCTGATGAATGCCTGGCTGGCTGAGCAGGCCACAGTGTTGGGGTCCAACCTGAGGCAAAAGACTCAGAGCTTGTGCCCATCCTTAGCAGGGATCTGCCTCCTGAAGTTGCACTTGTTCTGGAGAGACAGACGACGGCGAAGACATCAGTCAAAAACACAGAAAAAATCATTGAAAACGGTACAAAAATGGGTTAAAAAAATACAGTAATTTAGCTGTTTCTGGCAAGCTGGAAATGAAGGCTTCTCACGGACGTGGGACAAGAACCGAGGTGGAGCTGGGTCCGCCCCCTTTTGTACCAGGACTGATGGGGCAGTGCCAACGTTGGGGGCGGTCCCTGCAGTATACTGCTGGCTGAAAAGTGTTCCAGAGGGTCCTAGTGCCTGCAGCATAGTCCTAATTGTTATAGCCTGCTGCAAGAGCTCCCACTCGAAGTAAGATCAGTTATTTACATGCTGAGAATAGTTATGCATAAGGTTAGGATAAGTGCTGGTCACAAGAAGGAATGTTATTGGAAGCAGTCACAACTGTCATCAGTAACTAGCTGTAGCTTAAGTTTAACCTTGAAAGAGTCCAAGGTGGATGCTGAAGTGATGTCGAGGTGCAGAGTTCATCCATAGCGGGGCACGGTAGGCAAAGGACCTTTGTCCCAGAGAAGTGCGACAGTGGGGTATATTAAAAATCTGGCAAAAAGCGCTTCTAGTGCAACAACGGTTGATAGTGGGGGTAATAAGCTTTTGCACACCAGGGGGCATTTTGACTAAGCTTACTTTTCTGGACAGTAAACATGTTAGTCTGCTAGAGCTGGACACCTACTCGGCAGGAGGGGTAATTAGGTTAGGAGTTTAGGAACCCTGGATGTTTCGAAGGATCCGTGATAGGGGCCACAACCTCCTTGTGGAGAAGCTAGGGTATGTCATCTTTAACAGCTGACAGAATGTCTGCAGATACCAAGTCCTCCCATGAGGCATGAGCTCCGCAAGAAGGGTACTGCTCAAATTCCAGAGGCAGACCCTGACCCACCACTTCGAGAACCCACCTGTCTGTAGTGACAGCAGACCAGGTGGAAAGGAAGTGGTGCAGCTGGACCCTCACGGAAGGACCCAGGGGAGGTCTGACAGGCATGAGGGAGGCGCCCCTCATACCATCACTAGGCAGGCTTGGAGGAGGAAGAGGAACAGCCAGTTGAGGGACCACCAGAGCCTGTCCTCCCAAGCTTACGGATGACCGAGGCCACTTACTATGGCCAAGTTTGCTGGGCTGCTGACCAGCCTGGTGCTGGGCTGGTTTGGCTGCAGGAGTAGAGGTGGACCAAAAGGGCATCCACTTGTGCTGTTGTTTGAAGCCCTTGGGGTCCTTCTAAGCAGATGTCACAGAGTCCAAGGTGGCACTGGGTTTTTCGATGCGGGTGAGGTGTCCCTCGACCCCTGGCCCGAACAGGTCAGTGCCCACAAAGGCAGCATCTGCCAGCTTGCACCAAGTATCTGCCATGAAGGGTGATATCCTCAGCCAAGCCCTGTGATGCACAGTTACTGAGGCTGCCACAGAGTGGGCACAAGAGTCCCCAGAGTCCATGGCAGTTTGCAGCTGTTGCATTGCTACAGCCAGGCCCTGGACCTGTTAGACCGAAGTCTGAAGGTCTGCCAGAAGATATCTAGTTATTTCCCCACTACGTACGTGTATATGTCCTGTTCAATACCATATATTTTGTACCTTTCTATTGTACTGTTCTCTTTTACACTGCTGTGTCATGTAAACTATGTGCCAGCTACCTGGCCCAGGTCGTGCCTGAAAATGGTCCCTGGGATAAGTGCACCCACCCAGTTATCAAATAAATTAATAAATAAAGATGAGGAGGCACCTTATCCAAGTTGCCCAACAGGGCATGGGAGAAATGGGCCATTAGAAGGCCGACTCTCTTGGCCGAAGACCAGAGAGGAGGCATGAGCTTTCTTGGCGCATGATACATTTCTTGGATTTTTGTTGGGCGACATCAACATCCCTGATATTGCCAAAGCACCAAATACGGAGTTCGCCACCAACTCTTCAGTCAAGGATGTTCCGTAAATCATAAAAGGGATCCGCTAGGAATCGAATACTTGCTTGCCATACAGGAGGAGGGAAAGGGGCAGGAAGCAGGGTGCTGCCAAAGTTCCAGGGCAGGACTGAGAATGGCCTCTGCCACCGGGAAGGCCTCTGTAGGAGAATCTCCCTGATAGAGGATCTCGGTCAACAGGTAACAAGCTCCGTCTTCATACCTGGCGACTCATAGATCAGGCAGCGAAGGCCCAAGAAGGAAGCTGGACCTTCATCCGTCGAAAGGTCCCCCACCGACTCCACGTCGATCGGACAGGAGTGCAGGGAGGAACCTTTCGACTCCCGAGAAATCGCTGAAAAGAGGTCGACCACCCGAATCACCGTTGACCCTCCTGGGACACTCTGGTGACTGTGACCAACAGCCAATGGGGAAGCCCTTTAGCCAGCCGAGACCCCTTAGTCGGCACGCCAGACTTTGGCTGAACAGGCCGCAGCTCCACTGGGATCGGTGGAGATGCCGAGGTCGGCCAAGCAGTAACCACCTTCAGGGGCTCCGGAGCCACAGAAGGAGTCAGCCGGTCGAGTGACAGCCTGGTAATGGCAGGCGTAGCCGGGACCAGTTTTACACCAGTAAACACCAGCTGTTACCACATTAAGTCCTCGTAGCATCGACACAATTTGTGCCAAAGCACCTCTTCACCCACAGAGGACGAGGATGAAGAATATCGTCAGGAGCCGCTTGACCCACAAGACGACCGAGACCTCAGCCACGACCACCGGGAGGGGGAGGACCGGCAGCAGGCCTCGGATGGAGTCGATGATCGCCGGTTCTCCTCCCAGTCTTGGTCAGTGACCAGAGGCAGCGGGTCAGCAGACTGATCCATCCCTCCCACGGTCTCAGTCAGGATCGGAGTCCTGGATAAAGAAGCGTCAGCCTCTTCAGTCACCAACTTGTCAACCGGCTTGAGACAAATCTCGGCCAGAAGATCAACATGTGTCTCAGCCAACTGGCCTGACGGGGTTACCGTGGGGATGGCAGTCTGGGCCAAGGATTCGACCAAAGTCAGATCCAGAGAAGCCATTGAGTCCTAAGTTCTCGACCGAAAACACTCTCGATCCCACAAACGTCGACAAGATGACATTTTGTCTTTCTTCGACGAGGATGTGTGTCCTGAGGATCCCTGACCATGGGTGGGCAGAGACTGGATCAATTTTTTTGAAGGACCACATGAAGAAAGATTCTAGCTGGAGCGGCACGAAAACAGAAACTGAAGAGGAGTGAGTCGCAGTCTGGGCCACCTCCTCTTCAAAGGCCACAAGCTATTCAGTGGACCCTGCAGCCGCGGAGACCACCCAATGAGTGTCCTCAGATTTTACCAGTGGGTTGCGTTCACTGGGTCAGCCCAGTCTGAGGTGAGCAAGATGGTCCACACGAACATTGGGATGGAATGGTCGACAGAAGTTGCAGGCCTGGGGATTGTGCTTGTGCCCCAGGCAGTAAATGCACGTGGCATGTGGATCCGTTCGGGACATCTTCTGCACGCAAGGGCAATGGCAAAACCCAAGAATGGACTTATCGTCCATCACGCTTGTGATCAAATTTGAAGACAAAGTGCGATTTAACACAATAGGGCCTATTCAACGCGGAGAGCAGTAAGGAGGGAACCGGTCTCTTCCAGCGGAAAGGAAGATCTGGCATCATGGGGCGGAGCTGAAAAGTTACCACCTGCGTGGGTGGGAGGAGCCAGTTTGAAAGTGTTTCCTGTAAGTCTTGAAGGGAAAGGCAACTGCCAGAGAGTGTGGCTATAACATCATATCCACATCCCTAGAAATGGCTGGGCCAGTCCATAGCCACCAAGATCATCCGAGCCTTGTCCCTCCTGGCCTGGAGCACCAACTTATAGATCAAGGGAAATGGAGGAAAGGCACAGAGGACGCCCGGGATCCAGGGCCTCAAGAAGTCATCCCACTACAGCGTTCCCTACTGAGGGGGACTGGCACAATACAGCCTCAGCATTCCATTCTCCTTGGAAGCAAACAGGTCCACCAGAGGGGTGCCCCATTGGGAGAAGAGGCAGTGTACTACCTCAGATGGAGAGACCACTCATGAGACTCCTTCCACACCCAGCTGAGGGTGTTCATCAGCTGGTTGGAGACACCAGCCACTTGAATGGCCAGGAGATCGGTGTCAAGACTCTGCAATTAGGTAGCCAGCCCATTGGCGCCGAGGGTTGAGGGGCTGGACACCACACTTCACGCCGCCGGTGACCGAGTTCGGGGCTTGACTTTCGGGCTGCGAGAGATGAGAGGATTGAGCACCTGTTGGGCTGCTCTTCCTGGAGAGGCTGGGGATCGCCCAGCATGCCAGCAGCTTCTGGTGGAAAACGGGGGTGCTGCAGCACGCTGGGCTGCACATAATAAGTGTGGGCTGATGCAGGTAGAGGTTGTCATACGCTAAGCGTTGGAACATGCACACGCACGGGAGGGGGGAGTGATCACCAGAACAAGGAAAAGCCCTGTCTGCGGGGTAGGCGACAGCACCTGCCCCTGTGCCCAAGGCCGGGTCCATCCTGCCTGGCCTTCCAGGTTCCTCCACCCAGATCCCCTCCCACATCGGAGTCTGACTGTAAAAGCACCCAAAGAGGAGAGGCGGCCCCACCACAGAGGGGTTAAGCCGGGGGGGTGCCGATTGTGGACAGAGGAGGAGGGAGAGAGGAGGCACAGGTAGGAGGACTTCAGACAGGGCAGGAGCAGGCAGGATGCCTCAGAGAAGCCCCAGAGACCGTGACCAGAGGGAAAAAGATGAGTTAAAAAAAAAAAAAAAAAGAGACTGTGCAGGAGGGTCCAGATGCAGAGAGATTCCCTGCACAGAGGAAGGGAGTGCGTCCCGCCCCATTTGTTGAAGCAGTACATGGTCGTGGTGTTGTCTGTCTGGACCTGAACAAGCTGACCCTGAATAAGTGAAGCAAATGTCAGTGCAGCCGAAATGCCTGAAGCTCCAGCAAGTTGATACAGCATCAGGATCCGTGGGGGATCCATGGAATCTGTGATCCCCCAGGTGAGCACCCCAGCCCATCGGGGGGGCATCAGTTGTCAGGATGATCCGTCGGCTCAGGGCAGACAAATGGGATCCCTTCCTGCAGGTGTTCTGGGACTAACTACCATTGGAGAGTGTCCCACATCAGCTGGTCAAAGTGGCCCTCGCGCAGAGACCACTGGCGGGCAAGCTCCCACTGAAGACAGACCATTCTACATCGGGCCCAACAGACCACGCTGGTGCATGTTGACATGTATACCCAGAAGCACAGAAGTCCCAAGCAGGGTTCAACTGCCCAACCCGAAATGATAAGGCAAAGGAAGAGAGAGCCTCCACCCGGTCTGCCGGAAGCAAAGGCCTGGCTCTGCAAGAGTCGAGCTCTGCCCTGATGAAGAGTATCACCTGCAAAGGTAAGAGTTCTGACTTGGCCTCGTTTACCAGGAGGCAAAGGGACAAGCAGGTCTAGAGGTCCAAATCCCTGGACCACTCCACCTCCTGCCTGGAGAGACCAACTATCAGTCAGTCATCCAGACAGGGGTATACCTGGACCCCTTGGCACCACAGAAAGGCTGCCACCACTGCAGTGCACTTGGTGAAGACCCTGGGATCCAAGGAGAGACCGAAGAACATGGCCTGGAACTCAAGAGTCCCCTCCGCACAGAACAGGAGAAAGCGACAGTGGGACGGCAGACTGGGACACGGAAAAACATGTCCTGAAGATCCACAGTGCATTAAGTACAGTTATGTAAGAACTTACCGTAACAGCAGATCTTCAAGAGGAGCTCTTGCACTAGGCAACACCATTAGGACTTAGCTGCCAGAACCACATGGAAAGCGTCTAGCTAGCAGTCCACAATGGGGGACCGCCCCTTGACGTCAGCATGCCGGCGTCCACCTATGGTATAAGAGGGTCTGTCCCCCACACCCACTTCAGTTCTCCCGCCGGAGATCCTGTGAGAGGGAGCGACAGGAGAGAGTGTGCTCCTGAAACCAAGAAAGGAGGAGGTGGAAAAGAGAGCAGAGGGATGGAGGGAAAGAAACACCTGCCTACTGCAAGAGCTCCTCTCGAAGATCTACTGTTGCGTAAGTTCTTACATAATCGTACTATCTTACTAATAAGCTCTTGCAGTAAGAAACACCATTGGGACAGAGTCCCAAGCAGTGCCACAAGAAGTGAAGAATTCTCAGGAGGAGGATAAAGTAAAGCAATAGGCGGAAAACGATAGAAGACCCAATGGGGACCCTAGTCCAACTTCAGCCCCTAGGAGGAGAGGGCAACCTTCGACTGCCCAGTCTAGAGCAAGAGGGGGCAAGCCCCTGTGACAGGGTTGAGTAGGACCCTGTCCTAGTTGTTACTGAGAGTTTGAATGCAGGGATCTGTTCTGTTCTTTCCTTTCCTGTCTCTTGTCTGGTTGTGCAACCAAATTTTCCTGTGAGACCTAGTATTTGATCACCCCGACAGTCTCAGTCTTCCCTTGCTGTTTCTATCTTTTCCAGTTCTTCCCTTCCATATCTGCTGGTATAAAAATAAATACAAATCACTATGTGGAAATGTAACATATTGGGATCCCTTTGTTTAGAAATCATATAGTGTTACTGTTGAAATGTATATAGTTATATTGAGAGGATTGCAAAAAGCTGTTGGGAACTGAAGGGGTTAACCTGAGACCAGTTTTTAAACACTTTCAGAAGTGCTGTGGAGAAGGGGCCTCAGTTCTTGCTGCACCTGCCTGAAATTTTCAAGAACATTTTAGAAAAAAAAAATAAAATAAAATAAAATAAAACAGGATGCTTCCTAAGGATGGGATGGAAAAGACTTGCATAAAAGAGCTGAGCTGCAATGGTTTAGACAGAGATTTGTTTTTGGAAGAATAAGAGGAAGATTATAAGAAAGATTTTATTTTTGCCTCCGTACACAGTTTTTCTGAAGAAGTTTTTTTTTTTTATGTTTCTGTGACTATAAAACATTTTGAATGCTACAACTGCTCCTGGTTTTCCCTATGCTTCCTGACCTGTGCCTCAACAACAGCCCCCAAAAGGTGAAGATCTAAAGGCTCATTAGCGACCTGAGCCTAAAACCTGCAAAGGATACAGCCAAGCCCTTGAAGAGGCGTCCCAACATAGTACCAAGGTGGGGACAAACTGGTAAAGGAGGACTGAACCAGGGACAAGATGTGGCCCCTGAGATCAGCCACACCTAGGAGATGTAGCGGCTTCACTCAGGGAGAGAAGGAGAGACAAGGGGACTGCTGAAATGGCCTAGTCCGGTAGGCATACTAGCTTACAATTGAGCCTATACCAAGGGAACAGAGGCGCACATCCATCAAATCAAAACACCTTAAAAAGATTGTCTGAAAAGGCATCTTTTAGGTCTGGGAAAAGAAAGACCATAAGCTTAAGCAGGGACGGAGGAAGAATACACAAAGTCTGCATGACTCTGTGAAGAAAAATTGAGGACTCCAGGAACCCCGGAGCCCAAGAGTTATAGGAGCCTTCCAGGCTGTGGAGGCCATAGTCCAAAGACCCCAGAAGAGAGTTCCTACCCAGGTAAAATGGGGAGATCTTTGTAGGACCCAAGGCTCGCCTGCAGGAAATGGGCAAGGGGCAGAGATCACAAAGAAGGGGACCCCTGAACCTAACAGGGGCAAGAGGCACTCCCAAACCGGGGAGCAGGAGAAGGGAAAGAGGCATACTGACCTCAAAAGTGTCCCAGAACGATCAGTGATCCCCCTCGCAAAGAAGAGGGGGAGGCCCTGGATGACAGCTGCTGTCTGATGGGACTGTGTCCACATACTGGAAAGGGAGATTCTCCAGCTGAAAAGAGGACAGAAAAATACCCCCAAAGGAGCCACAAGAAACAGCTTAGGGACTGACCAATGCCACCCCCATATGCCCTAAGAGCAGGATAAGATAGGGGAACTCCTGCCGAAGCAAGGTCGAAGACTACCTAAGGCTCTCTTCAGCGACATCAGGCTGCAAGAAGGGGAGAATCCGATGAAGTGGACATAAGAATGACCCCTGCATCCAAAAGCTCTAGCGCAAAGGAACTGAGAAGGATAGCTGTCTGATCCAACGTATGGCAAGTCTGCAGTAGAGGCCTAGCCAATGGGCAGCTAGGATCAGCAGTCAGGCTGCCCAGATCTCCAGTGGCCTGAATGATGGACCAACTAAGGACATAGCACATGCTCTCACTCCCGGGCGTCCAATCTCTGGGAAAGGAGACTCTAGCGGGGAAGCCGCTACCGGAGAGATGCTCCGGAGCACAAACATACCCACCAAAAGGCAGCAGGGTGCCCTGGAAAGGCAGAGATAAGAAAGCCCAGCGAGCATGCAAGTCAACTCCACTGGAAACAAGGATATCTATGTGTCCCGAGGAAAACATGACCGGGACTAGAAGTTCTGAAGGGAGGAACTTTTCCAGCCAAGGAAGAGCTGGAAGCGAGGGCAGAAGCCTAAGAAACTTCCAGCCTAGTGGACCCCGAGGATCCACACATGGAGAAGATCTGTGAGGGCCCAGACATCAACCGCATGACAGGCCAATGACAAAAACCTGAAGAGTAAGGGGAGGAGGCAGGTCGCAGCCCCGCGGAGGAAGAAATCCTCAGACTGCTCCCTGAGCAACTGTGCACTGCAAGTGAGGAGAGTACAGCCTAGGCCACGTAGGAGCCGTATCATGCCTCAACTAAAGCAGCCTGGAATCCAAACAGGCAAATGTCAGAGGAAATGGTCCAGGGAACAAACATCGAGCCAGGACAAAGATCAACTGGAAGGGATGGTCTGGGAAAGAATCCGGCAGGGAAGCTGGAGAGCGGAAAACCAGCCGGGTTGTACCTGAAGGAGGGGGCAAGAGAGAGAGAGCAAGCAGAGGGTTGAACCCCAACCCCGGAGAAAAATTCTGCAACAGCAAAGTTGGGGGTCAATCCCAGACTCCATAAAAATTATCATCCGTATCAACAAGGAAGAGGCTATGCGGTCAAAGGCCAGTATCCCTCCAAGAAAGGGTACATAACTGGCTTTAAAAAGAGACTGAAGCAGCAGCCCACAGAGATCGGGGGTAGCAAATACTTGGGTTCCTAACGCTGGAGTGAAGCGTGAAAAACTTTGGCCGTCCAAAATAAATGATGGGAGGCAAGTCATGCCCCACCAAAAAGGGAGAACAAGGCTCTAAGAGAGGAAACGTTGCCCAAGACCCCATACATGGACTTCCCGAACATATCAGGCACCACAGAAAAAAGGGACAAACGAACAACGACATGGAGGGGGGGTTCAAACCCCCCCCCTCGGTCTTCCTAGCTGGAAAGGGAAGGGGAGCTGTGCCTGGGATTGAGAGGAGGTGGTAGGTGCAGACAGGTCAGTTGCACTGGCCCTATGAGCATTGTGGGCTGGTGCGGTCGTAACTGTGGAAACCCAGCATTTGTACTGAGGCCCAGCGGGCTGCAGACACTGGGGTAACCGCACCGAGTGACAAAGACGGATGCTGTGTCCTGCCCTGCTGGCTACCAGACTCAGTCCGGAGTACTGTGCCAGACTCCTGTAAAAAGAAGAGCAACTCCAGTACATCCTCAACATACAGTGAAGAGCCCCGGAATGGGCTGTCCATGGCGGCGGCCTGAACTTCCTGGGTGAAATCGGACAGATGCAGCCAAGCATGGTACTGAGGCACACGGCAGCTGTCTTGCAATGCGTAGAGGTGTCCATCGTGTTCTATGAGGCACGGTGGGCATGAAAACCGACGCTGGAGGCAAAACCCACTAGTTATTCCAGCTGAGTCCTAGCAGGAGACTCTGGCAACGAACAGACCATGTCCCCTGCTTGCCCAAAAAGGGACTGCTGGTGCATCAACATGTGTGTGAGACAGTTTTGAGCACGCATGGCCAGGGTAGAGGAGGCATAGGCCCTGTGCCCTAAAATATCCAAGTGTTTGGACTCCCTATCTGGAGGGAAGTCCCACCAGTCTGAACTCCAGGAATTCCTCCTGTGCCATGATAAGACCGAGGGGTCAGTCTAAGGGTAGGTATCAAAGTGAGGCCAGTCGGAGGCATGGTACAGTCTGTAGGCTTCCTAGGCATGGAAGGGACTGACGCTGGTTGTTGCCAAATGGTAGAGGAAGTATCACTGTGCGGAATCACTAGAGGTGGGATAACCACTGGCGCGACCTCTGGGAGGCGCAAGTGCTCCGCTAGGGTGCGACGTTGAGAATCCTATTCCTCATGGTGCCACACCTGGGAAGCTTGGATAAGCTTCATCATCTCCAAAAAGGAAGGGTCCTCAGGAAGATATTTAGGAGTGTCCTTGGCCACACTTCCCCAAGGGGGGGAAGTGAGGGTGGGAAAATAAGGGTCTCTAAAGAGTCTGAAACCATGTCCCTTGATCCCTTCGATTCCGAAGCGGTGCACTGGGACAGCAATAAGGTGGAACCCGCAACAGTCTCAGCGTCTAGCCGGGTATCCACTGAAGAAGGGGAAGCCTCTGCATCCAGCAAATGGGAACATCTCGCCTGGGATGGGGCCAACATCGGTATCACCTGGGCTGGCATTGGGCATGGAGCAGATGCCCATCATGCATTAAGAACAGCGCCATAGTCAGCTGGTGTTCGATATAGAACTGTTGGATGAAAAAAGAGCAGCCCAATGCGGGGTAATGTCTCAGAGATCGCAGACGGAACCAGACGAAAACCCCCATGGACCAGCTGTATGCCACCCACAAGGCGCCCACTGGAGGCTGCAGCCTGAGCCTGAAGTGCAGTACCGAGTCAGAACTGACAATGGTTGCTAGTCTGTTAATGAGCCCGGAAGGTCTGGGTTCTGAATCATCATCTGAGTGACCGAGAAGAGGTCCGCAAGCGAACAACAGGGTGTGCCTGATACGAGGAAGGAGGACTGGCAGAATCCAGAGGGCGGCCCAGTGCCGAGGACCAGCAGATGGAGGCCCTGCCAGCGGAGGCTGAGGAGCCGAAGATGCCGGGAAGGGACCCCACAAGCACGTGCTGAGGCCCTGCAGGAGTGGGCGACAGCTGCTGTCTGTGAAAAGGACCATCGTCAGACCCCAAACAGGGGTCCAGCAGAGACGCCGGAGCCAGGCGGGTGTCAGTGGAAGTGCTGGCACCTGCAGAACTGGCCTGGCCACCTGGCGGACAACCCTGATGGTGAAACGGTCTAAGCGTCAGGGTCAGTGGGATGGAGGAAGAGTCCCTGAGTCCTAAAGGCACCACCCGCCACAGAAATCAAGGTGGAGGGCACAGTTAAAGGCAGCTCAGAGGGAAGGAGGGCTGGTGTGGCCGCTGAGGTCGACCCCTTCCCCTTGTTTTTTGGGGGGGGGGAGAACAGACCCAGCATCCTGGCCCTGGGAGGCAACTTTGGCTCTGGAGCGGACAGCTCACTGTCTCAAAGCTTCTAGTGCTTCTTCTTGAGCATGAGGGCCTCTGCAGAAGTCCCCGCTGCAGTTCTGGCCTGCAGCTCTTTCCCAATGGCAGCCAATCTTTGATGGAGGAGATGGGCCTCCAGAACCTTCTGGAATTGTTTTCACATGACCTGGTTAAACTTCTAGCACACCTGGTAGGCTTTGGTATCATGAGCCGGGTTTAGGCAGATGATGCAGGCAATGTGGCCATGCTTTTCAGGAAATTTTTTGCAGCAGACACACTTAGACTAGTGAGGATCCGCAAAAGAGGTTGGCGAAGACATGCAGTGAACAATAAAGATGAAGCATAATCGGCGAAATAATAACCTTTGAAGAAATCGCGGTTGCTTGGAGCAGTGTTCCACAAGGTTAGACAAGCGCAGGTTGACAACGGGAAAATAACAGATGGGCTTGGGGGACCGCCCCTCTTATACCATAGGCATGCTCACATCAGGGGGTGGTTCCCCGTTGTAGACTGCTAGCTAGAAGTTTCCATGTGGTCCTGGTGCCTGGCGACCAAGTCCTAATGGTGTTGCCTACTGCAAGAGCCCCCTCGAAGTAACGGCAACATTTTCTGCTCCAGAGATGGTATGATCTGAGACAGAGTGACTGACCATCCTGAAGGAGCGCTGCCTAAGAAATCTATTCAGGTTGTGCAGATCTAAGATGGAGGACCAACCCCTCGTCCATTTTGGCACCATGAGCTTTAGAGCTTAAACGCTGCATAAGTGTAAACCTCTACCACCTTGTGAAACTGTGCATTGCTGCTTAAAACTTTTATATATCTGGAGCCCTGCAGTTGTTAGATAGCAGGCAGAGGAGCTTTGTGGTGCATGTTAGCTAAAGCTAAGAACCACAAAACTTTGGGGAGACCTTTGCTTTTAAACTAATTTTGCTACTGTATACTTTTTGCTCTTTCTAAACAGCGATCAGCTGTTAAGGGACTTCTGGGGGCTCAGAGCTATAAATAGCGCTCTGCTGCGAGAAGGGTGAGCGTGTGGCGGCGCGTGTTTGGTGGTGTTATAAGGGTGAGAAACAACTTGTTTATATATACAATTTGTTTAATTTAGAGATTAAAGTACTATGGATGCTTTAATAGCAACAAATAACAGCTCACAATTAAGGAGTGACTATCCCACTATTATGACCATGAATGGAGAATTTGGGATAATATGTAAAACATGTAATATGTATCTCTTGCTGAAAACAAAAACTACACCAACAAATGATTATATATGTGGAAAACGTATTGACAATAAACGATTATTAGAGGATACTGAAATGTTTTCAGATAGATTAAAACAGCTTGAGGAGAGCCAATTGACCATGAGTGAACGTTTTAAAGCACTACATACCCCCTCCCCAGATACTACGGGCAATATGATATCCTTTAATTCATCAATATGTCCAGTGATGAATACAATCCTAAATAAAGATGTATGTAGTAATAATGATATAGAAAATGATTCATTAACAATGAATAATGAGACTATGAATGCAAATTTGCAAAATAAAAATGAATTAGAGGATGACTCTGAATGGACACTGATATCCAGCACAGGGCATGTAAAAAGCGAAAGCTGATCAATTTTGTTTACCAACTCAAAATTCTTTTCAACACTCTCTAATTTATCAGATAAAAACTGCCTAATTATAAACAACCTAGATTGCTTAGGAAATCAAATACAAACAAGGGACAGTGACAGCTTTAATAATACGCTCATTGATTTACAACAACCTATTAGTAAAATAACATGTAATTCTTTAAACTCTAAATGTGGGCGTAAGCTGGGGCAAACAAACACTGATACTTCAACAGTAGTAAATAAAAAAACTTTATATGAATCAAAAAGTAACTGTATTTATCAATAAATGAGTGCTCAGGATCCTAATTACAGATCACCATGTACCCAACCCTGCTTTCACTTTAACTAGGAATTTAGTTACATCTATGGACACCGCTGAATCAAATTTTCGGGACTTGCCACATCAAGTTTATGTATTAGACTATTATTAAACATTTAGATAGGGCAATCTGCAATCCAGATAAGGCTACAAGAACATGCTCCAGTTTTAAAGGAGCGAAGACTGCCGACATTACAAATATGGTCAACGATATACTAACTGATGCAGGGAGTAACCCCTTGGTTATTATTCATGTAGGCACAAATGATATAAATCAAAATAATATCGTACAGATTAAAAAAGATTTTGTGGCTTTAAACAATTTACTTATAGAGCGGGGATGCACCACATGCTTTTTAGAAATTTTGGCAGTACCAAGGGTAACAGATAATAAAATTTGTAAAATTAAAGAAATCAATGAATGGTTGAGGAAGTGGTGTTATGGACAGGGAATATATTACATTCCACATTGGGAAAACTTTGATGGTAAGGAATCCCTCTGCAGTTGGGATGGATTGCACCTCAGCAGGAGGGGAAGTGTCCTACTGGGTAAAACATTGAGTACTGTCATTAACAATCATTAAAACTAAATAACATGGGGGAGAATTGGACTATTCCAAATTCTCTTGATGGAGGAAAGAATATTGTAACTGACAAAGTGTTTAATTTTCTGTCCTTTAACTCAAGATCTTTAAATTCCATAAAAATGGCTGAACTTTAAATAAAATGCATCCAATTAGATTTACGTATCATTGCCGTTACCGAAACCTGGTGGGATCAATCTTCTCTGCGTATGCAAGATATTCCAGGTTATAATCTTTTTCATAAAGATAGAGTAGACAGTAAAGGTGGCAGAGTTTGTCTTTTTGTTAAAGATTACATTTCTGCATAAGAAATCACTACAAATAGTATGACAGAATCAATATGGATTTCTATCCAACCTATTGACCGTCCCAAAATTAATATAGGAGTGTGTTATAGACCACCATCAGCAGATATTCAATATACAACTGAATTACTGAACTTAATATCGGAATTCTCTCAAAAAAACAATACTTTAATTTTTGGGGACTTCAACATGCCCGGTATAAATTGGAAATAAATACAAGTAACACTAACCATGAAATGTTATTTATGAATACAATCACTGACCTAGGTTTGGACCAACTGGTAAATGAGCCTACACGAGGTAATAATATACTGGATCTAGTAATTGTTAATGAATGTTTTAATATTTCTGAGACTCAAATTATGTCACCAATTGGCAATAGCGATCATAATTCTATATTTGTTAGTTTACAATTACA
Source organism: Neoceratodus forsteri (assembly GCA_016271365.2). NCBI lineage: Eukaryota > Metazoa > Chordata > Ceratodontiformes > Ceratodontidae > Neoceratodus > Neoceratodus forsteri. Next base: position 788,843,407 of record CM057449.1, on the reverse strand, counting down.
AACACTTAAAATTAAAAACTTTCAACGTAGGAATTACAATAAATCTAACTTTACTATGATATTATCACATATTGATTGGTCCAAATTATTTAAAAACAAAGGAGTAAACAAAATATATATATGTCTTATAAATATTATTCATGAACTAGAGGATAAATATATTCCCCTATTGTCAAATTGTAATAAAAAAGGTAAAATACCAGTCTGGTTCAACAATACTATTAAACAAATTAAAACTAAAGAATATTTATTTAAAAAAATTAAAGACAAATTCTAACATATTACTTAGAGCCAAATACAGAACTGCTCTAGCAACATTAAAAAAATCAATCAAAGCTGCAAAATTAAAATTTGAATTTAAATTGGCACATTCAAAAAACAACCTGAAATCCTTATTTTCTTATATGAATGGAAATAACAGAAATAGATGAATGGATAGAGTCAATAATAGAAATATAGGACCACTCTGTAATGATGGAATCACTATAAATACAAACAAAGATATGGCAGATCACTTCAATAAGTACTTTTGTTCAGTGTTTAATCAATCAGGAAATTCTGTAATCAATACTAATAGTAATGATTCCTGTATTCTGTTATTTGAACTAAAAGAAATTAAAAATTCACTATCCAAATTTAAAAGATAAACTAGTTCCAGACCAGACAACATTAATGCTATATTTCTTTTGGAAACACTGGATTCAATCATTATTCCTTTACAAATATTATTTAATAAATCTTTATTGGATTGTAAGATACCTGAAGTATGGCGTACTGCTTTGGTTACACCAATTTATAAAAAAGGGCCAAAATCTGACGTTCAAAACTATCGTCCAATTAGTCTAACCTCTATTTTGGGGAAAACGATGGAACAATTAATTAAAGATAGGTTGGAAAACGAATTGGAAAAATTGAACATTCAGGATTTATCTCAGCATGGATTCAAAGCCGGTTTCTCATGTACTACAAATCTCATATCATTCTACCAACATGTTGCTAAATTATTGGATAGCAATGTAGCTACTGATGTAGTGCTACTAGATTTTGGTAAAGCATTTGATCATATATCACATTCCTTATTAATAAATAAATTACATAATTTTAAAATTCCACTTTGTTTAGTAAACTGGATATCTGAATGGCTGTATATCGTACTCAATCAGTTAGAATAAATGGAGCTCTTTCAACATCTGGAACAGTTACAAGTGGGGTTCCACAGGGTTCCGTTTTGGACCCGATTTTGTTCAACTTTTTCATTCATGATATGGTAACAGAATCTAAAAATTACTTATCCAAGTTTGCTGATGATAATAAACTGGGTGGAAGAGTTGATACCATAGAAAAAATTAAAATTCTAGAACAACATTTGTATACAATTGAACAATGGGCTAAAAAAATGTAATGTTATTTAACATCAATAAATGCAAGATCTTGCATTTTGGTAAAAATAATACATTACACAACTACTATTTAAATAACCAGTTATTGGAATCATCTAGTTGTGAAAGAGACTAGGGTATATTAATAAATAATAAACTGACATCAGATGACCATTATAGTAAAGCAGTTAGATCCTCTAATATTGTAATAAGACAAATTAAAAAAACTTTCATTAGTAAATCAGAACATAATTTGATCCCACTATATAGAGCATATGTCAGACCACACCTGGATTATGGTTCTCCCTTATGGAGTACTTATACAAAAAAATGACATAAATCGCTTGGAACAGCTGCAAAGAAGATTGACAATCTATTCTAAGATTAAAAAATAAGTGTTATGAGACCAGGTTACAACAAACTGGTCTCTACCCTTTAACATTAAGAAGAGAAGGGGAAGATTTACTTCTAATGTATAAAATTGGTTCACAATCCTAAGTTACTTAATATATGTGGATTGGAATTTGCAGAAAAAAGAATTGTAGTAAGATTACACTCTAATCAACTAAAAGTAGAATGGGCCAATAACAAAAAATATGATAACTTTTTCAACATAAAGGCAGCAAAATCTTGGAATTCTTTACCACCCACAGTTGTAGATTCAGCTAACTTTGAGAATTTAAAAACTAGGCTTGATCTCTGGTTATTGGCCTAATAATAATAATATTTAACCAAATGTTCCACTATTGAGGGAGGACAATCTAGATGGGCCTTGAGCCTTCTTTTGTCCTACTTTATCCAGTATCCAGTAAAAGTACCTGGAGATTCAGAGACAGGAGCCACGACCTCCTTCTGGAGAAGCTGGGCAATTTCTTCCCGAAGGAGTAACAAAACGTTGGGAAGACACCACCACCTTCCATGGGGCACAGCTCGGCAAGGCGGGTAAGCCTCTAATTCCAGAGGCAGACTCTGACCAACCACCTCCAGGACCCACCTGTCCATGGTAACAGTAGACCAGGCAGAAAGAAGTGGCAGTGCCAGACCCCCACAGGAGGACCCAGGGGAATCAAGACTGGCATGGGGGAGATACCCCCATCCCATCACTGGGCAGGCTTGGAGGCAGAGGAGGGACCGGCTGAGGAACCAGTGGTATCTTGACCTCCTGGTTTCTGGATGACCAAAGCAACAGACTTCGGCTGGGGATGCCAAGCTTGGTCCTGCTGCCCAGCTGGGGGCTGGGACGGCTTGGCCACAGGAGCAGCGAGGGGCTGAAAGGGCTTCTTTTGAGCCTTAGTGCCCTTGGGATCCCTCTCGGTGGAGGTCACAGAGTCCAAGGTGGCACTGGAAATTCCATTGCGAGAAACGGGCCCTCTGATATCTGGCCTGAACAAGTCAGTGCCCAAGAAGTGGACATCCACCAACTTGTGCTGGGTATCTGCCATAAAGGTCGAGATCCTCAGCCAGGCCCTGCGGCATATTGCCACATTAGTGGACAGACCGGGCGCAGGAGTTGCCGATGTCCATTGCTATCTGGAGCTGCTGCTTGGCCACCGCTCAGCCCTGGTCCCGGACCTGCTTGACTGTGGTCTGTAAGGCCACAGGGATTGAGAAAGCACCTAATCAAGGGTGGCCAGAAGGGCGTGAGCAAAATGGGCCATTATAAGGGCCGAACTCGCTTGCAGAAGGCAGAGAGAAGAGACCACGTAAACCTTCTTGGTCATATGATCCAATTTCTTGGATTCCATGTCTGAAGGATTATCCACATCCCAGACATTGTCAGTATGCCAAAACACCAAGTCTGCCACCAGACCCTCAGCCAAGGAGCGTCTGGTGAAACCGGACAGGAAACAAGTAGGGATCGCATACTTGCAGGCCATCCAGACTGACAGCACAGGGCAAGCAGCAGTGTACTGCCAAAGCTCCAGAACGGGGCCAAGAATGGCCTCAGCGACTGGGAAGGCTCCCCAGGAGAGTCACCCTGGTCGAGAATCTCTGTCAGGGGGTATTTTAGCCTGTTTCTAGATGGACTCCATTTGAAGACCAGCAGACTCAGATTAAACAGTGCAGGCCCATAAAAGAAGTAGGACCGCGCTCCGTTGAAAAGTCCTCTCCCGACTCAACATCCAACTGACGGGAGTGTAGGGAGGAGCCCTCAGACTCAGAGGTACATCGAACAAAGGTCGACTGCCTGAGTCCCCAATGACTGTATGGGAATGGTTGGGTGGGGGTGTCACAGTGACTGACTGCCAATGAGGAAGTCCGGAAGCAGTGTGAGCATCCTTAGGAGGGGCCCCTCCTTCAGCTGTTCAGGCAGCGGCTCCACCTGAATGGGCAGGAAAGCCGGAGAAAGCTAAACCCTCAGTGGTGGGAGCCACATAATAGCTGGGGTGGAGGCCAGAATCAGCTAAACCATGGTGAGAATGAGTTGGTGACACGTAAGCTCCTTGCAACACTGACGCATTTTGCACTGGAGCTTTTCGTCAGAGGAGTAGTAGTAGTGATGCTGCTTGCCCAAATGTCAAGAGCGGGGATGCTGATGTGGGCTGGTCGATCCGGGGCTTCGGGATCACGACAGCAACCTCGACCACTGGGGCCAACTGAGGGTCTCTGAAGAAACTGGCAAAAACAGAAGATCCTCCAGGTTCACCGGATCCTGAGGGTTAGGGACAGGATTAGCAGGCTGGTCAGATCCTCCCTAGGAAGTGATGGGCAGGACTGGAGTCCTTGAGAGGAAGGGAGGTACTGGCCTCATCTGGGGAAAACGAGTCAACCTGCTCGAGAAAAATCTCAACAGATTGGTCGACGGGCGTCTTGAACAACTGGCATGATGGGGGAACCATGGAGCCAGCGGTCAGGGCCGAAGGACTGACCATAGTCGAAACCTCCATATAAGCGTGGGAATCTAGAGGCCAGAGAGTGCTCGCAATCCCACGATAGGCAGCAAAACTTCTCCTTAGTGTCTTTTTTTTTTTTTTTTAAAAGAGGATTTGGATTTAGTGCCCAAAGAGGGGCCCTACCCAAAAGTGGGATGGGACTGGCACAAATCACGACACCCCCCCGCAAAAAAGGTGACACCTAAAGGAAATGGAATAAAGGCCGAAACCAAAGAGGCATGCTCCACAGCCTGAGCCGCAGCCTCTTCAAATGCTATAAGCTGTTCAGTGTAACCCGCAGTGGCGAAGACCGCTTGACAGGCATCTTTTAATTTAACAGAAGGATCCTGTTCATCAGAGCACCCTAGCAGAAGACAAGCATGCCAGTCTTCCAAAGCTGTAGAATGCAAAGTGCAACACAGGCCACATGCTGGGGGATTATGTTCATGGCCTACGCACTGCCCACACAGACACATTTTTTGAATCCCGGTGCCAACTTAGAGTTGTCCATCATGGAGAAGTGAAGGAAATCGCCTGAAGATGAAGAAATTTGTAATTGCGAAAGTTTGAAAGCAAATGGCCTACTCAGTGTAGAGAGCAGGTAAGGAGAGAACCTTCTTCCAGCCGAAAGAAGATCTGACATCATGGAGTGGTCCTGTGGGAGGAACCAGCTTGAAGACTTTACGACAAATCTTAAAAGGAGAAAGGACACTGCCACAAGGGTGGCTAAGTACATCATATCCACGTCGCTAGAATCCTCATTTCTAGAGAAATGGATATGGCACACTTATTCACACTGTGGAAGACTGCTAGCACTTCTCCATGAAGAAAGGGCAATGTGCACACCCCTGTTTAGGAAACAGGGAGCAGAGAATGGAGGCCCCAAAACCAGCTTCCCAGCATGACTTAAGGTTGATGTGGTAGTGGGAAATGATGGTGTGTGCTTGTTTCCAGGTAGCAGTCCTGCAGATTTCCTGGACAGACATCCTTCGAAGTCGCCACCGAAGCAGCGGTATGTCTGGTGAAATGAGCCCTAAGCCCTACAGGAGGCTCCCTACCAGCCAACCTATAGCAGACATCAATGTAGGATACAATCCACCTGCCAATCACCCACTTAGCTGCAGGTTTTCCAGGTGCAGCTTTAGCGTAGGTGATGAGCTGGCAAACCTCTACCCAAACTCCAGTCATATGCTCCATAGAGTAAGCCAGCCCTCACCTCAAGTCCAACATGTGGAGCCTGTGCTCTGCCTCTGAGGTTGAACTAGTTAAGTACATAAGAAGACTCATCACCTGGTTAAGGTGAAATTCTGAAACAACCTTTGGGAGGAACTTCAGGTTGGGGAGGAAGACAACTTTGCCCCTGTGGAACACGGAAACTCCACCAAGAGTGCCTGGAGGTCACTAATCCTTCTGGCGAAGGTAACAGCAAACAAGAAGGAGGTCTTCCACAACAGGTGAGAGATGTCACACCTGTGCATCGGTTCAAATATCTTGCTCATGAGCACTGCCAAGACCTGCAATAAGTGCCAAGGTGGTGATGATTCATGCACTGGCAGGGACAGGAGGTCAAGGCCCTTAAAGGAACTCCCAACCACCTTTTCCTGTATCACCATCAGTATTTCAGTGCACGCCCAGTATACCGAGATGGCTGCCAGGTGCACCTTTAGGGTGCTGACCTCAGGCTGGTCAGAGAAGGATCATAGGTAGTCCAGGATGCTAGACTAGCCATAGGACAGGACCAGACAGGGGTCCAGCCATCTGCCCTATCACCAAATGGAAACAAGCTCCCATCTGAGGGCATAGCACTGGCTAGTCGACTCCTTCAGAGTGGCTTCTACAACATGGAGAACGGAGAAAGCCAAAGACTGGAACTATCTGCTCGGGAACCAGTCTATCAGGTGCAAGGATTGAAGGTCCGAGTGAAAGACCTTCCCCTGGTGGCAAGAAAGCAGATCCAGATATAGAGGAAAGCACCACTGAAGCCTGTTGCTAGAGCAGAGGAGATCAGAGTACCAAAACTGGAGTGCCCAGTCTGGGGTGACCAGGATCATCCACGCCTTGGCCCGCCACACCTTGACCAACACCTTGTGGATGAAGAAAATGAGAAGGAAGGCATAAAGGAGGCCTGGGGTCCAGGGCCTCATAAAGGCATCCCCTCTCAGAGTCCTGCACTGAAGGTTGACGGCACTGAACAGCCTCAGTGTTGCGTTCTCCCAGGAGGTGAGCAGGCCGACCAGGGGAGTGTCTCACTGGGAGACATGGAGATTACGTACCTACCATAATTCTTGATCTTCTTGGACGAAGTCTCCACCACTCATTCACACTAGTGGGAGTTTGCTGGAGGTGCAAACATTTTCAAGAGGGCTGGCGCCTGATTTGGAGCCATGAGCCCCGGCTTGTGCAGTAATGACTATCTCAGCGTCGATCCTCCAACCGCCTCAGTACCTCTCTCCCCGGAGGTGCAGCAGAGTTCCCCATTCATTACAAATGAGAGGCGGGCCGCCGCGCTATCTTAAATGGCCGCCTCTCATTTTAAAGTGCCGCCACTGTTTAAAGACTCGTACTAGGACCATGCAGTCTGAGAACCCCATCACTTTAAATCATCATGCTAGCGCAGGACCATGCGCTGAGCGACGAACCCTTGCACCCGCACGCCAGAGTGGACTGGCATTCGGTGCTGGCAGTGACGTCGTGAGGACACTTCGGGTGCTGGCAGTGACGTCGTGACGTTGGGAGGACACTTCGGGTGCTGGCAGTGACGTGGTGACGTTGGGAGGACACATGAGTTCGGGTGCTGGCAGCGACGTTCAGGTTGCTCAGTTCGGGTGCTTCCGAATCCAGGATCATGTGATGACTGCTCCGATGGTCACCAGGCCGCTCGGGAGGAAAGGCGCCAAATCTGCAGGGAGTGACAGCTGACTTGCCCTATCAGAGGCTTTTACTTGGGTAAGTCCCAGTTAAGTACAGACTGTCACTTTGGAGCTTCACATTTGGCTTCAGCCTTGCGTGGACAGTGGATCTCTGCAGTTTGTGTTCAGCATTGGTCAGACAGTAGTTTGTAGCACATTTTCAGCCTGACTGCATTTTTAATAGATGCAGTGCACTAGCATTAGTGGAGTGGGGTCGTGGGGGGGGGGAGCGGAGGGAGACAGTGGTCTCACAGAGACTAGTGCTAGGCAGCTCACTCCATAGTTTGGTTTTCTTGCTGCTTTGAAAAAAAAATACATAAAAAAAATAAAAATAAAAAATTAAAAATATAAAAAAAATATTTGTGTGAGAAAAAAAAATCTGGTCTCCTTAACTGTGCCACCATGGGGTCTGTCCCACTAGTCAGGTTGTGCAGTGTTGCTCCGTCAGTGGTCACTTGTTCTGAATCCTAATTCAGGGAATAAAAAAAATATTTGTGTGAGAAAAAATATTTGGGGCTCAACCAGCATTACGTTCTCGTTCTGTATTGACAAATAAACACACGACAACAATTAGGAAAAAAAAAAGCTTTATTGTAATTTTGTACACAATGCAGAAACTAACTAACTTTGGTTTCAAATTAACTCAAAAACGGAAACATCCTGATCAAGATGACAATTGTGAGTCGATGATTGGGACAATGCCAGTTGGTCCAGTTGATATCGATGTCATTGTCCAAAAACCTCCTACACTTCCTCCTGTAATACAGAAAAAACACCTCTAAGCATAGAGCAACAGGATTTTATACTGGCTGGCTTAACAAATACCGTTGAGTTACAGTACAAAGAAAATGATGGCATGTTTTGTGCATTTTGCATAAAACATAAACAGATGCAAATCAGGAACAGTTTGGGTACTCAGTGGGTGTAAGACATTCAGAAGATGCTATAAAGGCATCAGAACAGTTCAGTTCACGTTGTTGCTGCTGAACTGGAAGCTAACTGCAAATTTCAGCTTCAAAGGTGGAATAGAGCAGGCAATGCAGCAGAGCCATGACCCTGGAACAAAGAAGCTTTTGTGGCATCCCCCGTTGCATGTACTGGCTAATAAAAATAGAGCTGCCTCACACAGCGAAATATGGCTCACTGTTGGATCTCGCCAAATCATTGGGATGCAAATACCTAGACAATATACATATTGCTGATGCTGTTAAATATCGTTCTGGTCGAACTGTCAGAGAAATGGTTCTTTCTCTGGGTGAGGTGGTCAGGAGATCAGTTCTTGCAGATTTGAAGGCTGCCAAATTTTTTCATATTTAGTGGGCGAAACAACTGATATTGCTGTTATGAAGCAGCTCATTTTGTATAGGTATGTACTGCAAGAAGGAAACCCAGAGTTTCTTTCCTGGGACTTGAGGAACTAATTGATGGAAAGGCAGACACAATTGTTAACAATCAAATCTCGGTTGATCATCTTGCATGGGTTAGGCAGTGATGGAGCAGCCGTTATGCTGGGCAGGCAAAGCAGGGTGGCTAAAAGCTAAAAAGAAGTCAGCCCAATTCTTGTTGAAAATCACTGTATGGCTCACGGGAGGCCTTGGCTGTAAAGGCAGCAGCAAATGAAGTGAACGTCATTAAAAGTTTAATCAAACACTAGATCACTTATACAGATATTATGAAAACTCTGCTGTTCGCATGGCTGCCCTGAAAGAAATTCAGCAGGCAATGGAAAACCCTGTTTCAAAGCCTAAACAGGCAAAAGCAGTTAGGTGGTTGTCCCATGATGCAGCATGTGACACACTAAGGAAGATTTTCCCATCTGTTGTTCGTCCTTGCATAGAGAGCCTCTGAAAGGCATGATCCCCAAGCTGTGGGCCTAGTAAAAATGGTGGAAAACTGGGAGTTTTTCTCTATTTTATGCATGATGTGTGACATACTTCCACACCTTAGCATCTTATCTAAATGCTTTCAAACATCAGCTCTGAATTTTACTGATATAAAGAGGCATTTACATTCCACTTTAGAGATTCTTAGGGCACGCCTACTGGTACCTGGTCAGTACTTCTCCTCCGTTTCGCCTGAACTAGTACTCCTGAATGACAATGGCCTGAACTTGCCATTTAGCGAACCACAGTTGAATCATTTCACAACCTCTGTGCATGACAAGTTTATTAGGGCCTAATTGCTCAAATTGAGCAAAGGTTTCCAAGCACAGAACTTTTGGATGTTCAGTATCTTTGACCCCAGCATGATACAGGAAGTTGATATTGAACAGTTGGAAGGGTATGGTAGTGATAGCCTTGATATTATTCTTGGTCACTATGCTACTGTTGTGGATGTAGATGCTTCTGCACTGGAATGGCTTCCCTCATAGTCTCATGTTCACAGAAAAGATGGCCTTTAAGACTATTTCTGATGTGCTGCACGCTCTAACTACTAAGTATGTAGACCTGTATCCAAACACATATCTACTTTGGCAGAGCTGGCAATGATAATACCCATGTCAACTGCAGATTGTGAGAGGGGTTTTCTGCACTGAATCAAATAAAAACGCAGGAACGAAATAGATTAAGTGCCAGTGTGCTAAATGCACTTATGCTTATCTCAATTGAGGGCCCCGATGTTGACAGTTTCCCTTATTTGGAAGCTGCAGCTCACTGGGCAGGACTGCGAAACCGAAGATTAGATCTTGGCCTTGCAGGCACTAGTAAAGAGTTGTAGTATGGCCTCACCAAACTGTTGCTGGCCTGCAACTAGAATGCAGAGGTTCTCCAGTATGTTTTATCACACATTTGCTACTGCATTACTACAGAGGCCTCCAGATCATCATATTACTCTTATTTCTTGTTTCTTATGCATTTATTGCATCCCGAGCGACTGACTCCGCCCACCGACAGCTCCGCCCTGGTGACCCCGCCCCCTGTGGCTCCTCCCCTTACCACCGCTCTATATTTTCACGCAATGTGAAACACTGTGCAGCATAACTAACCTACAAGGACTAACCTAAAAATCAGACACAAAATAGTCCGAATGACCCCTTTAAGAAGGCTCAACAATAAAGTCTTCACAGCTCAGCCATGGAGGGAGTGAAGACCAAAAACAGAGAAGTGAGCTCGGGGGATAGTGGCTGGGCGTCTGAATGAGTGGTGGAGACTTCGTCCAAAGGTACGTAATCTCCATATCTTCCTGGACATAAAGTCTCCACCACTCATTCACATTAATGGGAGAGTACCGAGCTAAATAATCCCCCGAGACGGGCAGCAGGAGATAAAGAGCTCACATACAAAGGACAGAAGTCCATTAAAAATGGTCTTGCCAAACGACAGATGTCGTCTGGCATGGACATCCAAAGAGTAGTGCTTAACGAAAGGAGTTCGAAGTAGCTGCATTGCAAATATTTGCGATGAGCACGTTGCAGATTTCCGCCAGAGATGCTGCGACTGCTCTTGTAGAGTGAGCGTGTACACTGCCTTCCAGCTTGACCTACGCCATAGAACAGCAGTGCCGAAGGCATGCCACCAGCCACGCTGAAATACATCTGATAGTGACAGGTTGACCCAGCTAGGTCTCACTGAAGGAGACAGTTGAGCCTTGCGAATTTCTCTTGTTCTATCTAGAGAAAACTGCAATGCCCTCTTACCATCCAGTGAATGACCGGCACGTTCCCCCTTCATTCTGGAAGTTCGCAAACTAGGTAGGAAGGACTAAAGGTTGGTTTAGATGGAATTGTGAGACAACTTTAGGGAGAAACGTAGGACAAGTCCTAAGAATTACTTTGTCCTTGTGAAACAGAGTGTATTTGGGGGTCTGTGACCAGTGCGTATTTCAGAAACTCTACGGGCCGAAGCAATGGCCTCCAGGAAGGCAGTTTTCCAAGTGAGGAACTTCCAAGTCGCAAGTAGCTAGAGGCTCAAAAGGTTTACTAGTGAGCATGTCTAGCACAAGGTTAATGTCCCAGGCTGTGACTGGACATCTGATAGGAGGTCTAGTATGCAGAATACCCCTAAGAAACCTTTTAACTATAGGCAACTGAGCCAGTGACACGGAAAGTACCGGCTCATGATATGCCGAAATAGCACAGAGATGAACTCTGACTACGGAGTACTGCAGATCTGTATTTGAGAGATCTAAAAGATACTCTAAGACTTTAATTGGTCGGCAGAAAAAAGGGTTCAAAGAGGATTTTGCACACCAGATAGAGAAACACTTCGATTTGGCTGTGTAGGTTTTTCTAGTGGCTGGCTTCAGGAGCCAAGTGTGAAGGTGAAGCGACCTCAGGTTGCGATGGACCACAGGACCTTGGGTCAGAAGGTTCGTCTGAAGGGAAGCGTCTTCTGGGGGGTCCGACAGACTGTTGAGTGGCGCAAACCATATCTGCCGAGGCCAGAAGGGGGCAGTGAGAATCATTCTGCCCCCGAGACTCCAGTTTGAGGAGTACCCTCTGAATAAGGGGAAGAGAAGGAAAGGCACATTCAAAGTGTCTTGTGCACCGCAGCCCGAACGCATCCAGACAAAAAATGCTAGGTCCTGGATTTCTGGAACAGAAGAGAAGCAGTTTTGCGTTGAATGGGGACATGAAGAGGTCCAGGTCTGGGGTTCCCCACTCCTTGAAGAGTGACTGAACGACAGTTAAGTCGAGAGACCACTCGTAAGGATCTGCCTCCGTTCTGCAGAGACGGTCTGCCAGCTCGTTTTGTACTCCTGGCAGGCAAACCACCTGAATCAGAGCCTTGTGTTCCAGGCACCACTCTCACACTCTCATTGCTTACCTACATAATGGTTAAGAGTGTGTGCCGCCCTGTTTGTTGATGTAGTAGATCACTGCTTTGTTGTCCGTTTGAAGAAAGATTTTCTTGTGACAGTGTATGTCCTTCAAGGCTTGGACTGCATAGAAGACAGCTCATTTCCAGGACGTTTATGTGAAGTTGGGATTCGTCCCGAGTCCACGTGCCCTGGGTGTGGAGATCCTGGCAGTGGGCTCCCCAACCCATAAGGGACGCGTCTGAGGTAATGGAGAGCTGATGATCCAGAGGGGCAAAGGGATATCCTTCCAGAAGATTGTTCTCCTGAGACCACCAAGTGAGTGACCTCTTAAGAGGTTCCATCACCTTGATGAGAAAGGACTGAGCATCCACTGAGAGGTTCTCATGTGGAGACGAGCTAAGGGTACAATGAACACCGAGGATGCCATGAGTCCCAGCATCCGCTGCATCGAGATAGCTTGAATCAAGCTGTGTTCCCTGATGTATCGGGCCATCTGTAAGATATCGCTCCTTCTGTCCTCTGGAAGAAAAGCCTTTGCACAGGAGGTGTCCAGAAGAGTTCCTATGAAGAGGAGCTTCTGGGAGGGCTGCAAGTGTCACTTATTGAGATTCAGCAGGACTCCCATGGATGTGAGTAAGTCTGACGCCGTGGCCACGGCCTCCAGAGTCTCTTGCCTAGACGGCCTTGCCAGGAGCCAGTCGTCCAGATATGGGAACACTTGTATTCCGATTTTCCTGAGGTGCGCCGCGAGAACTGCACAACACTTTGTAAAAATTCGAGGCACCGAGGATAGCCCAAATGGCAGGACTCTGAACTGTTAAGAGTTTACGCAATGCCACAGACCTTAGGTATTTGTGGGGCTTTGAGTGTATAAAAATGTGTTGGTCGACATCCTGCATGTCCAGGGAGGCTAGCCAATCGTGTCGATGAAGCAAAGGTAACAGGGTACCTAGTGATATCATCTTGAACTTCTCCTTGTGAAGGAACTTGTTTAACTTTCTGAGATCCAGAATGGGGTGCATGCCGCCTGTTTTCTTCAGTACCAGAAAGTAATGGGAGTAGAAACCTGTGTTTCGTTGATCCAGCGAAACTATTTCTACTGCCCTGTTGTTCAGAAGGCCTTGTATCTCAGAAGCAAGAAAAGTCTGACTGTATTGCCGACAGCCTGGGTTATCGTTTGGGAGGATGATCCAGAGGGGTTTCCGAAAGATTGAGAGAGTACCCCTTGCGGATTATCCGGAGGACCCATTTGTCTGGTGTTATAGATTTCCACTGATTGTAGAACTGAGTCAGACGTCCTCCCACTGCTGAGGAGGAGTTCCCCCTCGGATAGCTGAGGTGGGACCTGGGTCAGAAACTCAGAAGGTCGCACTAGGTGCTTTGGGCCCTTGTGCCTTTTGCTGCGCTTTCTTTTGTGGCTGAGGGTTGTGGTTTTTGTTAAAAACTCCTCTGCCCCGAAAGGACTGATGGCTATGAAACTAACGCTTGTTCGCACCCCCTCAGCAGGGGGCGGGTGCAGGTTTAGCAGTCTTAATGGCAAACCTAGTCTTCAGCGTGGCCACCAGAGCTTGCTCCACCTGAGGCCCGAACAGATGCATACCGTCAAAAGGTACTTTTCTGCAGCACAGTGTGACCAAGTTCTGTGGCAAGACTACCATTTGCCGCAGAACTTCTGCGGCGGTGGTTTGTAATTTCTTCGGAAGTTCTGCGGCACTAACAAACTACCACATCATAGTGTCAGCTTGTCATCCTGACTTCACTTTCATGGCAATGGTTATAGCAAGCAGGATGGTGGAAAGCACAGTAACACTAGTTCAAAAAATAATAGACTTCTAAAAACAATTTTATGCCTAAAAAGGCAAAACAAATGTCTCTCCCTTAAGGTCCTAGCCTGTTGCATAAATGACATATGCAGAGGGGAGCTTATGTGATAAATAAGGTATTTCTATATGCATGCTATCTATCCCACTAATGAGGTTTCCACTGTCTATCACTTATATATTTGTATGTGCTTTCTACACCACTCATGAGGTTCTCACTGTGTATCACTTATATATTTATATGCAGTCTGTAACATACATATAAATATATGTGTGTGTGTCTGTGTGTGTGTGTGTGGTGAGAGACAGATACTGTACGCGCGTGTGTGTGTACATATGTTTATATATATATATATATTTTTAATTTCCATGAACTTGCATCCTCATTCATACAGGTCCCATTGGAAATGGAACAGAGGAGTTATTGCAAAACTCATTTTTCATGTCAACCTGCTTTCCCCGACACACTGCATAACACCATCAGGCCATGACATGCATGTGAACCAATTGTAAGATAGAGCTCTCCAGCTCATCACAATGTGTCCACCATGTGACAGAACACTGCACCATACCTTCCCAGGCTCCGAGCAGTGATGTGTTCCACTAATCCTTGTGCTGCCCAGCCAGCTCCCAGAGCTAATCTCTAAACCCAACTTGCCAGCACGGAAACACAGCATGCTACCCTCTGGCCAAACAGCTGTCCCTGCACACAACATTTCTCCATAACTTTTAGGTGATTCTATCAACCAGTGACAATATGTAATCAATAACCCTGGTAAAAATGCGTACAGTGCAATTATTTATTTAACAGGTCTATTCTTTCAACAGGTCTACACATTATTATATTCCACTTTTCAGGGCATAATTACTTTACTTTTCTTAAAAATGACAGTTAAATTCATTTTACCAGTTATACATTTAAGATGGCATCTCTATACCTTAAAGGCACAAATAGGTTTGTATAAAGTGAGGTATGGACTTAATAGGTCTGTGCTATTGACAAGGTTTTGTTTAAGTTGGCCCTAATGCAATACTGTAAGACTGAAAACTGTATTAGGCTGTAGTGCAGGTTGAGCAAATATCACCATGCATGAAGTGCTATGCCACCGTCTCTGGCAGTGGGAGCTGTGGTAGATAAGTGACTGTTCATTTCTGTTGCAGAATGCAGCCGTTTCATTAGCTAATGTATGATATAGCAATATCACATTCTGAGCATATGGGGGAGTTTGGATATAAAAAGAGGGGAAGGGAACCAGATTCTATGGATAAACAGAAATATTAATAAAAAAAATCACCAAAAGAGTGAATTCTGCGGCGCCACAGAAGTTCTGCGGTTGATTGCAAGTTCTGCGCAAAATTCTGTGGCCGCAGAATTCTAGGGGCCTTGGTCATGACCTGCTGCTGGCTGTCATTCGTGAAGCCCGAAGTACACAGCCAAGAGTGGCGGCGAGTGCAGATGCCAGTCGCTGCCTCCTGGGAGGCGGTATCGTAGGCATCCATTGCAGCTTTAACCTGTTGGTTATTGGACTCAATACCCCTAGTTATGGTTTGAAGTAGCTCTGAGCTAGCTTCCGATTCAGGCACAGCTTCTACCATTTCTTTGAAAGAATGCCAAAGTACATACTCGTATTGAGAAAAATAGCCCTTGTAGCTGGCAATGCACATACCCAGGGTTGAGGCAGCAAAGACTCTCTTACCTAAGGTGTCTATCTTGCAAGATTCTTTATTGGTTGGGCTGTAGATCCTTGAGGAAGGACAGCTTTATCATTCTCTGCCAAGACCACAATGGCATCAGCAAAGGCTTGCAAGGCCAAAATGGGGTGATCTTTGGAACGGGCATACTACCTATCTATGGACTCGGCCACGGAAGGAATGAGAGCTGGATTCTTCCACATAACCTGTGAGAGGGTCTCGAAGGAGGGCTATAACGGAGGGATTAAATCCACAGGGATCTCTGGGACATTAAGATACTGGAGTCGCAAAATCCTCCCAGGATAGATTTCTGTAGTCTGGAGAGAGAAAGAGAAGAGTTTAAATTTTTGAGAAAGGTCTTCAACCACTGGCTCTGCAGAAGGATTGATCCCTGCTCCCAGGACAGTGCTATCAACATCATCACCCAGGTGAAGATCTGGGTCAGGCTCAAAATCATCTCCTGACAGTTCAGGGGACTGTAAAGACAGGAAAGGAGTGAAAATCAGGAGGAAGAACAGAAGAAGAAGACTTCGGTCGAGAACCCTGAAGACTGAGTGGGACACCGCGCAGTCCCTAGGCGCATTAGAGGAAAACTGCGCTGAGAACAAGGAGGGAGATGCTAGCCGAAGCGGTGCCACAGACTGCACCGACAGAGTCCATGGCGCCGACAGAGCCCCCGATGCCACGCACGTTGCAGACAGAGCCCCCGACATCACGCACGTCGCTGAAAGAGCCCGCAGTTCCGCAGATGTCGCCGATAGAGCCTGCAGTGCCACGAACAGCACCAAGAGAGTGTCCCAGAAGTGAAAAAAACAGCGATTTGAGGTAAAAGAGGGAAAAATGGCAGGAGATAAAGGCATCGATGTGGACTCCTGTGCCACTGCCATGTGAAGGGGATAAACACCCGAGCCCGGAGTCAACGGTACCAAAGAAGGCGCCACGTGACTAGGAAGACCCAACCGCCCTACCCATCCCTCCGAAGCCGAATGGGCCAAAGCTCCTGGCGTCGGGGTGACCGGCTCAGGCAACTGGACCAACCTCCAAGCCCACTGCTCCATAAGAGCAGCCCACTGGTGAAACTGCTCATCAGAAGCTCCTCCAATAGACGAGGAGGAGCTGCGGTGTCGAAGAGGTCAGCTACCAGAGACAGAAACTGGTGATTCCGACAGAGACAGAGACCGGTGCCTGGCCGTAATAACCGACCGTCTACGTGCAGGCATACTAGAGGGAGACATCGAGAGATGCCTTTTCTTCTTCGACCTATGTGTCAAGAAGGAACTTAGCTTAACGGGGCGCAGAGAACGGGACAGTTTCCTTTATAAGCTGGGGTGGGGGACCACCCATCCCCCTGAGCACTGGACCGTCCATTGTCAGACCCCCCCTTCCAGGGAGGACAGCGGACCAGACCCAGCCCGGCTGAGTGAACAGCTTTCATACAAAGCCTCCCTACTGTTACCTGACCCGCTCATGGTCTACTCAGTCAATGGAGGACTGAAGACTTCTGTTGTACAATTAAAATATATAATCTGTACTGATTCAAAATAACTCTACAAAACAATAAACTGAACTATTGTTGCTAGTGAAGTTTAACTCCCGGCAGGCGAGCGACGTCGTCACTGAAGTGCACTGGACGGTGGGAAAAAAGGTACTGAGGCAGCTGGAGAGTAGATTCCAAGGTAGTCATTACTGCATGAGCCAGGGCTCATGGTGCCACTCCTTGTAGCTCCATCTTGGGCGCCGGCCCTCTTTAAAAAGTTATTCTCCCACTGGGTCCTAGTACCTCCGGTGAACTCCCATTACTGTGAATGAGTGGTGGAGACTATGTCCAGGAAGATCAGGTGATCTGTCACCTCCTGATAGAGACCACTCACGAGACCCCTTGCCCACTCAGCTTGTGGGCGTTCGAAAGCTGGTTGGAGGCTCTGGCTACATGACTTGCCAGAAGATCAGCATCCAAACTACGCACAAAGGTCCAGGTAGTGGTAATAAATTATTTATACAGGAGTAAAAAAATTATACACAGAAATAAAAAGGTTTTACATACACCATTAGGTCAATATATGTCCTGTTTACGAGGTGTCCCTGTGATTTGGTTATTAAAAATTACACAGAAAGATATAATAATCTTGCAACAAATCATATATCTTGCATTTAACAAATAACATTCAGTTCACTATTCCAGTAGCTCATGCACGGTTGGATGTACTATCTATTACAGACACACCTAAATTGTAATTCTTGCTTCATAGCATCTTTATATACATTTATGAGCATTTCAAACATTCTCATCCTTGGGGGAATCTTATTCCAAGTAGTAGCAGGTTTAAATATAAGTGATATTTCCCCATGCCTATTTTGGGAAAAACAGTTCCCTAGCTCATTTCCTTAACTGGTACATGTGGGTTGGTTCAGCCATCCTTTCCAAAAGACCTATAGTTTTCACATATATAGATATAGATAGATATATCTATACATATTTATATTTTTTTATTTTAATCTCATCTTTATTTCTTGCACCCGCTACGGCGTCTACCAGCTGGGACATCCAGCCACCGGCCCTGGAAGAGCAGCTGGCTCTGTAGCTGACCGTCCTTGCCAGCCGGATCGGGCGATGACCCCCGATTCCACAACAGTAATGCCAGGGAGGCAGGTGCGCCATCAAGCTGCATAGTCGCACCCAGCCCTTTTTCCTTGTTCACCCCAACTGGACATGGATGTGCAATGATGTCTATGCACAAGCGCAGACATCCACTATGCTCCCCCAAAAATACTAAACACGGGCACCTGCAGTGTCACCGGGCATCCCCAGGGACCGCCCGGGCGTGGTGCGATTCCCACCTTTCACCAGGACTAGGAGGCTGTCATCAGATGCTCAATCGTAGTCCTCCCCTGCTGACCCCCAACAACCCGGGCTCATTCCCGAACCCAGGTCGCCAGCATGGAGTGAGGTGTGGCGTCCAGCGCCTCAACCCTCAGCACCACTGGGCCGGCAGATCTTATATATTTAAGTATTATGTACATAGCTGAAGCCCAGATTTCATGTCCTTTCAATTCCAGGCATTTCCAATTTAATTTATCGTAAATTAGACAATTATGGGCTTTGTAATTACATTTTAGTACAGATCTTTCCAGTTTTTTGTGGCAGGTGTAAATCCTGTTCAAGTTAGTCACATTTGTATACCTATAAATTTAGCACCCATAATCAATGATCAGTACAATCAATTGATTTGTAACTCATGGTCTTGTTTGCATAGTTAAGCAATCTGAAACTCTGGCTCCTATCCTTGTGGTAACTTTTTTTTAACTAAATCACTAATATGACAATCAAACACTAATTTGTAGTCAGTGTTAATCATCAAGTATTTATATGCATTTACCTGTGTCAAGATTGAGCCATTGTGTTTTTATTTCTAGCATGTCGGTATTATGATTTTTTTTTTAAATGTAGATGAGGAAAAGTGCATTGTTTAAGATTTTTTAGTGTTCATTAACAATTTTGAACTAATAAACCATTTTTGCAAAGTGACTGTCAGTTTGTAATTTGTTCCATCTCCTTAAAATTTTGTCCTTTTGCCACTAGCACCGTGCCATCAGCATAAGGCTGAATTTTAGTTAATTTCATGTTATAAGGAAGGTCCTTTACGTATATCGGAAACAGTAAGGGACACAGTATGGACCCCTTTGGAACACCCCTGGTCACCAGTAGATATCAGTGGGTGTGTTCCACTTACAGCAATCAACTGGGTCAGATTTGTTAAGCAACAGTCCAACCATTTACAGGGTTCATCTGCCAGGCTCATTTCTTTCAATCTAGCCTTAAGAATTTCATGATCCACAAGATCAAAAGCAGAAGGTTTACTGACAACTGGAGGGAATGCATTTCGCCTTGCTTGTTTAAGTAGTACATAGTCGTGCTGCTGTCCTGCATGACCTGCCCCCAGACTAAGGGAAAAAATGCCATCAGGCCAAAATGCCTGCACGGAGCACCAAGAGGTGGATGTGATACCAGGATTCCTTAGGGGTCCAGAGCCTGTGGGCTCTGTGGCCCCTAAGTGGGCTCCCCATCCCACCAGAAACAAATTGGTTGTTAGAATGACCATGGGCTCTGGGCAGACGAACGGGAATCCCCTCCTCTAGGTGTTCCGGGATGAGCCACCACTGAATGGCATCCCACATTGGCTGTGTCACCATGACAGGCAGGTCCAGTTCACCAAGGCGCTGAGCCCACTGTGGGCCAATTCACACTGCAGGGGGTGCATCTGTCAGCAGGTCAACCAAATCACACTGGTGTAGGACGCCATGTACCCTCAGCAGTCCCAGGAAGTCCCAGGCAGGATGCAAGTACCCAATCCAAAATTATCAGGTAAAAGAGGTAAGATACTAAGCACAGTCAGCTGGGAGTTGAGCCACGGCACGAGGGGAGTCAAGCTCTGCCCCAATGAAATGAATGACCTGCGAACGGTGAAGTTACAACTTTGCTGGATTGATAAGACCCAAAGCCGATCAAGTATGGAGGGCTAGGTCCCTGGACCGCTCCACTGCCTCCCAGGATGAGCCAGCAATCAGCCAGTTGTCCAGGTATAGGTAACCCAGACCGCTCAGTACCTCAGGAATGCCACCATCACTGCAGTGCATTTGGTGAAGACCCTGGGGGTCAAGGAGAAACTGAAAGGCATGACAGAACTCGTACAGCACCCAGTCTGCACAGAACCAAAGTAACCTCCAGTGGGACAGATAGTTTGGAATGTGAAAAAACATCCTGGAGGTCCAGGAAGCAGAACCACATGTCCTGCTCCAAAGATGGAAGTATCTGATTTAGCGTGACCAACTGGAACTTGCGCCTCCTCAAGAACAGATTCTGATTGTGAAGATCCAGTATGGGGTGCCAACCCCATGTCCATTTAGGGACCCAAAAGTACCAGGCCACAAAGACCTGGCCAGCTGAGGCATCCAGGATACGGGCTACATCTTTCTTTAAGAGCTGAGCGATGTCCTCCCTGAGGGCGGACAGCATGTCCTGAGACACCATGGACTCCCTTGGGGCATGGGCTCAGTACAGCGGGAGAGTCTCGAAATTGAGAGACAGACCCCAGCTCACCACATCTTTATTTAACGGTTGGTAAACGGAAGAAGCACACAGAGCAGAGGTCAATTACCAGGAGCGACCAGGGGGAAGGGGTAAAAGGAGAACATACATACATAAATGAAAATGCAGGCAGTTAAAGATGTCACAGTCAGGTTACAATTTAGCCTGAGTAAAGGACAAGCACAATATTTCAGAGGCATTGGCAGGTTACAATGATGCCTGAGGAGATAGCAGCAAATACAACAAAATAATTTGCAAAAGCAAACTAAAAATATACAACTCGAAGAATAGCTAACAGAAGACTATTAAAAACAACACATTAAAAAACAAAAACAGAATACAAGATGGACACAGGATACAGCAAAACAATGGCACAATGCAGACATAGAACACAGAAGGATCTTACAAACTGACTTGAAGCTGTTGTAAATATCTAGGTCGAAAAAGGGAGGATTAGTGAAGTGGATGGCAAGAGCGTGGGAGGGGCACTAGAGTGACCATTTAATGAGGTTGAGCGAGGGTAGCAAACGGAGTGAAATACGAAAGGAGTTCCACAAATGTGGAAAGAAAAAGAAGGAAGCCATTCCTGCATTTGAGTGAGGGTGGGGGAGGGCGAAAGACTAAGGATCACGTGAGTGGAGGGAATAGGTTGTGTGGGACGAGGGGGATGAGGTAAGTGAGATAGGGGGGAGTAAGCAGAACCAGAATTTGGCAGAGATAATGGAGGTGTGGTGGCACTGGCGAGAGGATAAGGATGGGAGAGATAGTGAAGAGTAGAGGGAGCAATGATAAGTTCTGAATAGAGCATTCAAGGTGAAACAAAAGAATGTGTTGAGACATCCAGTCTGGAAAGGGTGGAAGTAGAACCAGACCCATAGACAACGTCAGCATAAATCGAATAGAGGTAGGATAGTTTTAGTAAGGTGCATACGATTAACAGGGAGGCAGTGGGCATCTTTGTTTCTATAGAGAGCACCAAGTTTGGGCGGAGCTTTGGAATGCACATGGTTGACATGAGTTGAGAAATCAAGACGGCTGTCTAGCTAGACACCCAAATACTTATAGGATGGAACAGTATCCGAAGGAGTGCCATCAAGGGTTAAGAAGGAAGGGGGTGTAGTGAGCTTGGCTAGTTTATGGTGGGTGCAGAAAATCGTAGAGACAGTTTTAGCAGCATTTACCTTGAGTTGGTTAGTTTGGAGCCAATTAAGGATGTGAGGTGAAGTCAGACTGCAACTGAGCTGTCGCCACAGAAATACAGGGACCATACCTAAAGGGGATAGTGTTGTCAGCATAAAGGTGAATTTGGGAAGAAGAACATACAGTAGGAAGATCGCGGAGAAAGATGGAGAATAAAATAGGACCAAGAATGGAGCTTTGAGGTATGCTAGCTAGGATAGGGAGGGAGGAGGAGAGTACATCTCCAGCTTGGACACACTGGGAGCGACCCGTAAGATAAGATGTGAACTATCTGACAGATAAAGGGGAGAGTCCAGCAAGTTCAAGTTTAGTGAGAAGAAGAGAGTGGGAGACAGAATCAAAGACCTTGGCTAGGTCTGTGAATATAGCTGCAGTAAGATGGCCTTGATCCATACCAGTAAGAATAGAATTGGTAACACAGAGCAGAAAAGAGCTTTTTTTTTGGGCGGGGGGGACAGCTTGGGAAGGCGACAGGAAATTAGAGGTGGTGAGAAAAAGGGTGAGTCTGATAAGGACAAGGGACTCTTAGAGCTTCACAAGAATGGGAAGGAGGGAGACTGGATGGTAGTTTCCAGGTGAGGAGCAATCACCACCCTTGTGGAGGGGGATCCCTTTAACTGATTTCCAGGCCTGAGGCACCAAACCAAGAGTGAAAGAGAGGTTAAGCAGATGAGACAGGGGGTGAGGAATGGCAGGGGCAGAAATTTGAAGGAGCGGGTCAAGCCCATCAGGGCTGGATTTGCAAGGTTTCAGAAGGATACAAAAAAACCTCTTGGGCAGTGAAAGGAGAGAACTGAAAGGAAATTGGTGTTGGAGGAGTGTGGGGAGCTAGGGGGGAGGTTAGAGGAGCATTAGGAGTCTGAAAGGTGGGCAGTGGGGAGGACACATGTCAAAAATCTGCTCAGCGTGCAAGCAACAGTGAAAGGATCAGAAACAAGTTTGTTGTCCATCAGGAGGGAGAGGGAGGAAGAATTAGAAGGGGGGCTGACGACTAAAGAGAATATTTGTCAGAATTTGTAGGGACAGTATGTTTTCTTGTAATGTATGCTTAAAATAGAGAGATTTAGCAGACCGAATAACTTTGGTGCATGCATTTCTCAGAGTATGATTAGTGGACAGATCACTGGGATAAGATGACATTTTGTAGTGAGTCCAGGCATGGTCACGGGTGTTGCAGAGCTTGATGTCAGCAGATATCCAAGGATGGTGGAAGGGTCTCATCCTGCAGCGACGTGAAGTACCATGAGTTTTCCAAGTGTTGTTGAAAATGTGGCAGAAAAGGGAGAGAGCAGTGCCTATGTCCCTAGAGGAGTAGTAAGGGGCCCAATCGGAGGATGCCACCATATGAAGGGCAATGGAGATGTTTAGGGAGAGAAAGGAAACGAATCCAGGTGCACGCTGGGGGAGAGCAGGGAAAGTGTAGCCTATGGGTACAACATGTCATTACATGGTCGTGCTTGGAATACACTCAGGGAATGTACTGGCAGAGGAGATCCAGTTTGGGGGGTGAGAGGACAGGATCCAATCTAAGAGGGTGTGGTTGTGGGAGTGAGTATTTGGTCTTGTGGGTTCAGTTTTAAGCGAATGAAGAATTAAAGATTTAATGTGTTGCGTAGTAGAATTAAGGGTAGCAGAGGTCCAGTCAAGACAGAAATCGCCAAGTAGTACAAGTTGGCCAGAGCAAGCAGCAGATGACAGGGAGGAGATGGTGCCAACCACAGTGGCAGGGGCAGTTTAATGGGAGGAGTATAATACTCCTAAGAAAATGGGGGAGACAGCTTAATGAGAAGGATTTTGTGATCCTTTGGGACTGCTTCACCAACAATGGGAGGCACCGGTAAATTTTGGCGATAGTGGATAGCTACACTACTGCCATACTTTGAGCGGTCTTGCATAGGGATGTGGTAGCCTGTTAGAAGAAGTAAGAAGTCTGGTATTCTGGAAGAGAGCCATGTTTCCATGACAGAGAATGTCAGGAGAGTGTTTTGACACCCAAACTCTTGGTAGATCGATTTTAGGGAGTAAGCTCCTAGTATTGAGGTGATAAACAGAAAGGCCTTTTGGAGGTGAGAAAGGTGTAGGAGTCGGGTCTGGGCCTGGATATCACCAGGTAGTAGTAGGAGGAGGAGGAGGAGAAGTTTACTGCCAGATTTGCATGTTTTTATCCTACTGTGGTGAGTACTTTTGTGAGTTCATGAATGAAAGAAGTGGAGCCTGTTGATGAGCTCCATAATGAGGGAGGGAAGGTGAACACTACCATGTGGGGGGGGTAATAGGAGGGAATATGTTTTTAGGAGAGAAAGGGCTGGTTTTGGACGTAGATGTTGGATAGCCATTTAGGGAATAGAAAGAGAGACATACTGAGGGAGGTGGAATAGGCATGGAGGTTGGATGAGAGGAGAAAGGGGAGGAGGGGTAATTAGATGGGGGAACGGGAGCACAGAGGGGGAACGAGGGTGAGAAGAAGCACCCAGATGTGTATGTTAGGCATTATGTGGTAGGATTTGGTAAGCTGCTAGGGTTAGTACTGTGGTAAACAGAGGAGAAAAGGAAGTCACAGGATATGGGGAAGAAAGTGAGGTATCTGAAATAAATAGAGTTTAAGGGGATCCAAGTGACGAGACGACAGACAGGACTGAATGTCTTAGTGGCCAAATGGTTAAGTGAGGCAATAGATTTAGAGCTTGTCTGAGTGGAAATGTAGAGGACTATGAACCAGCATGTGATCTCAGAGTCGCATAGGAATAACAGAAATGGGAGGGAGAATTTAAGGTTGCTGAGTAGCCTGAAGGATAGGGCTATAACCTAGAGAAGGAGAGAAGTGCCAGCAGTCCCAGGTTCAAGACCACACAGGAAAGTTACTGCGTAAAGCAGATAAAGGTAACTGATCACAGGGGTTCAAGGACGGGAAAGGAATCTACTACAAATCTGCTCTTGCTAAAGCAAGGGTGGTGGTAAAATGTTATCACAGGTTAGGAGGAGCAGTATCACCCCATACTGGTCAAGTTGTAAAAAAAAAGTTAATGAAAACTCGAAAAGATGATAGGAAAGACATTGGTAATGGAGCAACAGTGCCCCCTGCAGGCAAAGCTATAAACTAATGGAATGCTTAGGGTAATTGACAGTGGACACAGGACTGCAGCAGAGTATCATGGAGCAGCAGCGACCCCAGAAGCCAAGCAATATATTTATTTTTTTATTTATTTAGCTTTTGTTTACTGGGTAGGTACACTAGACAAGTAATATGCCTATTTTCAGGAACGACCCGGGAGAGTACAAACAATACAGGATACATACAAGGCAACTTAGGAGGAACAACTTATTACAGGAAGTAATAACAATTGTAGAAAAACAGATGCACAAGCAACAATTACACCACATAATAAGATTACATAGATTGACATTAGTGACAGCAGAATTCACCTGAGAACATTTCACTACGGAGGCTTGAAGCAGTCACACACTGATAGTTTTAAGTGCGACCACAGGGAGGAGCGAAAGATCCCATGGGAGGGGGCCAGGCGGACATGATCAGGAAGAGAGTTCCAGAGTCTGGGCACGTAAGCAGCAAAGTCTCAGTCCCCCATAAGAGTCCGGGTGGGAGGGACTTTGAGCAGTCCAGCAGACTGGGACCTAAGCTTGTAGGGCATGGTGTCCATTTTTGGGAGGAGATGCACCAGTCCCTGTGGAGAGCCAGTAGCGAGCACCTTCTTGGAGAAGCTTCCAACACCGAAATCCAAGTATTCAGCTGGGGGCAGCCAGCGGAGTGTGTCATAGAGCTCACAGCGATGGGTGAGTTTGGGGGCAGCTAGTGCAAACCGACAGATATTGTTATATGCCGTGTTCCACCGGAGAAGGTGAGTTTGGGGGGACCGGGCAAATAGGTGGAATCCATAGCTGAGGGAGGGAAGAAGCACTCCTCTTGCAAGTGCAAGTCTCGCCCCCAGGGTCAGGTTGTATTTGGCCCTATAGGCCAAGCCAAGCTTGCACGTGTGGTTCTACAGATGTTGAGGGACATGACTTATGTCAAGTTGGGGTCAAGAGTAACCCCAAGATATTTGATTGTATTCACCGTTGGCAACGAGGGTCCACCATCACAAGTTATGTTGAGCAAGGCTGATGAGGCTTTGATCTTGGCCGTGGAACCAAAAAGCATGGCCTGTGTTTTATTAGGGTTCAACACCAGCCTATGGTGAGTAACCCAGGCCAGGACTCTGCTGAAATCATCAGTCAGGCTCTGGTTTAGTGCTGCGACATTGTGGGAATGGGCCACTAGCACCAGATCGTCTACATATAGAGTAACTTGGCAAAGAGAGGTCACCAGTGACAGCTGATTGATAAAAAGCGAGAATAGAAGAGGGCCCAGCACTGATCCCTGGGGGACTGCCATAGTCACCGCCCTGGGCTCCGAGAGTGCCTTGCTGAAGCAGGTACGCTGCTTTCTGCCCTTCAGGTAGCCCATAAACCAGCTCATGGCATGGGAAGAGAGACCAACAGCCCATAGCTGCTCCCCAAGAAGGTCATGGTTAACAAGGTCAAAAGCTTTTGACAAGTCTATAAATATAGCACCAGACAGTTTACCTTGGTCCATGGCAGATCTTATGCTTGAGGTTACAGTAATCAGGGCGGTTGTGGTACTGTGTCCCTTTCGAAAGCCATGCTGTGCCCTGGATAGCAGATCATGAGTGTGCAAATACTCCGAGAGTTGCTCGGCCTATATAAACTGTTAATGGCAAACTAGGGTGATAGTGACACAATGGTCATGTGACCTAGTTACGTGGTCCACCTATGGAACCTTATTGAAAATGAGCACAGGCTCAATTGAGTGTTTCCCTTTATTCTTATGAATAAAAAAGATCTACTACTACTATAATAGAAATGCTCAGCCAGGGTGGGAGGGCTGTCGCTGCGTTCTCAGTGGCTGGCAAGAACCTCAGCTCCCAGTATAATACCTGCTAGCTGGATGGCAGGCTCAGCATCTTGGGCTGGGAGGGTTCTGAACAAGCACCATGGTGCTACAAGGAGGCCTGCAGGAAGGAGAAAGAGCACCATGAAAACCCACCTGTAAGGTCTATAACTAGCCTACAAATGGAGTCACTATGGGTGGGAAACCTGGCAGGGAGGGTGGGGGCTGAGGGGAACAGGGGCACACAGAAAACCACACCGGATGCTGTACAAATACAATCCCCCCTAGTGCAGTATAATACCAACCCCACAGAATACAACAAATTTCTACGCATCTCCACGGAGGCAGTAACAACTACACACAGTCACAGGCACCCTTCCATGCTCTTAAAGCACCAGTGCAATCACGCTGTGATGCCCAGGGAAATTGGAGAACACATGGCTGCAAGATCAATCACTTGTGGTCCTCTGACCATATTAAAATGTCTTTTAAAGCACCTCAGCTCCCAGTGTAGTACCCATTAGCTTGACGGCAGGTTCAGCGTCCTGGGCAGGGAGGGTTCTGAACTAGTACCACGGTGCTACGAGGAAGCCTGCTAGCTGAACGGCAAGCTCAGCGTCCTAAGCTGGGAGGGTTCTGAACTATCGCCATGGTGCTACGGGGAGGCCTGTTCGCTGGACGGCAGGCTCAGCGTTTTGAGCTGGAAAGGTTCTGAACTAGCACCATGGTGCTACGAGGAGGCCTGCAAGAAGGAGGAACAATATGAAAATCCAACTGCAAGGTCTGTAACTAGCTAGCATACATTGGTTTCTACAGATGACTGACCAGGCATGCAGGAAATGGCGACGACAGGCAAAAGACATCCACCAACCTGTCACTGGGCAGGCTTGCGGAACCTCCAGCAGCGACTGCTGGAGGAGCACCACTGCCCCAGACTCCACGCTTCTTGCAGCAAGTGGATACGGGCTTGGATTTAGGCAACCAAACCCGAGACTGTCCCAACCGGGGCTTCTGCGGCTTGGACTGCGGGGACAGGAAGGGCCGAAAAGAAGGGCTTCTTTGACTTCTACCCGAGGTCCTTCTCACAAGATGTAACTGAACCCAGGGTGGCACTGGACTTCTCACATCCTGGTGAGGTGTCCACCCACCCCCTGCCCAACAGGTCAGTACCCAAAAAGGGAACATCCACCAGCTTATCTTAGGTATCCACCATAAAGGTGGAAATTCTCAACCAAGCTCTATGCTATACAGCCACTGCCACAACCACTGACTGCCCACAGGAGTTGCCAATCTCCAAGGCAACCCGAAGCTGGTGCTTCCCAACAGAACATTCCTGGTCTCGGACCATCCCGACCGCTGAATAAATCCACAGAGAAGTGGTGAAGGACATGGTCCAGAACCCCTATAAGGGTGGAGAAGAACACGGTCCAGCATCCCCATGAGGGCATGACCAAAACTGGCCAGCATGACAGCAGAGCTAACCTGCTGGAGACCCAGAGAGGAAGCAACAAACTTCTGTAGCTGCACAATTAAGCTTCTTGGACTTTTTATAGGTAAGCTTGTCAAAATCCTTGACACTGCCCATCCTGCGGAAGACTGAATCCTCTACCAGCCCCTTGGCTAAGGGCTGATCGTAGAACCCGAGAAGAGACCCAGTGGGTACTGCACACTTGTGGACCATACAGACGGAGGGCACCGTGCATAAGGCTGGATGCTGCCGAAGCTCCAAGGCAGGGCTTAGAATGTCTTCTGCTACCAGGAACGTAACTGCCGGGGAGTCGTCCTTGTCAAGGACCTCCATGAGGGGGTACTTGGCCCACTTCTAGACCTGCTCCAGGGGAATCTCCATGGATTCAGAGATGAGATGGGCCCATGCTCATTGGTCGACTCATGATCGAAGCCCGGGGCCCATGAGGAATACATGAAGGGCCCAGTGGAGTCTGAACACTCCTGGAACACCGCCTTCAACCCTTGCTCCCCATGGACCACCCAGAATGCATCAGAGTGGATGATCTGCATGGACAGCCATCTGGGCAGACCAGAGGCATGGCATGCAGCCTTGGACAGGGCCCCATGCAAGGGCTATTTAGGTAGGGGTTCCAACAAGATCGGCGGGGAGGCAGGCACAGGGTTGTCCACTCAGGGTAAGAGCGGATCGGGCCACACTGGCTTAGAACAAGGGAACGTCAAGGTCCGAAATGTAAGCCAACTGAGGCATACGATCCATTGCTACCCCATCAGCTCCTCATAGGGCCACTGCAACTTGCAGTGGAGCCTCTCTTCATCTGAAGATTAAGAGGAACAGGAGTGTCGACAGTGCTTCTTAGCCAAATATTGAGAGTAGGAACACCGAGATTCCCTACACCATGATCTCGAGCAGGACCGAGTACTCGACCGACAAGTGTGTCACTAGCGAGGAAAGTGGGAAGGGGCCATGTACTCAGCATAAACCCGTCCTGCTTCAGAAATGGAGAACATGCTCTCGGGGTGGGTGGGTGCAGCCTGGCCAGCTGGTTTATCCAGTTCCTCTTGGGAGAGAGCCGAAAGGACTGTAGTCCGGGAGAGCGAGTCATGCTCAATCTCTTCCGACAACGGGTTAACCAGGTCAAAAAACATTTCAACCACCTGGATGGCCTGCATCTTGGCCATCAAGCCCAAAAGGGGCACTGAGGAGATAGCAGCCTATCCACAGAATAGGCTGAAGCAAACTGCTCTACAGCCATCAAGCCAAGAACAAATTTGCAGGAGCAGGACGAGTGAGCCCATTCCCTGCCCCATGACATGCGTTAGGATCACATGGACATTTTAAATTTATCCCTTCGAGAAGGGCCTTCCCCAAGGGGCAGAAGGGACTAACATGTCACAGAAAGCACCCATGAATGAGGCCCCAATGTTGGTACCCATCAAGAGCAATGTGGTAGCTGAGGAAGAGACCGTAGTGGCTTGCGCTGCCATGTCTTCAAGATCAGCAAGTTGCGTCAGAGCCAGTCCAACCGTAACAGCCCTGTGGATATTCTTGGAGCAGACTGGTAGATCCCACTTCTTCAGGCAACCTAGTAAAATGCAGGCATCACAGTCCTCGAGAGACAAAGGCTGCAGGGACTGGCTTAGACAGATGGCCTCAAGATTGTGATGCATTCCCAAACAGTATATATATAAGGAACACAGGTTGGTATGTGACGTCTTCTGCTTGCTAGCGGCACACCACTTGAACCAGGGCCCGGTTTTCAGTTTGTTGAGCTTAGTGACAGAGAAAAAAAAAAAAAACACAAAGGAAAATCGCGAGAAAATTTGTCTTAAGATGCCGTAGATTTTGGCAGGAGCGGCGAAGCAGACTTGGCTCTTCCAGCAGAAAGGACATCTCACATCATGGGGCACAGCTGAGGAGAATATTTATACGGGTGAATGGGAGGAGCATAGCTTGAAGACGTTCCAGCTGATTTAAAGGGTAAAGGAAGACCGCCACAGGGTGCATATATGCACCATATCAACATCCTTAAAAGTAGAGATTGTGCTTAACAAAGGCAGAACAGCACTCAGGAGTTGTAGGGAAAAAGCCTAACAGAAATAATGTTCCTCAGTCAAGAATAAAGTAACGTTTTCTATTTCAATCTTACCTGGGCAGACAAGCAAAACCAATCTTATTAAAAATGTTTTTTTTTTTTTTTCTTTCAATTGAAATTTTATTGAAAGTTTTACATTACGAGAACAGATCCACAACTGACAATACATCAGGCATATATTTGACAATGTAATGGAACCATCCTACCCCCCCCCCCCAAATCTCCCATTCTCCGCCCCCTCCAACATAGAAAGGTAACCAGTGTTCACCAAAATATTGGTAAAGGTACCAGTTCACATCAATTATAAGGAGTAGAGGGTATGTAAAGGTCCCAGATCCTTGTATACCTTTTTAACCTGTTACTAAGCCTTGCTATTGCCTTTTCCGTTCTAAGGTTTGCTAGTAGCTTATTGAGCCATTCGGTGTAGGAGATGTCCTCACTATCCTTCCAGTGTCACAGTACCAAGCTTTTGACAGACATGGAGATAAGGGCCATATATTATTTATGGTTGGGCCATGAGATCCCACAGTAATCTACAAGCAAGCAAATTTCTGCAGTAAATAAATCGTCAAAACATAACGACGCATCTGCTCTTTGTTGAATACTAGCCCACAGTGGAGCCACTTTAGAACAAATCCCCAAAAATACGATATAAAGTGCTGTCCCCTTGCCGACACCGGGTACATAAGGATGATGGTGCTACTCCAAATTGGCTAATTTCTGCAGGGAATAATGCTGGTTGTGCAGTATATGAAATTGCATAAGGGGTAGCCTGTCCTGGCTAACATATTTGTTGTAGTTACACTATAGGGGCGGCCACTCTATATTTAAGTCTGGGGCAAAAGGGAGTTCAATAAGCCACTGGACCAAAATAGCCCGGATAAGTCCAATCATATAGAATTCCGTATGTCTGGGACACAGCTTGTGGGAAGCCTGCCAAGTGGCATAGCTCCAGCTGGAAAGATAACCTTGTAGGCTGGGAGGGGATCTACTCCCAGCACTTTTAAAAGAAGGTGTCTCAGTTGGAAAACTTTAAAGAGACTATGGTTCGGAATGCTGACTTTACCCATGATCTCTGCAGAAGAGAACCAGGAGCCACTTTCTTTTATAAAATGAGTGAGCAGGCCATCTCTCAAGTGAGGCAGCCATTGAAGTGTGAGCACTTTGTTGTCAATCTTAAAATTAGGATTACCCCATACAGGCTGTGTCAAATCATGAGTATGCTTATACTTAAGAAAGACACAAAGTCGGGAGTGAACTTTTACAGATACCGCTATGGGAGAGGTTTTTAAACCTAGAAAGAGTTTATTTTTGTGTGTAAGAGTGCTGCAGGGGCTAGACGACAGGATCTAATAAGAGCTAGCTCAATTTTGAGCCAGAGTGGTGAGAAAGGAGGAGAAGGTAACGAATCATCCGAAGACAACCATCTGAGGTATTCAGTGCAGTGACTAGCCCAGTAGTAGAGACCTAGATGAGGGAGGCGTAAACCCCCTCTAAGTTTGGAAGCAGCTAATTTGTGAAAGGCTATTCTTGGCTGTTTACCAAACTAGATGAACTTCGTGATAAGACCATGTACTTTTTTGAACCAGGAAAGGGGGGAGCCATATATTAAGTAGATTATGGGGATAGAAAAGTTGGGGTAAAATATTCATCTTGATTAGGTTGATTTTACCCCAAAGAGAAATCGAGACAGTGGATCATCTATCCAAATCCTGACTAATGGTATGTACCAGAGAACCCAGATTCAGTTTTAGACAAGAGGCTAGATTTCTTGTCAGTTCGATTCCAAGACACCTTAAAGAGTCCTGCTTCCAGGACAGCTCTAGTGCAGTAATAGTATCTTTAATGATATGATAGAAGGCATTCTTAGAACGGCAGAGAAAGGGGAGATACTGTTGATGGGAGACCTGAATATGCCAGATATTAACTGGAGCACATTTGCTGCAGCCACATCCAAAAGCAGGGCCACTCTTGATGCCCTACAGGTGGCAGGCCTTAGACAGCTAGTTTCGGAACCCACTCGTGAGGGAGCAATCTTAGACCTCGTACTCTCAAACGGGGGCAGTGAGAGGATCTCAGATCTAGAAGCGGGTTGCCATCTGGGGACAAGTGACCATCAAACAGTGTGGTTCACGTTAAACTCAGCTACAGAGTCATGGCTTAAACAAAAGTGAGGGTACTGGACTTTAGGAGGGCTGACTTTAGCAAGATGGGAGAGTGCCTCAGAAAGCACTAGCAAACAGGCTAGAAGGAGGTGTGGAGCAACAATGGGAATCATCAAAACTGCCATCACAGAGGCAACAAGCTTTGTGTGAAGCAAATAAATCAAACGAAAGAAAAAGCCACTATGGCTCTCAAAGAGGTGGCTGTGAAAGTCAGGAAGAAAAAGATAGCATTCCGGAAGTATAAGGAAACACAGAAGGAGCAGGACAGACAGCTGTACCAGTTAAGGCAAAAGGAAGCAGGGAGGGAAGTCAGAATAGCGAAGGCCCAAACTGAGGAAAAGATAGCCAACTCAGTTACAAAAGGGGATAAAACCTTTTATAGGTACATCAGCGAGTGTAGAAAGACAAAGGGAGGGATAGTGAGGCTGAATAGAATGAACGGTGGGTGGGCAGAGGGGGACAGTGAAAAAGCAGGGATACTGAACAAATATTTCTGCTCAGTATTCACAAAAGAGGAGGGGAAGTGCCTAATCCAATTAACAGAAGCACTCTTGATAGGGGGTCAATCCCAGTCCTTTCACAGAAGAAAGGGCCTGCAAGAACTCCTAAAACTGAAGGTGGACAAAGCAATGGGTCCTGATGGAATTCACCCCAAATTCTAAAAGAATTAAGGGAGGAACTAGTGAAACCCTGGCTACTCTTTTAATAAATCATGGGAGGATGGTATGGTGCCGAGACTGGAGGAAGGTGGTTGTGATTCCCCTTCACAAAAATGGGACCAAGACAGAGGCAGGAAACTACAGACCTGTCAGTCTGACCTCTGTGGTAGAGAAAGTGATGGAGTCACTTCTGAAGGAAAGAATAGTTGAGTACCTAGAGGCCAGTGGAGCACAGGACCCAAGGCAGCATGGGTTCACAGTGGGAAGGTCATGTCAGACGAATCTAATAGATTTCTTTGGGTGACCAAAGTAGTAGACCAGGGAGGGGCTGTGGACATGGCCTACCTAGACTTTATCAAAGGTATTTGACACAGTCCCACACAAAAGATTAATAGTCAAATTAACCAGCCTGGGAGTGGGTCCCAGGGTGGTAGCCTGGAATAAAACATTGGCTGCACAACAGGACACAGAAGGTAATTGTAAAATGGAGTCCACTCTGAAGAAAGAGGGTTACTAGTGGGGTACGCGGATTCAGTATTGGGTCCAGTCCTTTTAATGTCTTCATCAGTGACATTTGAGAGAGACTGGAAGAGGAAAAGTATGCCTTTTGCAGATGACACAAAGATCTGCAACAGGGTTGATACACAAGGAGGCGTGGAAAGGATGAAAAGGGACTTGGTAAGGTTGGAGGAATGGTCAGAAGTATGGCAGCTAGGATTCAATGCAAAGAAGTGCAAAATAATGCACCTGGGAAACAAGAACCCAGGGGAAGAATACACAATGGGTGGGGAGGTAGTAACAACAACAAAAAAGGAAGGGACCTGGGGGTAATCATATCAGATGACCTTAAGGTTAGCAAGCAATGTGAGAAGGCAGTAGGGAGGGCTGAGGTATACTGGGATGTATAAGGAGAGGCATCAGCAGCAGAAAACAGGAAGTTGTTATCCTCTGTACAGACAGTTGGTGAGACCCCATCTGAGTACTGTGTCCAGTTCTGGAGACCCCATCTCCCAAGGACATAGACAGGATAGAGGTAGTCCAGAGGAGGGCAACTAAAATGGTGCAGGCTCTGCAAGAGAAGCCGTATGAGGAGAGACTAAAGGAGCTTAATATGTATACCCTTGAGGAAAGAAGGGAGAGGGGACATGATAGAAACGTTTAAGTACCTCAGTGGAATCAACAAAGTCCAAAGGGGTAGCATCTTTCAGAAAAAGAGACGTGCAAGAACAAGGGGACACAATTTAAAGATAGAATGAGGCGGTTCAGGGCAATGTGAGGAAGTATTATTTCACAGAGAGTGTAGTGGATGCATGGAACAGCCTTCCTGAGGAGGTTGTAGGTCTAAAACTGTGGGAGAATTCAAGCATGCATGGGACAGACATAAGGCAATTCTTGTGGGGGGGTAGGAAGAAATAGGCTGTTGGTTAACTAGGATCTGCAGCCTATCCTGTAGGTAGGGAACTGGGCAGACTAGATGGGCCAAGTGGTCCTTATCTACCGTCAAAGTCTATGTTAAAGACTCTGTGGTTAAGGGGGCAGACAACCATTTTACTAACAATTAACTTATAATTATGTAACTCCCTTGTTCCCAGGGGTTACTAGAATCCCACTTAGAATCAGTGGCAGGCAGGGAAAAGCAGCTTGTGAAATGCCAGTTAAATGGATTTCACAGTCTCGCACTGTTTTTCAGTTTCAGCTGAGCTGAAGTGATGTCACTTTAGAACTGTCGCAGCGGCATAAGCTACACCGGAAGCTAGCTGCAGGGAGTTAGTGTTAGAATGCCCACTACATCTCCACCTAACTCGGCCCCTTGATTGTCTTCATCTAAACCCACCCTTTTTTTCTGCTAATCCACTATCTTTCTTACCCTCAGTCTCCTAACATGCATGTCCCCAGCCCATCTACTGTAGCACCCCTCCTAGAACAGCTGCAGTCCTGTACCCTTCCCCTTCATATCTGCCCCTTAACTTTGTATGTCCTGACCAATGATATGCCGTGCTGTCTGAAAATGTTTTAATATGCTGGCTGTTTCAGAATGTTTTAATTCCCCTTCTCATACCATTCTCCCTAACCTTGTTAACCCTGTACCTGAAATACCTGTTACTCCTCTATGTATTTTTTTTTTCTATTTCTGTATAATTATGTCTATTATCTGTACATAAAAGTGTTATTCTGGACCTTGTGTAACGCAGGTCCACCTAGTAAATGAGCCTGCTCAATGGTGTTCGACTGGATAAAGACTTGATTGATGAATGTTGAGTTAAAGTGAGTTAGTCAGTAGTTGGAGTCAGTGGAGGAGGTTGCAGGTAGTGCAGCCTCTCTTTTTAGCTCTGTCTGAGAGCTCACCCTAGTGTGAGCCAGTACAGCCTAGTGGTGAAGTGGTGGAAACCAAGCCAAATGGTTTTCACAGTGCCCCATCCCAGGAGGGATGGGGTAGATTCCAGGATTCAGGGGCTATCCCCTGGTCCAGGTCCAGTCTGGACTGTGTTGAAGCTGCCCGAGATTCAACTGCTCTGTGAGTACCTGTGACTTTTGTTTGGAAAAGCCCTGGGGCACCTGCATTCTTTGCGGTGCATTTTCTCTGACAAAGGGATCCTGTCACCTAGGCTGGTTTCTGTTTAAAAGTGTCTGCTAAAGTTGGGGTCTAGTGAAGAGACATTGCCAATTACAAAACTTTTAACTTTGACACCTCAGAGGTGTGTAATGTAGTATGTTAAATGTGAAAGACATTTCAAGATAGCATCTACAAGTTTCCTGTGAGTGTATTATTAACCAGATGAATGGCCGAGTATAATTTTGGAAGTAAAAGGTGGGAGACCCCCCATCTGGAGTAACCATGTTTACCTCTCTGGGTTCAGTTTGGGCACCTGTGTTTTCTCTCAGTGCATTTGGCCAGTGCCTGAAGAAAACAGTTTACCCAGACGTGGGTTGGATTCTCTTCGAGCCTGTATGTGCTCTTTGGTGGTCGTGGGTGCCACCAGTAATTCCTCATGAAATATGGGAAACTCTCCTGGTACTGGTACTGGCCGTGTGTGCCTAGTCAAGAGGAAGTGTAATTCAGAACCAGAGTGTTTGCTGTTCAAGTCAGAACCTGAGGGTTCGCTGTGTGTGTTCTCTGTATCTCAGTAATCAGCATTACCACTAGGAGTAGCCCTGTGGGGGTCCATCTGCACTTTGTGATTATTCTCTGTGTATGTGAATAAAAGCCACACTCTACAATCCCAACCTGGTTTGGACAGTACTGTTATTGCTTCTATTGTGTCTGGATTTACTTGGGTACCCCTGTCCTGAAGTGCAAACCTAGCATAATTATGAGCAAACATTTTCTCCCAGGGACCCAGTACTAGTAAACAGAACAGTAGTGACAACCCCCATACCTCTTTATGGTGCCAGGAGGTGAGAAGGGCAGTCCTGCTAGTTAGACAAGGGGGGCAGTGGGGGGTGGGTTACAATTAGATATTTGACTATATTCCTCAATGATTTCTAACATGGATGGGATGGATGAAACCGGGTGGGACAACTGGAGGAGGAGGTCATCGGCATAGGTGGAGACCTTGACTTCCTGAGCCTGAATACTGATTCCTTGAATCCTCTGACATTCCATTAATCTACAAATGAGAGGCTCCAAAAAGACATTAAAGAAAAATGAGGACATGGGGCAACCTTGCCTTGTACCCGATTGCAATGGGAAAGGCAGGAGTTAGGAAAATAGAAAAAGGAATAGGGAGGCAGTATAGTGCAGTGGTTGAAGTCTCTGAGCTGCATATCTGGAGACCTGGGTTTGAATCCCATAGCTCCCACTTACACACTGTGTGACCCTGAGCAAGTCGCAATTTCCCTGTGCTCCCAGGTCGCACCTGTAAACAAGTTTTTAGCTTAGTGTGTCACTCCTGGTTAAACAATTGGAGAGAAAAAAAAAAGGAAAAGAAAAGTTCAGAGATCGCTCCGTTACCAGTCATATGGGCAGTCGGGGATTGATATAGTGCATGTATCCAGTTTTGAAAAATGTTTTCTATTTCAATCTTACTTGGGCAGACTAAGCAAAACCAATCTTGTTAAAAACTAAGGCAATATAATTAAAAATCCATCTACTTTTGTGCACAAATATCCAGGATGCTTACCAAATATGTCACACTCTTCAGGTTAATAAATTCATTCATCTGAAGATCATTCAGTCTCCCAGGAGTTGCAATAACAATATCCACTCCTCTGGTAACCACATCAATCTGATCTTTCCTGCTTCCACCACCATAAATGCAAATACTGTAAAGAAAAAATGGATTTTTGATGTTTCTGTGTATACAGTACTCCAAATAAAAAACTGCAACAAAACCAATCAATGGCTCCAAAACACAAGAGTCTGATACAATAACAAGAAACCAATCAACTGCAAGAATTGCCTTCTCAGTCAACAAAAAGCTAATTTTAAATGTTTTTCAAGGTCTATGTTGAACTTTAAGGGAAAAATAAATATGTTTAGGGCTGTCGCCTAATAAATGCTAAATATAACCATGCTACCTCCACTGTTGCTTCTAAAGACTGTTTATCTTTTTAAGATGTTACAGCTAAGGCAGCCTAGGCTTTTAGTATCCATCTATCTCAATAACAAAGCGCGGCTCAATGAGATTAAACCTGAACTGTTGAACCTTGGACCTCTCCACCATCAGTGCTACCTCATCACTTCAAAAATGTTATCTTCCAGACGATTAAAAACATGCCAATCGCCGGCCCGTTGGCTAGCGAGAGTTCCGCTTGACGCCAGCAACCGGGTTCGAGAACGAGCCCGGGTCACTGGAGGGCCGGCCGGAGGGAGAAGAAGGATCGAGCATCCCAGGGACAGCTCTCCTTCTCCGGGGGGGGGTAGGGGACTGGTCCGGCACCTGCTGACTCCTAGTGGAGGCTGGGAGCATCGCAGGATGCACGACCCAGTACTAACTGGGGGAGGAGCGGACGTCGGCGTATGCCATGACATCACTATGTTGCCCCCTACAGAAAAGCCAGCAAAATCGCTCGCTGGCCCTCCAAGATGACAGCTCTCTGTTCCTAGGGGCCTCCAGTGCCTTCCCGGTGCCTCCTGTTCCCCAGCAGCATCCCCGGGCCCCAGAAGGATGTGCTGGGGCTGTCCTCCCCCAGGTACTTTCCCCTTCGGAGGAGAGGGACCCACCCGGTGAAGGGATACACCAGGATATCTCGGGGGTCGGCTGCGATCTGGAGACAAGAGGAGGGCCGGGCAGGGACAGAAACAGGTCAGGAGGAATTTTGCGGAGCCTGAAGAAGTGGAGGACCAGCAAGCACGGGGCAGAAAAATAGATAATACAAAAAAACAAAATTTGCCAAAACAACCCCAATTTGTAAATACAGTATCTGCAGCTAATGCCACTATCTAGACCGATTTTGATCTTACCACTTACACACAGACAGACATACAAAGTTGCCAGCAGATTAGGCCAAATGGTCTACCATGTCTGCCCGAACGCAGCTCACTGATAAAGTACATAAGCTACTCCCTTCTTTAACCCATCACCCCTACTCAAACCCCCCCCCGCCCATGTCCTTCTTCATTTGCACCTTTACCAAGCCCTTGTGTCTGCCTCATCTTCTCTAACACGTCCACGGTATATAGCTTTACCAGCTCATCAAGAAGTTCATTCCAGGGTGCCCCCAACCTCTGCATGAAATAATGTCCCTTCACCTCCCCTCTAATTGCCAAAAAAGCACTTCTAGGCTTATTACCACCTGGGACTATGGCATTACTGAGCCCTTCCTGCACCACTAAGCTTACTCGTGCATCTGTTAACCAGCCTCTCCTTGCCCTCAGATGCCGTACAACCCAAGGCCAGCAATCTTTCGCATACACAGCACCTCTATGGTACAATTCCCTGGTCCCTAATGGCTCAACCTTGCAAAAACTGGGCCTCTTCAAGACGCAGCTCAAACAGTATTTTGTTTCCAACAGCAACTGTGACTGCTTCGTTTAACAACATCTTCTACACATACTCATCAGATTTCTCGGGTAACTGACTATGTATGTCTGATATCTTCCATCTACACCCCAATCTTCACCTTTTTACTACTGCCCCATCCCCACTTAGCTGCTACCCTTGCCATACTTTCCGTGCTCCCCTTACCCCTTTTTTCTCACTGCTACCTCTACCTCCCCTTCTCCACACCCTAATTTCGCACTACCTCACCACGTTTGCAACACCACACCTTCTGCACTTGCTCCAGTAGGTCAGCTTATCTAGGCCCCGATGGCCCCTTCCCCTTCTTCCTATCCTCCCCGGTCCCTCTTCCTACTTTCCCTCTCCTGGAGCTTAACCGGACAAGGCCTCTGGCTGCACCCCTCTACCTTCCTTCACATCTCCCCCAGCTCTACCCTCACTTCCTTTTTAACCCTATTCTCCTCCATTCGCAATCTTAATTGTGTATACCTAAACATGACTACCTATATGTAAGTGTAAACTTCTTGTTTTATTGTATTTTTTTTTTTTAAGAATTTATTCTGTTAGTCCTCCACCAATGTATGTATTTCCCTTCCCACTGACATGGTACCTTTGTAACCGAGCGCCTGCGCTCAAAGATGTTAATCCGAGACCTTAATAAATAAATAAAATACCGTCCACCTACCAGTTTTAAATTGTGTCTTCTCATAGGCCCCTTCCCCCTTCAGTTTTATTAGACTGTGTTTCCACTCTGTTGACTCCCTTCAGATAGCTGAAGGTCTCCGTCATGTCCTATCATCTCATCTCTGTCATGTCCCCCCGTCCTTCCTGGAACTTCTATCAAAGTTCTTAGAGTAGTTCATCTGCAACTGACTGTTCACCAAGATTATTTAATCTGCAGGACGGGAACCATTGTGTTTCTGTAAACACTACACAACATCATCTTTGTTAAAATTTGCAGTCAGCATAACTTTGGCAATGGACCACAGAATTTACTAGTGCTGTGACTGTAGACACGTTGAAAGCTTATGATACAGTGAGTCATTGCTTACTACTATCCAAATTAAGTTCAGTTGTGTGTCTTTACTAGCTCTTCAGTGGATCTGCTCTTAATTGTCCAAATTATTCTCAGCAGGTGCGTTTACCAAGTAACTAAACAAAACCTACATCTGAGACTTATGGAGTACCACAGAGGTCAATCATGGGAAAAATTTTATTTTCCATTTTTATGAATTATTTTAAGAGTAAACTGCCTTCAACCTTATGCAGATGGTACGATACTGTACTTTAGATCTCAGTCAAACAAAGGTTACTCACCTGTAACAGCAGTTCTAGGACTGGTATATGTTGTTCAGCCAGAAAGTCTTCAGGCAGGCTCTTCTCATGCACCCGAGTAGTGTATCCCTCGGCTCCGCCCCATGACACCCGATCTTGCCTGCTAGAACTAGAGGTAGTGCACCTGAGCCAGGAGAGGTCGGGTGGGTCCGTGTGAATGAACAACATACACCACTCCTAGAAAGTACAGTTACGTAAAAACTTACTTGAAAAGTAGATCTTCGAGGAGTATCTCTTGCAGTAGGTAATACTTTTCGGATGCTGCCAGAGGGTGCTGTAGCACACGGCTACTCTTCTAGCATTCTTTTCCAGGGACCACCAACACATGACATCAGCTTCCCGTTTCCTATGTAAGTGTGGGTGGTCCCTGGTATCCTCGGTTCCCCTGCTGGATTCTGCTCATTAAGAGAGGATCAAGAGGAATCCAAGGTAGCAAGAGAGTCCTAACCCAAAGTCACTGGACCAGAATTTGCTCTCTTAGAGAGGGAGGGAGACAGAGGGTGGGAACGGACCTACTACAAGAGACACTCCTCAAAGATCTACCGTTATGGTAAGTTTTTACTTAACAGTACTATCTTCCACGGAGTGGTCTCTTACAGTAAGTAATACTGCTGGGATGAATCCCAAGTAATAATATCCACGTGGGAGGACAGTTAGGAGAGAAGACCTTGTAGGACAGCACGGCCAAAGGCCACCCTACGTCTTCAGGCAATATCCAGATTGTAATGCCCTGTGAATGTATGGATTGTGGAGCAGGTAACCGCATTGCAGATATTTGAAATGGAGGCTCCTTTAAAGCAAGCCACAGTAGTGGCCATAGCTCTAGTGGAATGGGCTTAGACAGGTCCTGGTAAAGGTTTGCTGTATTTTGTGTAACAAAATGTAATACAATTTGCCCACCAGGATGAAAGAGTACATTTAGCAACTGAGAGGCCATCGTGACCCGGGGCAAAAAGACGAACAGTTGAGACGTCTTTCTAATCGATTGTGTCTGATTAGTACAGTACCGTAGTATACGATGGACATCTAAACTACATACAGTAAGTAGATGTTCATCTTGATTGGAGTATTCAGGATAATATACTGATAACTTCAAGTATGTTCAGAGACTACTTTAGGAAGGAAGGGTTGGTACGGAGTGCTACTCGGTCCGAGTGAAAAATCAAGTAAGGTTCCCTACACATGAGGGCATGAAGTTCAGAAACAGTGCGAGCTGAGATGACAGCCACTAAGAATAAGGTTTTCCATGAAAGGCACTGAGGGCACAAGTGGCCGCCAGTTCAAAGACTCAAGAGTTAATTTCTCTATTAGAAAACTGAGATACCACGGAGGAGTGGGTTGTCTAATAGGTGGGTTGATATCTAACATTCCATTCAAAACATTTTGGCTAGATGATGTTGGTACAGTAATCAGCCATCAAGTAGTATATGGAAGGCCGAGAATAGTGGCCGAAAGGACTTTGATGGAGGAACGTCTCAAACCGGATTCGGAAAGTGAGGCCTGGTAGTCTAGAACTTTTCGTCAGTAGACAGGAATAAGGTTCCAATGATCAAGAGGCAGTCCATATGAAAAGCGTTTCCATTTGGAGTTATAGGTTTCCCTGGTTGCTGGCTTACTTGAGGCCAAGAGAATACTGGCAAGAGAAGAGGATACGTGTAATCTTCCTATAAAAGCATCCTCAGGAACCAAGTGTGAAGGTGTATAGCCTATTGATGAGCTATCTTTCCTTTACAGTTTGTTGTTAAGCTTGTTAAGCCTCCTTTCTGTTTTGGTGAGGGTCCTCCATCCATGGAACAATCTGTGCCTGCCACCTGGACACACAGTCACACACCACACACACGATGACCCCACCCCCAACTGACTACAAGTATGCCAGCCTCTTTGGATCCCAATTATCCCCTGCCATCTTCACTGACTTTATACATTTGACCCTACCCTACCCTGCTGCTGGCTGGCAGCTGCTGCCTGCATGGTTCCCTCACTCCCGCTCCTTCCAGTTCAATTCCAGAAAGTTCCAGTGACCACTTCCATGTCCAGCCCACGTTTACCAATTTACCCATGTTTTACCTTGTTTTGGCAGAAGTACAATAAATCACACATCATGTTTAAAACCTGGTCAAACACAGTCAAAAACAATGTTAAATCAAGGATTACCATGTTTAATAAACATGTTCCAAACATACTACAACTCAGCAGAACAGAAGTATTCAAAAGTTGGAAGTCCCTATCTGCATTCTTAAGGCTTAGCTGTGTCCCCCCCCAAAATCGTTGTACTAGATACGAACCTGAATGGTTATCTCTGGCTTGCTCCTCCAGATGTACTGGATGCTAGAAAATCAGCACACAGACACTACTGGTATTCAAAACCTTTCAATCACTGTAGTAATGTCACAAATATTAATAGCAAACCCTGCCTTCTCACATACCGTAAAATTGATATGCTGTCTACGTTACATGACTGTAGTGTACTGTGGAACTCCTATCTGTGCCAGCAACCACCCTGTGACCCAAGACAAATGTAGCCCATTTTCAGTACTCTCCAGCACCAGGCACACCAGCACCAACACCAACACTGTGAATAAGCTCCACTTGGTGGTCTGTGTCTGTCCTCTTCAAATACATTTGAATAAACTCAGTGACTGACTAATTGTAAATATGTTTCTAGCAGCCGACCATAAACACATTTATTAACAGTTTTCTTTGCTTCATGATGGGCTAGCAGACCTGGACAGGCTGCCACGCGCTGGACTCTCTGGACTGAAGCCTGCCCTGAAACTGCTGCTACAAATTAACTCAAGGCTCAGGTCAAGCAAGAAAGCGAATGAGGCCTGCATGGACAAATGGCCGCGAACTGCAAAGCAAAGATCAAAAGACCAGAAACATCCAGTCACTGAGTCGGAGGAGTCATTCAATTCCAAAGTACACAGCCCACCTACCAAACAGAACCAAACTACTGAGGTTGGAAGCTACAAGCTTGAATGAAGCTGAAGCCTTTGGTTAGGAGACAAGACGATAATAGACAAAGTTAGACTAACAAAACCAAGTAGTGATTTACTCCTCCAGTCCTGACTCCTCCTGGAAGAAGAGTTTTTGGGACATACAGAACCACACCTTG
This sequence comes from Neoceratodus forsteri, assembly GCA_016271365.2. Taxonomy (NCBI): domain Eukaryota; kingdom Metazoa; phylum Chordata; order Ceratodontiformes; family Ceratodontidae; genus Neoceratodus; species Neoceratodus forsteri. Next base: position 788,800,002 of record CM057449.1, on the reverse strand, counting down.
AGTAGTCTCGACCACGTTTTGTTTTCCGGTTTTAATTACCTGGCTGGGCTGGCTCTCTAACATCTCCTCAGACAGTCCCAGTCCGGTCTGACTCCGCTACTCCCTCGTGATGGGTCTTGCCACTGTGGCCCAGCATTGGTGCCCGCCGCCAACACAGCTCTCCGAGACGACTAGACTGATAGACTGAAGTGGAGTTACTACTTTCCATGGTGTGCCTGACAGTAAGTGTTTTACTTTTCAGTGGATCTGATGAGGAGGACAGAATAGAAATCCTCAAAAGAGTGGACACTACAGCACGGCAGGTAGTGGACCAACCAGCAGACAACACAAGTCTCCAACCATCCAACATGCTCTTAGATAGCAAAGGGCACAGAAACAGTTGGTTTCAGCTCCTGCAGGCGCCTGGTACGCACAAGACTTTGGCTGCAGTACTCTTCAATTGGCTGCAAAACGAAAGTTGATATGGTTACCACATGCTTGCGGCCAATAAGAATCAAGGAAATTTGGGAAAAAAATTACTTTAAAAAAACTTTACAGCACAGCCAATCCTCCGTCCTCAGAGCACCCCACCATACTGAAACTAAGTTCCCGGTCCCCAGTTCCAGCCAAAGAAGCAAAAAGGAAAAAAAACAGAACAGTGATAAAAAAAGTCCGGTCACTTTAACACGGCGGGGCAGCTCACCCCTTGCCCCCAAATCTACACCACTGCTCAGGAGCCTGCTGCTGAGACTCAAGAGGATACCAAAAACTGGCATGGCCAGTCTGGAGCCACCAGGATCACCCGTGCCTTGTCCCTCCTGACCTTGAGCAGCACCTTGTGGATCAAAGAAGAGGAGGGAAGGCATGAAAGGAGGCCTGGGGTCCAAGGCCTCGAGAGGCATCCTCCAGCAGTGAGCCCTGCTGAGGGGTGGGCACATTACAGCCTCAGCTTTGCGTTCCCCCTGGAGGCAAATAGGTCCACCTCAGGGGTGCCCCACTGGGAGAATAGGCTGTGAACTACCACAGGATGAAGAGACCACTCGTGAGATACTTTGCCTACCCGGCTGAGGGCGTCCACCAGCTGACTGGAGGCTGCTACCACATGGGTGGCTAGGAGATCTGCCTCCAGGCTGCACATGAGGGTCCAAATGTGGAGAGCTCCCTTGCACAAGGGCAGGGAGTGCATCCCGCCCCGCTTGTTGAGGCAGTACATGGTCGTGGTGTTGTCCATCTGGACTTGGACCACTTGACCCCAAATATAGAAAGCAAATGTAGTCAGCACCAGCCGAACTGCCCGGAGCTCCAACAGATTCATGTGTCAGCAGGACTGCTCGGTGCCCAGAGTCCGTGGACTCTGTATTCCTCCAGATGAACACGCCAGCCCGTGAGAGAGGTGTTGGTCGTCAGGATGACCATCGGCTCCGGGCGAACAAACGGGATCCCTTCCTGCAGATGCTCTCGGACTAGCCACCACTGGAGGGCGTCCATCTTCCGATTCACAGTGACCAGCTGGTCGAGGTGACCTTTGTGCTGAGAGCACATATTCCAATGGGTCCATTGGACAATACTGGTGCAGGCCACCATGTAACCCAGAAGGCACAGGAAATCCCAGGCAGGACGCAATTGCCCAAGCCGAAATGATCGGGCAAAGGAGAAGAGAACCTCCGCTCTGTCCGCTGGGAGTAAGGCTCTGGCTCGGCAAGAGTTGAGCTCTACCCTGATAAAGCTGATCATCTGCGAAGGTATGAATTCAGACTTGCCTCGATGACCAGGAGGCCAAGGGAGGTAAAGGTCTGGAGGGCCGGGTCCCTAGACTGCTCCACCTCCTGCCTGGAGGAACCTGCATTCAGCAAGACGTCCAGGTGCGGGTAGACCCAGATCCCTCGGCACCTCAGGTTAAGCTGCAACCACTGCAATGCATTTTAAGACCCTGGGGGACGAGGAGAGGCCGAAAGGTGTGGCCTGGAATTCATAGAGGGTTCCCATGGCTCAAAAACGGAGGAACCTTCGGTTAGATGGATGGATCAGGACGTGAAAGAACGCATTCTGAAGATCCAAAGAGTAAAACCCCATTTTGCTCTAGAAATGGTACAGTCTGAGAAAGTTACCATCCTGAAGGTTTGTGACCAGAGGAACTTGTTCAGGTCGTGCAGATCTAGAATGGGGCACCAGCCCCTCATCCGCTTTAGCACCAGGAAGTACCGGGAGACAAACCCCAGGTGTTCCAGAAGATTCGCTACTCTGACCACGATCTCCTTGAGGAGGAGATGAGCTGTGTCACCTCGAACAGCCGACTGAGTGTTTGCGGACACAAAGTCCTCCCGTGGGGCTTGACGGGTAGTGCTCGAATTCCAGAGGCAGACTGACCGACCACTTCTAGAACGCACTAGTCACAGGTGACAGCAGACCAGGTGGAAAGGAAGTGACGGAGCCGGACCCCCAAAGGAGGACCCAGGGGAGACGTGACAGGCATGAGGGTGGCACCCCTCCATCCCATCACTGAGCAGACTTGAAAGAGGAGGACCCAGCTGAGGAGCCACCAGGTCCCTGCCCTCCAGGCTTACAGACCACCGAAGCCGCTGACTTGGGCCTGAGTCGCCAGGACTGAGCCTGCTGGCCAGCCCGATGCTGGGCTGATTTTGCCACAGGAGTGGAGAACAGAAAGGGCTTTCACTTCTGTTGCCTGGATCCCTTGGGATCCTTATGTGCAGATGTTATGGAGACCAAGGTGGTATTGGACTTCTCAATGAGCTGGAGGTGACCCTCCACACTGGGCCCAAACAGGTCACTGCCAAAGAAAGGAACATCTGCCAGCTTGTGCTGAGTGTCTGCCGTGAAGGTTGACATCCGCAGCCCAACCCTACAGCACATTGCTACTGTGGCCACCAACGAGAGGGCACAGGAATCCCCCAGATCCAGAGCTGTTTGCAGTTGCTGCTTGGCCACAGCCCGGCCCTGATCTCTGACCTGCTTGACTGTGGCAGAGAACACGAGGAGGGAGGAGTGCTGTGTGACTGGACTTCTCTACTGGGACTAAAGAAGTAGAACTCTTCTACTGGGACCTTCAATTTAGGGTAAAAAAAACACAAACAAAAAAAAATTGTGTTTCTCCGAGTTAGCTGAAGTGAATGGTTATCTGAGCAGTTATCTAGGTGTAAATCTCAGGTGGCTAAAGGGGATTGTTATCTGTGCAATATAATTACATGTAGAAAGATCTATTAAGCAGGGGGTGTGGCTTAGCTAGAAGGAACCTAGATTTAAACACTGCCCTAAACCGATTCTGCCAGAGAACACCAGGAGAAAGGAGTACTGTGTGACTGGACTTTCCTACTGGAACTATATTGCCCTTCTCCCCCAAAAAAAAAAAAAAAAGCTAGTTCTACTTTTATAGGCACAGGATTTGACTGACAACAGGAACTTTCTGTTTGGGAGTAGAAAGTGAGTGATCACAGTGCCACCAAAGACTCACCATCCTAGAAGGGCAGAGTACCTCTCCAGCCCCCAAGCTGCTGGAGGTCTGCCTCTGAGCAAGTAAGGGGTCTTGTCTCAGAACAGAATGATCAGGAGCTTAAAGGGCACAGAGGCAGTAAGTAGGGAGAGAAGAAAAAAAACAGAGGAAAGAGTAAGGAATCCAAACAACAGTGAAGGGGCCAGAAATAAGACAAGATGGGAGTGGTGCAGTGCAGTGGCTGTGGAGCAGCAGTCTTCCGGGAGACGTTCTGGAGGATGCGGTGTTGTCACATTTGCAGGCACCTCTCTGGCCTGAGGGTGGAGGTTGCTCATCTCCAGGCTGAGTTGGCCAGGATTTGGGGGACTTCCTCTTCCATCCAGGGACCACCAGGGCAACTGCTGTTGCCTCAGAGGTTGCCAAGAAAGAGGAGCAGTTGGACCACAGCGGGCTCAGGGAGAGTGAGGGTGGTAGAACAGAGGCGCATCCCTCCACTTGTACCGCTCCACAATTCCTATGCCGTTCTGGCAAAGTGTGGTTCCTCTATGGAGGCACCCGCAGTGGAGACCAAGGAGGATGCTGGGAACCTCCACAAGGGAGACCCACAGGAGGGTGGCATGGGACCCCAAAGGGGAAGGAAACAACTCCTGGTGGGGGACTCCATTGTTAGGAAGGAAGAACTGGGGGAGGAAGGGGAGAAGAAGGTAAGGTGCCTGCCTGGCACCATGGCTTGGAGGGACAGGGAGCGAATCCTCAGGATCGCGGGAGCAGCTGCACAGGGGAGGGAGCTGGATGTCATTGTCCACCTAGGGACAAATGAGCTCGCTAAGAAAGGGACCAGAGCAGTGCAGGAAGTGTTTGTGGGGTTGGGGAGGGGTCTTGGACAAGCAGCGCGCACAGTAACCTTCTCTGAGGTGCTGCCTGTCTATGGCGTAGGTGACGCTAGGGTGCTCCACACCATGGGATTCAATCAGTGGTTGAAAAACTGGTGCAGAGCTCAGGGATTTGGCTTCATTGGTGACTGGGGGTCCACCTGGCGTGATGCAGGCCTACACTGGCATGATGGGCTGCATCTGTTCAGGAGGGGAACCAGGATCCTAGGTGATAGGATTAAATGTTTCATTGGCAAGCATTTAAACTAGCCAAGGGGGTGAGGCACTGGAAAGGAGCAGGGAAATCCTAGCCCCCCACCCAAAAAAAAAGTCAGGGTATTAAGTGAGGTAAACACCAAGACAGATGTCGATAGGGAGAAAGGCAGTGGTAAATGGAGAAAGTGACAAAGGCAATAAGGACAAGGAGGGGGCAAAAAGGAGTAAGGCCATCAGGAAATGGAGGGTAATTAGTACCAATGCCCATAGTCTGGGCAACAAGCTCCCTGAACTGGTGGTCTTGATGGAAGAGGAATGCCTGGATATAGCAGCAGTCACAGAAATATGGTACGCAGAGAACCATGACTGGGATGTTAACATACCAGGGTACATAACCTACAGGAGAGACAGGCAGGGGAGAAGAGGGGGAGGAGTAGCTCTCTATGTAAAGAAAGGGATAAAAGCAACTGAATAAAAGAGTAAACAGGGAGGAGAGGAGGCACTGTGGGGCACCTTAGAGACTGGAAATGGCACCACAATCCGCACAGGGGTTGTATACAGACCCCCATGTCAGGAGGAGGGAATGGACAAGGATATCATGGAAGGCATTCTTAGGATGGCAGAGAAAGGGGAGATACTGTTGATGGGAGACCTGAATATGCCAGATGTTACCTGGAGCACATCTGCTGTAGCCACATCGAAGAGCAAGGCCATTCATGATGCCCTACAAGTGGCATGCCTCAGACAGCTAGTTTCAGAACCCACTCGTGAGGGAGCAATCAGACCTTGTACTCTCAAATGGGGACAGTGACAGGATCTCAGATCTAGAAGTGGGTTGCCATCTGGGAACAAGAGACCATCAAATAGTGTGGTTCACAATAAACTCAGCTCCAGAGTCGAGCCACACAAAAGTGAGGGTACTGGACTTCAGAAGGGCCAACTTTGGCAAGATGGGAGAGTGCCTTAGAAAAGCACTAGCAAACAGGCAAGAAGGAGGGGTGGAACAACAATGGGGAAACATCAAAAATGCCATCACAGAGGCAATAAGCTTTTGTGTGAAGCAAATAAACAAATCAAAATGAAAGAAAAAGCCACTATGGTTCTCAAAAGAGGTGGCGGAGAAAGTCTGGGAGAAAAAGACAGCATTTCAGGAAGTATAAGAAAACACAGAAGGAGCAGGACAGAGAGCTGTACCACTTAAGGCAGAAGGAAGGAGGCAGGGAAGTCAGAATAGCAATGGCCCAAACTGAGGAAAAGATAGCCAACTCGGTTAAGAAGGGGGATAAAGCCTTTTATAGGTACATCAGGGAGCGTAGAAAGACAAAGGGAGGGATAGTGAGGCTGAATATAATGGACAGTGGGTGGGCAGAGAGGGACAGTGAAAAAGCAGGGATACTGAACGAATATTTCTGCTCAGTATTCACAAAAGAGGAGGAGGAGAGGTGCCTAATCCAGTTAACAGAAGCACTCTTGATGGGGGTGGGAGTCAGTACTTTCTCAGAAAAAAATTACTCACCATAGTAATGTTTCTTCTAGCGAGTCTGCTGTACTCGACATATGCAGTTAGGTCCTGCCTTTCAACTGCCCCGGAGAACAAAGTTAAACTTTCAATGGCCAGCATGGAATGTTCACCACGAGCTCGGCTGAAGCCCCTGTCTGCTGCTGTTTAAACTGCAACCGTCAGATCTTTATAAGCAATACTCACTAGAAGTTCTGTGTGAAAACTGTAAAACTCAAACTAGCCAACTGGCAACTACATCTATGTAACAGGGTTTTTGGTTTGAAAAGGAAGACTCAAGTCAGGAAACCCAAAAACAAAACACAGTAATTCACCCAAATTAAAGAGGGTGAAAAAAGGACACCCCTAGGGTGCCAACACTGCTCCTGTCCAACCACAACCCAAAAATACAGGTTACTCACCTGTAACAGTTCTAGGAATGGTATATGTTGTTCATCCACACTATCTGGCAGGTTCCTTGCCGCTTTAAATCTTGCTGGAAGGTCTTCAAGCTGGCTCCTCCCACCAACCCGGGTGGTAAAACTCTCAGCTCCGAAACATGATGCCAGATCTAGCCCGCTGGAAGCCAGGTTGTGCGTCGAAGCAGTGGAGGTCGGGTGGGTCGTGTGGATTAACAACATATACCATTCCTAGAACTCCTGTTACAGGTGAGTAACCTGTATTTCTAGGGACATGGATATGTTGTTCATCCACACTATCTGGCAGACTCCTAGCAGTTCTCTGGGAGGAGGGAGGCAAGGTGCACACCCCCTACTTGGGAAATAAAGACTGGAGAACCGAGGCCCCAGAACCAGCATCCCGGCGTGACTCAAGGTCGATGTGGTAATGGGTGATGAAGGAATGTGCCGACTTCCAGGTAGCAACCCTGCAGATTTTCTGGATAGGGACGTCCCTGGAAGCAGCTACCGATGCAGCGGTATGGCAGGTAGAATGAGCTCTTATCCGTCTGGGGGGCTCCATGCCCGCCAACCTATAGCAGAGATCGATGCAGGAGGCGACCCACCTGCCTATCGTCCACTTGGCTGCAGGTCTGCCAGGTGCGACTTCAGCGTAGGTGACAAACAGCTGGCAAACCTCTCCCCGAACTTCAGCCGTCCGCTCCTTATAATAAGCGAGCGCTCTTCTAGGGTCCAAAGTATGGAGCCTATATTCGGCCTACGAGGTGTGACTGGGGTAGAACACCGTCAGAGTCAACACCTGGTTAAGGTGAAACTCCGACACCACCTTCGGAAGGAATTTCGGGTGGGGGCGCAGGACAACTCGATGGAAAGCACCTGGAGCTCTCCCATCCTGGCTGACGTGATAGCCACCAAGAAGGCGGTCTTCCACGAAAGGTGGGAGATATCGCACCTGTGCACTGGTTTGAATGGCCTGTCAATGAGCTTAGCCAATACCAGCAGTAGATCCCATGGAGGTGGAGGTTCTCGCACCGGAGGGGATATGTGATCAAGGCCTTTGAAAAAGCGCCTGACCACCTTCTCCTGCGCCACCGACTGCTTCCCGGCCCACGCCTGGTAAGCAGAGATGGCTGCCAGGTGCACCTTAAGGGTCGTCGACCGAAGCCCTTGCTGAGAAAGGGACCACAAGTAGTCCAGGATGCTAGCCAAGGAACAGGAGAAAGGGTCCAAGCCCTTGCCTTGACACCAAATGGAAAATCTCTTCCATTTGAAGGCGTAGCATTTTCTGGTCGACTCCTTACGGGATGCCTCAACGACGTTGAGGACCTCGTCGGAAAGACCCAAGGCCTGGGACTCTAACCGCTCAGGAACCAGGCCGTCAGGTGCAGGGATTGAAGGTCTGGATGGAAAACCTTCTCCTGATTGACTGAGATCAGGTCTGGGCGGGCTGGATGCCCCTAGGGAGCCTGGAGCTGAGACTGAGGAGATCTGGACACCAGAACCAACAGGGCCAGTCTGGGGCTACTAGAATCACCTGTGCCTTGTCCCTCCTCGCCTAGAGAAGCACCTTGTGGATCAAAGGAAATGGTGGAAAAGCGTAGAAGAGGCCCGGGGTCCACGGCCTCGAGAAGGCATTCCCCTGCAGCGAGTCCTGCTGAGGTGGGCGGGCATAAAACAGTCTCAGCTTCACATTCTCCTTGGAGGCAAACAGGTCCGCCTGAGGCGTGCCCCAGTGGGAGAAGAGATCTTGTACTACCTCCGGCAGGAGAGACCACTCGTCAGACGCAGCCCCTATCCAGCTCAGGGCATCGGCCAGGGTGTTGGAGGCTCCTGCCATGTGAATGGCAAGGAGATCCGCCTCCAGGCTGCGCACGAGTGACCAAATGCGGAGAGCTTCCTTGCACAGAGGCATGAAGCGTGTCCCGCCCTGGCGGTTTAGACAGTACATGGTCGTGGTATTGTCCGTCTGGACCTGAACCACTTGACCCCGTAGAAACGGAGCAAAGGCGGTGAGGGCTAGACGAACCGCTCGAAGCTCCAGCAGGTTGATGTGGCATCGGGACTCCCGAGGGGACCAGAGGCCATGCGCTCTGTGCTCCCCCAGATGGGCACCCCAACCCATCAGAGAGGCATCGGTCGACAGAGAGACTGTCAGCTCGGGGCGGACAAATGGGATGCCCTCCTGCAGATGTGCCAGAACAGTCCACCACTGGAGAGCGTTCCACATCCACTGGGTCACTGTCACCAGCTGATCCAATGGATCAAAATGCTGTGACCATTGGCTAGACAGTCCCCACTGAAGGGGACGCATGTACCAGCGGGCCCAACGGACCACACTGGTGCAGGCCGCCATGAGGTCCAGGAGGCACAGGAAGCCCCGGGCAGGGCGCGATTGCCCAACCAGAAATAATTGAGCAAAGGAGGAAAGAACCTCGGCCCTGTCTGCCGGGAGCCATGCTCTGGCTCGAAGAGAGTCGAGCTCTGCCCCGATGGATTGTATCACCTCCTTTGGCACGAGTTCTGACTTGGCCTCGTTGATGAGGAGGCCAATCTGAGAGCACACCTGGAGAGCCAGATCTCTGGATCGCTCCACCTCCGCTCTGGAGGGGGCTGCAATCAGCCAATCGTCCAGGTAGGGGTACACCTGGACCCTTCAGCGCCATAGGAATGCTGTCACCACTACCAAGCATTTGGTGTAGACCCTGGGAGCTAGAGAGAGGCCAAAGGGCATGGCCCGGAACTCGTAAAGGGATCCCTCCGCTCTGAAGCAGAGGAATCTCTGATGAGACTGACGGATTGGGATGTGAAAGAATGCGTCCTGGAGGTCCAGGGAGCAGAACCACAAGCCTCGTTCCAAGGATGGTATTATCTGGGCCAGAGTGACCATCCTGAAGGTCCGAGACCTTAGGAACCTGTTCGGGTCGTGCAGGTCGAGAATGGGGCGCCAGCCCTCCGTCCATTTTGGGACCAGGAAATACCTGGACACAAACCCCGGGTCGGGAGGAAGATCTGCCACCTTCCTGATCACCTCTTTTTCGAGGAGCAGGGCAATATTGGCTCGGCGGGCGGACAGCAAAGCTGTGGACTCCGTAGCCCCCCGAGGGGTGACGGCTCGAAAGGGTGGGGTCTGTTCGAACTCCAGAGGCAGGCCCTTTCCTACCACCTCCAAAACCCAGCAGTCCGTGGTGATAGAGGACCAGGCAGAAAGGGACGGGGGGAACCCAGGGGGGAATGACGAGGCTGGGGGCGATGCCCCTCAACCCATCACTGGACAGGCTTGGAGGAGGGACCGGCCAAGGGACCTCCTTGGCCTTTACCTCCCTGCTTCCTATTGGAGGAAGCCGTGGGCTTCGGTTTGGGATGCCAAGCGTGAGCCTGCTGGCCGTGATGCTGGTGCTGTTGGGCCAGACGTGCCGCGGGCGCAGAAGGACAAAAGGACTTGTGCTGCTGCTGACGGCGGCCCTTGTCCTTCTGGGCGGATGTGACCGAGTCCAGGGTGGCATTGGACTTATCGATCCGCTGGAGGTGGCCTTCCACTCCAGGGCCGAAGAGGTCGGACCCCAGGAAGGGGATGTCCGCCAACTTGTGCTGGGTATCCGCCGTAAAGGTGGATATCCTCAGCCATGCTCTGTGGCGCATGGCCACTGCGGCCGCCACTGATCTGGCACAGGAGTCCCCTATGTCCCGAGCTGTCTGGAGCTGTTGCTTCTCCACTGCCCTACCCTGGTCCTGGACCTGCCAGACCGTAGTCTGGAGGTCGGCCGGAAGATGAGGGATCACCTCATCCAGGGAGCCCATGAGGGCATGGGAGAAGTGTGCCATCAGCACAGCCGAGCTGGCCTGACGGAGGCCAAGGGAGGACGCAGCGTACACCTTGCGCCCGATGTAGTCCAGCTGTTTGGACTCCTTGTCGGGGGGCTTGTCCACATCCCTAGCGTTCCCGGAACGCCGGAAAACGCTGTCGGTGACCAACCCCTCGCAGAGGGGTGTTCTGAAAACCCGGGCAGAGAGCCGGTAGGGACTGCATACTTCCTGGTCATCCTGGCTTAGGGCGCAAGACAGGAAGCAGGCTGCTGCCAAACCTCCAAGGCTGGGCCGACAATGGACTCAGCTACGGGGAAGGCCTCTGTAGGTGAATCCCCTCGGTCCAGTATCTCCGTCAGGGGATACTTGGCCCGTTTGAAAACGGGCTCAAGCTGCATCCCAGTGGACTCCGAGATGAGCCGAAGTAGACCCATAAAGGACGATGGGCTTTCGTCCAGTGACTGGCCCCCGGAGGGCTCCAGGTCAACCTGCCTGGATAACAGGGAGGAGTCATCGTCGGACTCCGAAGAATCCGTGAAGAGCAGCCTAGGGCCTGAGCAACCCTCTACCTGCCGAGGACGGTCGGGAGTGAGGGTGACCAACAACCTGTGGGGCAGACCTTGAGCCGACCGAGAGTCCTTGGTCGGTGCCCCCGATTTCGGTTGTGGAGACGGAGGTTCCACCACAATTGGTGGGGCAGCAAGTTTTGGCCGAACAACCGGCCCAGATATGGGCATCTCGACTGCAGCGAGAGGTTGCTTCGGCTGTTTGGGTGACAGCTACTTGATGGCCGGGGAAGGCGTCGGTGTCTACTTAGCCCAGGACAAAAGTAACTGCTGCCACATCAGCTCCTCGTAGCATCAACGCAATTTGCGCCAAAGCCTCTCCTCATCTGAGGAGGAAGACAAGGAGGAGCGGCATCGCCGCTTACCTCGGTGCTGAGACCGCCGATGTCGGCGGGATCGGCTGGACCAAGAAGAGGTCAGAGACCGAGAACCCCAGTGTGTCCGAGGGCGGGCCTGGGACGGAGCAGAGGACACCCGCTCCTCCCTCGGCTCAGACGTCTTAACCGGGGACCGCTTTACTGATGGCGCAGGTAAATCCTCGGTTTCCACCAGGGGAACCGGCGAAGACGGGTTGTCGGCCTCACCAGTCAACAAACCGTCCGACGGGTCGAGAAAGATCTCGACCGCGTCGACGGCCGTCTCGGCCGGCTGGCCTGACAGGGACACCGTGAGGCCAGCAGCCTTAGCCACAACCTCGGCCTAGTCTAAGGTCGGCTGTCCGGGAAGGGACCTCTCCCACTCCCATGAACGCCTAACGATGGGACTTACCCTTTGGGAACCTCTTTCTGACCCAGGTGAATGTCCCATCGGTCTCTCTCCCTTCGTGGAAAGGGAATGGCAAAGCTCCTTGAACGAAGCAGAATACGAGGTAACCAAGGCGGAGCAAAATAAATGCCGCGACCGAGGAGGAAGATGCGGCCTGGGCCGCCTCCTCCTCGAGGGTGATCATCTGCTCGAGCTGCTCAGCCGAGCCAGCCACCGCGGACACCGCCCAACGGGCCTCTTTTGACTTAACTGGTGGGTAGCGCTTCTCGTGGCGCCCAAGCTTCAACCCGGCAGCACGGTCCTCCAAGACGCTGACCGAGAACGAACAGCAAGACTCGCAGGCCTGCAGGTCATGTTCCAGGCCTAGGCGGTAGACGCACGTGGAGTGCAGATCCGTCTTGGACATCTTCTGCCCGGAAGGGCACCGCCGAAAACCGGGAGTCGATTTGTCTATCACAGCCACGAGGGAAAACGAAGACCGAAGTCTTGAAAATGTGAAAACTAGTTTCGGACGAACCGAAGAACTAGGATCCAGTCTAACACGCAGAGCGTTAAGGAGAGAACCTGAGCTTCCAAGTGGTAAGGAAGATCTGGCGTCATGGGGTGGAGCCGAGAGTTTTACCACCCGGGTGGGTGGGAGGAGCCAGCTTGAAGACCTTCCACCAAAATTTAAAGCAGCAAGGAACCTGCCAGATAGTGTGGATGAATAACACATCCATGTCCCTAGAAACTAGGTTCTGAGAGGGGAGGCGGGGGGGGGGTTAGAATACAGCAAGACTCCATTAGAAGAAACAACATTACTAAGAGTAATTTTTTCTTCAAACAACACGAAATCTTGCTGTATTCTGACATATGCAGACTACCAAGCAGTACCTCCATGGAGGAGGGACAGAACCTACTTTGGAAACGGGTTCTGAAGTACTGCTGTGCTAAACCAAACATCACTCCTAGCCTGGATATCCGGAGAGAATTGCTTGGTGAATGTATGGACTGTTTTCCAGGTGGCTGCTTGACAAATTTCTAAGAGAGAACATCACTGGCAGCAACCAGGGAAGCAGCTGTACCTCTAGTGGAATGAGCCCTCAGGCCTGAGGATGGAGTTCTACCCAGTTTTTCATAGCAGAATTGTATACAAGAAACAATCCACCTGGCAATAGATCTCTAAGGCCCTGTCCACACTACACCGCTTGCGCCCAGTAACGGATGCAATCCGTTACGGCCGCGGAGTGGTGCAATGCGTCCACACCTTGGGCGGTGTCCATTACGGGACCGGCACCGCCGGTCCACACATCAGAATCCGGGCGACCGTTACAGTGGCGCCCGATCCCACAATGCAGCTAGCGCTGCGCTTGGTGCCCTGCAGGGGACAGTTACCGGCAGTCCACACTACCACCAGTAACGTTACCAGGGCGGGATCAGTTTCATAACCATTGCTGAAACCACCTCATATGTGGTTTCAACAACGGTTACGAAAACACCTCCTGTAATGTTACAGGTGTAAATGCGACCTGTTACGGTAAAGTTTTACACCCCCTGTAACGTTACAGAGGCGTAGTGTGGAGAGGGCCTTAGTAGCAGGTTTGCCATTACCAACCTCTCCATACATGAGGAACAACTGGAGGGATTCAAACCTGTGACCCTTGGTACGCTCTACGTAGTAGCTCAGGGCCCTTTTATCATCCAAGCTGTGTAGCCTCCTCTCTCCAGAGAACAAATGGTCAGTGAAGAACACAGGGAGAGATACAGACTGGTTGAGGTGGAAATCTGAAACCACTTTAGACAAAAACTTTCTGTTAGTTCTTAGGACCACTTTATCTCTATGGAAAGAATTGAAATCAGGTTCCACTGACAGGGCTTGCAATTTACTGATACGCCTGGCAGAAGTAATGGCCACCAAAAACACAGTTTTCCAAGTCAAGTACTTAAGCTCTGCAGAGGACAAAGGCTCAAAGTGGGGTTGCATAAGCTGAGAAATGCAAATATTAAGGTCCCAAGCAAGAGCAGGATCCCTAAAGGGGATTGGTGTAAAGCAATCACTTGAAAAACTTACAAAACACAGGATGGGATGATAGAAAGGAAGGCTTGCCTACTGACAAGAAAGCAGAAACAGCTGCCAAATGTACTTTAAGGGTAGCTGATCTGAGGTCTAGGCCATTAAGATGGACCATATAGTCCAGACCCGTAGGCAACTCACCAGAGTCTGGAGAAATATTTTTCTTACAACACCAAATGCTGAATCTTTTCCATTTGGAGTTGTAAGTCTTTCTGGTGGAAGGCTTTCGAGAAGCCTTAAGGATATCCAGAACCCCCTGGAAAAGATGCAGATCTGCAAACTCTAACTCTTCAAGAGCCATGCCTTGAGATTGAGACACCAAAGATTCAGGCACCAAATCCTCCCCTGAGAGGATGTCAACAGGTTGTAATTCCTGGGAAGAGACAGGGGAAGGAGAACTGCTAGGGACAGCAACAGGGGATACCAGGGCTGTCTGGCCCAGTCTGGAGCAATCAGAATCACTTTGCATGGTTGTGACCTTATCTTGACTAACACTTTGAACGGGGGGGGGCAAGCGTACAGAAATTTCCCTTACAGTTCAGAATCAGAGCATCCAGGGGGACTGAGCCCAAGACTGGGGATCTGCAACAAAAGAGAGGAAGTTGGTGATTGTCTGGGGCTGCAACAAGATCTATCTCTGGAGTTCCCGATCTTGAGAAAATCACGTTCAAAACTAGAGGATCTAGGGTCCATTCATGATAGCCCTGGGATATTCTGCTCAGAGCATCTGCTAGGACATTGTCCTTCCCTGGGAGGTGAACTGCTATCAGACAGGTTTTCAGGGAATAGGCCAGGGACCACAACTTCATTGCTTCAGTGCACAAGGTCGTAGACAGAGTGCCTCCCTGCTTGTTGATGTACCACATGGTGGTGGTGGTGTTGTCTGTTCTGACCTGGACCACCTTGTTTTGTACAGACATGGAAAAAGCTTGCAGTGCCAGAAACACTGCTGAGTTCCAAGAGATTGATGTGAAGCAGAGATTCCTGAATTGACCACAGTCCTTGGGTGGTAAGATCACCCAAATGGGCTCCCCAGCCCAGCAGGGAAACATCTGTGGTGAGTATCACTGAATGAAACTGAGTGACAAACGGAACCCCTTGTCTCAAATTGTCCTGATCCTGCCACCATTGCAAGGCCTGTATCAGGGTTCGAGTCACTGGGACTACTTTGGTAAAGGAATCCTTTCTTTCGGACCAGAAGGCTCTTAAGTGGAACTGAATGTCCCTCATCTGGAATCTTGCTCCTTGGACCACTGCTGTGGAAGCTTCTATGTGGCCCAGAAGCTGAAGGAAATGCCTTGCTGGTCGAGATACCTGAAGGGTGAATGAAGAGGCCAGTTCCATGAGGGTCCTTGCCCTTTCCAGGGGAAGGAAGGCTCTTGCCTTTACTGTATTCAGCTCTGCCCCTATGAAGGTGAGGAGCTGTACTGGTTCAAGAACTGACTTTGGAAGGTTGAGAAGGAATCCTAAGGAAGTGAGCACTTGCTGGGTCACTTGCAAATGTGACCTGACTTGGTCTGGAGACTGACCTACTATGAGACAATCGTCCAAGTATGGGAAGATGGAGATCTTTTTTCTCCTTAGGAAAGCAACCACTACTGCCAGGCACTTTGTGAAAACCCTTGGGGCTGATGTTAGGCCAAAGGGCACTGCTCTGAATTGATAGTGGCCTGAGGTACTTTCTGTGGGAGCACCTGATGGGTAAGTGAAAGTAGGCATCTTTGAGGTCCAGGGAGGCTAGCCAGTCCCCTGGCCTTAGAGAGAGAGAAGGATAATTCCCAGAGTAACCATTTTGAACTTTGGCTTTAAAAGGTGTTCAGATATCTTGGGTCCAGCATGGGACGCCATTCTCCTGTCTTTTTGGGGGTTAGGAAGTACCTGGAGTACAATCCTTTGCCCTTGTGTAGGGTGGGAACCCTCTCTATAGCTCTGAGAGCTAGGAGAGAAGAAACCTCTGCCTCTAAGGCAAGGGTCTCTGATAGATTCGCAGGTGGAAAGGATCTGGTTCTTGGGAAATTTTTTGAAGCTGAGAACCAGCCCCTGGCTTACTACTTCCAGGACCCACTTGTCTATGTTAGAGACTTCCAGTCCTGGACAAAGTAAGCCAGCCTGCCCCCTACTGGTATTGGAGAATCAGCCCGGGCAGACCCATCAGGGTGTCTGCTTGGCAGGGGCTTTAGGCAGAGGGGTGGATGCAGGCCTGCTCATCCCCCGTTTGCCTCTCCCTCTAAAGAACCCCCTCAGAGAAAGAAGAGGAGGCCTGAGCTTGGTAAAAAGGCCTTTTGAAAGGCCTGCCCCTGCCCCTGGACTGCTGCCTTTGAGGAGTTTCTTGCCTTTCTTTGGCCTGAGCACTCCTGTAAGTGGCCCTGTACTCATCCACCTTTTTCATGTAGTTCTCTGTCTGCTCCCCAAACAGAGAATTATCAATTACAGGAAAATCCATGGCCTTAGCCTGGGTATCCTGTGAGACGCTAGTACATCTGAGCCAAGCCATCCTCCGAAGAGCCACAGATGTAGCCATGACTCTGGACGAAACATCACTGGAGTCCACAGCAGCATGAAATTGTACTTTAGATGCCTCAGTCCCATCTGCAGCCGCCTGCTCCAGCTCCTTGGCAAGCTGGTCAGGGGCCTGTTTAGCCAGAGCCAGTAAAGTGTCCCACCTGGACATCTGGTATCTAGCTGTGTAGGCCATATAGTTAGCCTGCCTGAGTCCCAAAGATGCTGTCATGTATTGTTTCTTTGCCATGGCATCAATCTTCCTGGAGTCCTTGTCTGGGGGGTGTGATGCCAAGGGGATATCTGCCTTATCACAGGCAGCAGCCTGCACTACAACATGGCTGCATTGCTGGAAAAGGAACTCCGTGTCTGAGCCTGAGAGTGTATCTCTTGTCCATTCAATTGTCCACAGGAGGTATGGAATTAGGAGACTTAAGAATTTTGTGTGTCTGTTTCCCAAAGGATTTGTGGAGGGGAATAGACAGTCTCCTGGACTCTGGGATGTCCATCATCTCAACAAAATCAGGCTCCTCCTGATCCTCTACTGCTTCCTCCACAGGAAGCTGGAGGGTCTCAGTCACTTTTTTGTAAAACATATAGTGAGAAGGGGATTCAGAAAGCCTAGGAGGAGAAACACCTGAAGGTCTGTCTGGGGAGATGTCCGGGTCAATAGGCACATCCAGACTTTCATAATCACCATAATCATCCTCATACCTCTCCTTCCTCCTCCTCCTCCTCCTCCGGTTCATAAAATTCTTCCGAAGTGTAATCCGGAACCGGGGGAACCGACCAAATCCAACCCCTGCCAGATGGTGCCAGTTCGGTCGGAAACGAAGTAAGCGATTGCACTACCCTTATCGCCTTGGCTATCTCATCGGTGGTCGGAGTATGAATTTCTGGGTCCGAACCAGAGTATTCATCTTTTCTTTTCCTTTTCACTGGAACAGACTCCTCAGAATCGGCTCTCCTTCTGCCCGAAGAAGTATCGCCCTGGTCAGAGGGCACTCCTTCTGGTCCGGTCGGAACCGAACAGGGCTGGCCATCTGGGTCAGCGGACTTCTCTGCCTCCATTTCCCTCAGTCTACCTAATCTCTTTTCCAGGGAAGATTTGGGAAAATTCTTACAAATTTGGCAGTGTGAATCGAGGTGGTCAAACCCCAGACAATAAACACAGGTGATGTGGGGGTCAGCCTTGGCAAAGACTTCCCCACACACACTGCAGTGTTGAAACTCAGTGGGCCCGTTTTTTTTCTTGGGTTTCTCAGACATGGCCAATCCTATCCAAAGACTTACTATTTTTACGTCAATCCTCCAGGCAAGAATCTCCTATCAGTTCCTGACTGTGACACGGGTCTTGGAAAAAAACGTAATAAAATCCATTTTTTTTTTTTTAACCAATACGGACCGGTTACCACACTCTAAATAAATCAAACTTTTTTTTACCTCAAACTGATCGGTTCAGCCGGACCGATCCACAATTTACAAGTTCCACACAGAAACTACACAGAAAACCTATCTAGTACTCACGGTCCCACAGACAGAGACTTGAACCGACTGAGCGTTAGCAACAATTGGTGAAAGCGGACCCGAAAAAATAACACTTCAACTGACTTTTTTGAACCGAGCAAAGGAGAAATCTCCGGAGCGACACTTCAGTGAGACGGAGTAAAGAATCTGACGGTTGCAGTTTAAACAACAGCAGAGAGGGGCTTCAACCGAGCTTGTGGTGAACACTCCATGCTGGCCATGGAAAGTTTAACTCTTTGTTCTCTGGGGCAGTTGAAAGACAGGACCTAACTGCATATGTCAGAATACAGCAAGACTTCATGTTGTTTGAAGAAGGGGTTCTGAAAAAACTCCTAAAACGGAAGGTGGACAAAGCAATGGTGCCTGACTGAATTCACCCCAGAATTCTAAAAGAATTAAGGGGAGAACTAGTGAAACCATTGACTACCCTTTTTAACAAATCATGGGAGAATGGTGTGGTACCTGAGGACTGGAGGAAGGCGAATGTGATTCCCCTTCACAAAAGTGGGACCAAGACAGAGGCAGGAAACTACAGACCTGTCAGCTTGACCTCTATGGTAGGGAAAGTGATGGAATCACTTCTGAAGGAAAGAACTGTTGAGTACCTAGAGGCCAGTGGGGCACAAGACCCAAGGCAGCATGGGTTCTGGCCAGGAAGGTCATGTCAGAAGAATCTAATTGATTTCTTTGACTGGGTGACCAAAGTAGTAGACCAGGAGGGGCTGTGAACATGGCCTACCTAGACTTTAGCAAGGCATTTGACACAGACCCACACAAAAGATTAATAGTCAAATTAACCAGCCTGGGAGAGGGTCCCAGTGTGGTAACCTGGGTAAAACATTGGCTGGACAACAGGACACAGAAGGTAATTGTAAATGGAGTCCACTCTGAAGAAAGAAAGGTTACTAGTGGGGTACCGCAGGGTTCAGTACTGGGTCCAGTCCTTTTTAATGTCTTTATAAGTGACATTGCCGAGGGACTAGAAGGAAAAGTATGCCTCTTTGCAGATGACACAAAGATCTGCAACAGGGCTGATACACAAGGAGGCGTGGAAAGGATGAGAAGGGACTTGGCAAGGTTGGAGGAATGGTCAGAAGTATGGCAGCTTGGATTCATTGCAAAGAAGTGCAAAATAATGCACCTGGGAAACAAAAACCAAGGGGAAAACTACACAATTGGGGGGGGGGTAGTAACAACAACAAAAATGGAAAGGGACCTGGGGGTAATCATATCAAATGACCTTAAGGTTAGCAAGCAATGTGAGAAGGCAGTAGGGAGGTCTGGGGGTGTACTGGGATGTATAGGGAGAGGCATCACCAGCAGAAAACAGTAAGTTGTTATCCTTCTGTACAGACAGTTGATGAGACCCCATCTGGAATACTGCGTCCAGTTCTGAAGACCCTCTCTGCAAGGACACAGACAGAATAGAGGCAGTCCAGAGGAGAGCAACTAAAATAGTGCAGGGTCTGCAAGAGAAGCCATACAAGGAGAGACTAAAGGAGCTTAATATGTATACCTTTGAGGAAGGGAGGGAGAGGGGGGACATGATAGAAACTTTTAAGTACCTTAGTGGAATCAACAAAGTCCAGGAAGGTAACATCATTCTGAAAAAGAGATGTGCAAGAACAAGGGGACACAATTTAAAAGATAATTTGGGCGCGGTTCAGGGGCACTGTGAGAAAGTATTTTTTTCAAAGAGAGGGTGGTGGACACATGGAACAGCCTTCCTGAGGAGGTTGTGGGGTCTAAAACTGCGGGAGAATTCAAGAATACATGGGACAGATGAAAAAATTACTCACCTTAGTAATTATGTTTTTTCTAATGGAGTCTTGCTGTATTCGGACTATTGCAGTTAGCACCAGCATTTGAACTGCCCCAGAGAGAGAAGGGTTAAATTTCTATGCAAGGCATAGAACGTTGAGTTCGAGCCCGGTTGAAAACTGTCTGCAACATTTTGAAACCCAACCGTCAGATTCTTACACGCTAAAACTCACTGACTTAATAATGTGGAAACTGTAATATTTCTACTAGCCAACTGGCAACAAAAGTTTTTGATTCCTAAAAGACTCAAGTCAGGAAGCCAAAAAACCAGATAAAGCATAACAATTCTTAACTGATCAAACAAAGCATCCAAAACAACAGAAAGTGGGCTGAAGACACCCCCTGGGGTGCAACACTGCACCTGGCCACCAACTTCCCAAAACAGGTTCTGAGAGGGGAGGCAGGGAGGGAGGTCAGAATACAGCAAGACTCCATTAGAAGAAACATAATTACTAAGGTGAGTAATTTTTTTCTTCAAACATCAACTCTTGCTGTATTTGGACTATTGCAGACTACCAAGCCGTACCTCCAAGGAGGAGGGACAGAACCTACCTTGGGAATAGGCTCTGAAGTACTGCTGTTCCAAACCTAGCATCACTCCTAGCCTGAATATCCAGAGAGTAATGCTTGGTGAAGGTATGAACCGTTTTCCAGGTGGCTGCTTGGCAAATTTCTAACAAAGGAATATCCCTGGCCACAGCCAGAGAAGCAGCTGTACCTCTAGTGGAATAAGCCCTCAGGCCTGAAGGTGAAATTTTTTCCTGTTTCTCATAGTAGAATAGGATACAGGACACAATCCACCTGGCAACAGTTCTCTTGGTGGCAAGTTTGCCCTTACCTACTTCCCCATAAGTGACGAACAACTGGAGGGAGTGAAACCTGTGACCCTTTGTACATTCTATGTAGTAACTAAGGGCTCTTTTAACATCTAAACAGTGCAACCTCCACTCTCCTGAGGAAGTATGATCAGTGAAGAACACAGGAAGAGAGACTGGTTTAAATGGAAATCAGAAACCACTTTGGGTAAGAACCTTCTATTGGTTCTAAGGACCACCTTATCGCTATGGAATGAAATGAAGTCAGGTTCAACTGACAGGGTTTGCAATTCACTGATATGTCTGGCAGAAGTAACAGCAACAAAAACACGGTTTCAAGTCAAGTACTTGAGCTCTGCTGAGGACAAAAGGCTCAAAAGGGTTGCATAAGCTGAGCAATGCAAACATTCAAATCCCAGGCAGGAACAGGATCCCTAAGGGGGGATTGGTATGAAGCAATCCTTTGAAAAATTTACAGAATACAGGATGAGATGACAGAGAGGAAGGCTTCCCCACTGACAGGAAAGCAGAAACAGCTAACAAATGTACTTTGAGAGTAGCTGGTCTGAGGCCTAGGCCATTAAGGTGAACCATATAATCCAGAACTGTAGACAATTCAGTAGTATCTGGGGATATATACTTCTTGGAACACCAAATGTTGAATCTTTTCCATTTGGAGTTGTAAGTTTTTCTGGTGGCAGGCTTTCGAGAAGCTTTGAGAATGTCCAGAACCCCTTGAGACAGATGCAAGTTTGCATACTCTAACTCTTCAAGAGCTATGCCTTGAGATTGAGAGACTAAAGGTTGGGGTACCAAATCCTCCCCTGAGAGGAGATTAACAGGTTGTAATTCCTGGGAAGAGACAGGGGAAGATGGACTGCTAGAGACAGCAACAGGGGGTACCAAGGTTGCCTGGCCCAGTCTGGAGCAATCAGAATCACTTTGCAAGGTTGTGACTTTACAGTGACTAGAACCTTGAATAGTAGAGGAAAGGGAGGGAAGGCATATAGAAATTTCCCTTCCCAGTTCAAAATCAGAGCATCCCGAGGCACTGAGCCCAAGACTGGGGGTCTGCAACAAAACAGAGGAAGTTGGTGATTGTCTGGGACTGCAAAGAGATCCATCTCTGGAGTGCCCCACCTTGAAAAAAATCATCTTCAACACCACAGGGTCCAGGGACCATTCGTGATGGCCCTGGGAAATCCTGCTCAATGCATCTGCTAGCACATTGTCCTTTCCTGGGAGGTGAACTGCTACCAGAGAGGCCTGCAGGGAATAAGCCAGGGACCATATTTTCATGGCTTCCGTGCTCAACGCCGTAGACAGAGTGCTTCCCTGCTTGTTGATATACCACATGGTGGTGATGGTGGTGTCTGTCCTGACCTGAACTACCTTGTTCTGTACTGACAGAGAAAACTTGCAGGGTCAGAAATACTGCCCTGAGCTCCAGGAGGTTGATATGAAGAAGGGATTCCTGAGGGGACCACAGTCCCTGGGCTGTGAGAGCCCCCAGATGGGCTCCCCACCCCAATAGGGAAGGGAAGCATCTGTGGTAAGGACCACAGAGTGAATCTGGGTGACAAATGGAACTCCCTGCCTCAAACTGTCCAGATTCTGCCACCAATGAAGGGCCTGGATAAGGGTCTGAGTAACCTCCCTTTCCTCTACTATTCAAGGTTCTAGTCACGGTAAAGTCACAACCTTGCAAAGTGATTCTGATTGCTCCAGACTGGGCCAGGCAGCCTTGGTACCCCCTGTTGCTGTCTCTAGCAGTCCATCTTCCCCTGTCTCTTCCCAGGAATTACAACCTGTTAATCTCCTCTCGGGGGAGGATTTAGACTAGGAGGGGGAAGTGCCTAATCCAATTAACAGAAGCACTCTTGATAAGGGGGTCGATCCCAGTCCTTTCACAGAAGAAAGGGTTCTGCAAGAACAACTAAAACTGATGGTGGACAAAGCAATGGGTTCTGATGGAATTCACCCCAGAATTCTAAACGAATTAAGGCAGGAACTAGTGAAACCACTGGCTACCCTTTTTAATAAATCATGGGATGATGGTGTGGTACCCGAGGACTGGAGGAAGGCGGATGTGATTCCCCTTGACAAAAGTGGGATCAAGACAGAGGCAGGAAACTACAGACCTGTCAGTCTGAACTCTGAGGTAGGGAAAGTGATGGAGTCACTTCTGAAGGAAAGAACAGTTGAGTACCTAGAGGCCAGTGGAGCACAGGACCCAAGGCAGCATGGGTTCACAGCAGGAAGGTCATGTCAGACGAATCTAATAGATTTCTTTGACTGGGTGACCAAAGTAGTAGACCAGGGAGGAGCTGTGAACATGGCCTACCTAGACTTTAGCAAGGCATCTGACAGTCCCACACAAAAAATTAACAGTCAAATTAACCAGCCTGGGAGTGGGTCCCAGGGTGGTAGCATGGGTAAAACATTGGCTGCACAACAGGACACAGAAGGTAATTGTAAATGGAGTCCACTCTGAAGAAAGAGGGGTTACTAGTGGGGTACCGCAGGGTTCAGTATTGGGTCCAGTCCTTTTAATGTCTTCATCAGTGACATTGCAGAGAGACTGGAAGGAAAAAGTATGCCTTTTGCAGATGACACAAAGATCTGCAACAGGGTTGATACACAAGGAGGTGTGGAAAGGATGAAAAGGGACTTGGCAAGGTTGGAGGAATGGTCAGAAGTATGGCGGCTAGGATTCAATGCAAAGAAGTGCAAAATAATGCACCTGGAAACAAGAACCAGGGAAGAATACACAATGGGTGGGGAGGTAGTAACAACAAAAAAAAAAAGCAGCCTGGGGTAATCATATCAGATGACCTTAAGGTTAGCAAGCAATGTGAGAAGGCAGTAGGGAGGGCTGGGGGTATACTGGGATGTATAGGGAGAGGCATCAGCAGCAGAAAACAGGAAGTTGTTATCCCTCTATACAGACAGTTGGTGAGACCCCATCTGGAGTGCTGTGTCCAGTTCTGGAGATCCCATCTCCGCAAGGACATAGAAAGGACAGAGGTAGTCCAGAGGAGGGCAACTAAAATGGTGCAGGGTCTGCAAGAGAAGCTGTATGAGGAGAGACTAAAGGAGCTTAATATGTATACCCTTGAGGAAAGAAGGGAGGGGACATGATAGAAACGTTTAAGTACCTCAGTGGAATCAACAAAGTCCAAGAGGGTAGCATCTTTCAGAAAAAGACGTGCTAGAACAAGGGGACACAATTTAAAGATAGAAGGAGGGCGGTTCAGGGGAAATGTGAGAAAGTATTATTTCACAGAGAGGGTAGTGGATGCATGGAACAGCCTTCCTGAGAAGGCTGTGGGGTCTAAAACTGTGGGAGAATTCAAGAATGCATGGGACAGATATAAGGCAATTCTTGTGGGGGGTAGGAAGAAATAGGCTGTTGGTTAACTAGGATCTGCGGCCTATCCTGTAGGTAGGGAAATGGGCAGAATAGATGGGCCAAGCGGTCCTTATCTGCTGTCAAAGCCTATGTTTCTAGTTTGGTAAGAGGATCTTTCCTTTGGGAACAAAAAGCCCTCAGATGGAAAGGAATGTCCCTCATCTGAAACCTGGCCTCTTGGACCACTGCTGTGGAAGCTGCCATGTGGCCCAAAAGCTGACGAAAATGCCTTGCTGGTCAAGACACCAAAGGGAGGAAGGAAGAGGCCAGCTGTGAGATGGCTGTTGCCCTTTCCAGAGGAAGGAAAGCTCTTGCCTTGACCGTGTTCAGCTCTTCTCCTATAAAAGCGAGAAGCTGTACAGGCTCGAGAACTGACTTTGGAAGATTGAGAAGGAGCCCCAAGGAAGTGAGAACTTGTTGGGTCACCTGCAGATCTCACTTGACCTGGTCTGGGGACTGGCCCACAAGGAGCCAATCGTCCAGATATGGAAAGATTCAAACCCTTTTTCTTCTTAAAAAGGTCACCACTACTGCTAGGCACTTTGTTAACACCCTTGGGGCTGAAGTTAGGCCAAAGGGCATTGCTCTGAACTGGTAATGGCCTGAGGGAAATTCGAACCTGAGGTACTTTATGTGGGAGCACCTGATGGGAATGTGAAAACAGGCATCCTTGAGGTCCAGGGGGGCTAGCCAGTCTCCTTGCCTTAGAGAGGGAAGAATTGTTCCCAGAGTCACCATCTTGAATTTTGGCTTTAAAAGATGCTTGCTCAGGTATCTCAAGTCTAGGATGGGTTGCCACTCCCCTATTTTTTTTGCAGGTAAGGAAGTACATGGGGTAGGAACTCTCTATGGCTTTTAAGGCCAGTGGAGACGAAACCTCTGCCTCTAGAGCAAGGGTTTCTGATATATTTGCAGGTGGAAAGGATCTGGGTCTCATTTTTGGATGATTTTTGAAACTGAGAATCTGTCCCTGGTTTACTACCTCCAGGACCCACTTGTCTGAGGTCACAGACATCCAGTCCTGGACAAAGTAAGCCAGCCTGCCTCCTACCGGAATGGGGGAGTCCACCCTGGCTGACACATCAGGGTGTCTGCCTGGCAGGAGCCTTAGGCTAGCAGGTGGATGCAGCCCTGCTCATCCCCCTTCTGCCTCTCCCTCTAAAGAACCCCCTCTGAGAAAAGGGAGAAGAGGCCTGAGCTTGGTAGAAAGTCCTGTGAAAAGGCCTGCCCCTAGCTTGCTGCCTTTGAGGAGTTGCCTGCCTCTCCTTGGCCTGGGCACTCCTATAAGTGGTCCTATACTCATCCATTTTCTTCGTGTAATTCTCTGTCTGCCCCCCAAACAGAGAATTACCCACCACAGGGAAATCCATGGCCTTAGCCTGGGTGTCCTGTGAAAGGCTAATACATCTGAGCCAAGCCATTCTCCGAAGAGCCACAGATGTAGCCATGACTCTTGATGACACATCATTGGAGTCCACAACAGCATGAAATTGCACCTTTGATGCCTCAATCCCATCAGCAGCCACCTCCTCCAGCTCCTTGGCTAGCTGGGGGGAAGCCTGCTTAGCCAGTACAGTGTCACACCTGGACTTCTAGTACCTGGCTGTATAGACCATATAGTTAGCCTGCCTGAGTCCCAAAGATGATGTCATGTACTGTTTCTTTGCCATGGCATCTATCTTCCTGGAGTCTTTGTCTGGGGGGTGTGAAGCCAAGGGAATGTTTGCCACGTCACAGGGTGCAGTCTGCACTACCCCACCCCAACATGGCTGCATTGCTGATAGAAAAACTCTGTATCTGAGCCGATAAGGTGTACCTCTTGTCCATTCTTCTGTCAACAGGAGGTACAGCGTTAGGATTCCTTAGAATTTTTTGTGTCCGTTTCCCAAAGGACTTATGGAGGGGAACAGACAGTCTCAGACTCTGGGATGTCCATCATCTCAACAAAATCAGGCTCTTCCTGAACCTCCACAGCCTCCTCCATGGGAAGCTGGAGGGTTTCAGCCAACTTTCTGTAAAACAGATAGTGGGGAGGGGACTCAGAAAGCCTAGGAGGGGAAACACCATAAGGTCTGTCCGAGGAGATGTCCGGTTCCACAGGCACATCCAGACTTTCACCATCATTACCATCCTCTTCAAAATCCCCCTCTCTCATCAAACTCTGGTTTGTAAAAGTCTTCAGGGGAATAATCTTGAACCGGGGGAACAGACTGAACAGAGCCCCTGACAGAAGGCGCTGGATCGGTCGGAACCGGACTAAGCGATTCAACAATCCGAATCGCTCTGGCCATCTCTTCAGCGGTTGGAACATGAAGGTCTGGATCCGAACCGGCCAATTTATCTTTGCGCTTTCTTTTAGTAGGAACCAATCCCTCAGGATTGGTTCTCCTTTTGCCCGAATAAGTATCGCCCTGGTCAGAGGGCACTCCTCCTGGTTCGGTAGGAACCAAACCGGGCTGGCCTTCCGAGTCAGTGGATTTCTCGGCCTCCTTATCCCTAAGTCTACCTAACATTTTTTCCAGAGTAGACTTAGGGAAATTCTTGCAAATTTGGCAGTCTGAATCGAGGTGGTCAAACCCCAGACAGTAAACACAGGTGGTGTGGGGATCAGCCTTAGCAAAGACCTCCCCACATACACTGCAGTGTTGAAGCCCAGTGGGCCCATTTTTTTTTCCTTGGATTTCTCAGACATGGCCAACCTAACAAACTTATCCTTTAATCGGCAACCGCCAGGCAAGACTCCCCTATCGGTTTCTCACCGTGTTACGGGTAATGAAAAAAAACGTTCAAATCACGTTTTTTTTTTTCTTAAACAGATACGGACCAGTAACCACACACTA
This sequence comes from Neoceratodus forsteri, assembly GCA_016271365.2. Classification (NCBI taxonomy): domain Eukaryota; kingdom Metazoa; phylum Chordata; order Ceratodontiformes; family Ceratodontidae; genus Neoceratodus; species Neoceratodus forsteri. Next base: position 788,773,468 of record CM057449.1, on the reverse strand, counting down.
AATTTTTCCACAAAAGATCTACTAAAGGATCGGTTCAGCCGAACCGACCGAAAAATACAGCTTTTACAGTTTCCACAAAAGAACTACCTAAGTACTTACAGTACCAAAGACAGAGTCCTGAACCGACAAAACGGAACTAATTGCGAAATAATTTCAGACTAATCGACAACTTTAACAGACTTTTTTGAACCGAGCAAAGGAGACAATCTCCGGCGCGACTGTTCAGTGAGGCGGAGTAAAGAATCTGACAGTTGGGTTTCAAAGTGTTGCAGACAGAGTTTTCAGCCGAGCTCGAGTTCAACATTCTATGCCTTGCATAGAATTTTAACCCCTCTCTCTCCGGGGCAGTTCAAGTCCTGGAACTAACTGCAATAGTCAGAATACAGCCAAGACTTCATGTTGTTTGAAATAAGGCAATTCTTGTGGAGGGGTAAGAAAAAATAGGCTGGTGGTTAACTAGGATCTGCAGCTTATTCTGTAGGTAGGGAAATGGGCAGACTAGGACGGCCACGCAGTCTTTATCTGCCGTCAACGTCTGTTTCTATGTTTCTAGTGTGGTCTGGAGGTCTGCAGGCACGTGAGGAATCTCCTCATAACAACAGCTCAAAAGGACATAGGAGAAGTGTGTCATTAAGATGACCAAGCTTGCCTGATGAAGGCAGAGTGAGGAGGCAGCACAGACTTTTTTAGCCGCATGGTCCAATTTCTTGGACTCCTTGTCCGTCGGCTTGTCAACATCCCAGATATTGCCAGAGTGCCGAAACATGGAGTCAGCCAACAGCCCCTCTGCCAAGGAGAGCTCTGTGAAACCTGAGAGAGTACTGACAGGCACCGCATACTTGTAGGCCATCCTGGCAGACAGCATGTGGTGCTGCCAAAGCTCCAATGCTGGGCAGACAATGGCCTCGGTCACTGGGAAAGCCTCCAGAGAGCCCCCCTTTGTCCAGAATCTGTGTAAGGGGATAATGAGCCCACTTCTGGATGGGTTCCATTTTCATCCTTGTGGACTCTGATGAGGCAGAGGATGCCCAGAAAGGAAGTGGGCCCCTCCTCCATCGAGAGATCCCCCACGGATTCCTCGTTGACCACACGGGAGTGCAGTGAGGAATCCTTGGACTCCACATAAAAGGGGTTAATCACCAGAGTCACCTTCAACTTTCCGCACGTGGTCAAGTGTGATGGTGACCAACAGCTGATGGGGAAACCTCATGGCCGGACAAAACTCTTTAGTCAGAGCACCAGACGATAGGTGCTTGAGCGGCGGCTCCACCAAAACTGGCAGAGAGGCCGGCCGGCTTCAGTTGAACCAAGACGATCTTGACCGGCTCCACTGGGGGGGAGAGTCTTGACTGACCCCACATGGGGAGTCAATGTTGACCTCTCTGGCAACAGCCAAGTAATGGCCGGTATGGAAACCGGGGTCTGGTTCGTACTGGCCTGCACCAACTGTTGCCACATAAGGTCTTCGCAGTGCCAACGCAACTTGCGCCAAAGCCTCTCCTCACCCGAGGAGGACAAAGACGAGGAATAGCAATGGCGCCGCTTCCCATGGTACAGAGAACGCCAATGATGGCGGAAGTTGCTCAACCCACTGGAGGAGGACATTGACCTCGTCACAGGGATTGCCGATGGGAGACCTCAGAGGGGACACGGAGAATGCTGTGGCTCCTCCTGGTCTGGTCAGTGACCAGAGGTTTCTGATCAGTGGACTGAGCAGCCCCTACGGTCATAGGCATGACCAGAGTTCTGAAGAGAGAGAGAGAGAGAGAGAGTTATCGACCTCTTTGGTCAACAACCGGCTGACTGGGTCAAGACAAATCTCAGGCACATCGGCTGGCATCTCGACCGACTGGCCCAACAGGGTCTCTAAAGCCAGCGGCCAAGGTCACGATTTTGACCGTGGTCAAAACCTTGGAGTTATGAAACCGAGAACGCTCCTGGTCCCACGAATGTAGACTATGAGTCTTCTCCTTCTTTGACTCCTCCTTTCAAGAGCAAGAGCTGGGAGATCCAGAGGAACCCTGACCCTTTGTCGGGAGGGATGGGCACAGCTCCTTGAAGGAGCCCAAAAAAGTGGAGCTCAACTGGAGAGGCACAAAGGCAGAAGTCGAAGAGGACTGAGTGGTGGCCCGAGCCGCCTCCTCCTCCAAGGCCAGAAGCTGTTCCAACTGCTCGGCATCCCCTGCAGCCGCCGAGACCACCCAACGGGCGTGTTTAGATTTGACCGACGGATATCATTTTTCCGGGCGACCCAACTTAAGGCGGGCAAGGCAGTCCTAGAGGACAGTCGTGTGAAAAGACCAACAAATATCACAGGCCTGGGTATCATGTTCATGGCCCAGGCAGTAGACGCACATGGTATGAGTTTGGTATGCAATATCTTCTGCCCGCACAGGCACCAGCGAAATCCAGGCATGGACTAGTCGTCCATCGCGGTCGGGAACCTCAAGTCAAATACCGAAATGGTAGCAATGTTTTTCTGAAAGCAATCCAAATGGATCAAAAGCACTAGGGCCTACAACGCGGGAGAGTGAAGTAGGGAACCTGCTTCTTCCAGCGGAAAGGAAGATCTGGCATCACGGGGCAGAGCCAGGGATATACCACCTGGGTGGGTAGGAGAAGCCAGCAGAGACCTTCCAGCACTTTTTTTATCGTATTTTGTCTTCCTCCCCCACCCCCAGTGACACAGCGTACACATGCGTTTATGTGCATGAAGCACATGCACACACCAAGATCCGGTGGTCCCCTCCATGGATGTCGTTACTGCTCTAACCGCCTACTACCCACGGACCTCCACCTGGTGGGAGCGTGACTCTGGCTGGGCGGGCATCCACCCCATGGGCGAGGCCAAGGCACCGATCCTGTTATGACCCCCGGCAGCCAGAGTGGAATTTGCTGAACCTGGGTTGCCGGTGTGGCACGAGGTAAGGCACCAGCGCCTCAGCCCTTTGCGCCACCGGGCCGACCCTTTTCTGGCATTTTTTAAAGGGGAAAGGACTATGCCAGGTGGTGTGGATAGAATATCTCCATGTCCCTAGAAATAGAGGTTACTAAAATACCTCCAGAGATCAGCACGTCCAGGAAAGTTGGGTGGGCTAGTCGATGTAGTTAACACGCCAGCAAAACTGGTGGTACTCGGCGCGGGGGGGGGACGACACGCTGAGTAAATGAGTAGTCAAGAACAGTAAATATGTGGTAAAGGAAATCTACTGACTGCACAAAGGTAAGACGACGCTAATAAAAGTGGCCCAGGCACACTGACCACAGGGGTCTTCATCAGGGAGCATCAGAGAGGTTACTCACCTGTAATTATAGTTCTACCACACCTTGGCAGTTCTGTTTGATACAGCTAAGTCACCAGACATCTTAAAGCTAAACTTCTCCCACCACCCATAGTGTAGATCTTCTGGCTCTCTCCTATCATCATCGGAACTTACATGATGAAAGCAGGGATCCGTGTGTCTCTTGCCAGGGGAGGTCAAGTGGGTGGTGTTGATGCGAACTGTATAACACTCCGGCACTAGGATTACAAGTGAGTAAATATAGGTTATTCATTTGTTATCATAGTTCAAGGAGTGGTATATAGTTTTCACACACACACTGGCAGTCTTCATGCAGACAGGCAAGTCATCATAAATCTTAAAGCTAAGCAACTCCCACCATCCAGGTGGTATATCCTCTGGTTCCACCCAGTGACACAGAACTTTGCACACTGTAATCAGGGATTGGTGTGCAACTTGCCATGGGAGGTCAGGTGGGTTGGCTGGTTGTGAACTGCATACCACTCCTAGACAAAGCTGTTCACTGTAGCAGTAGTTCTTCTACAGAATCTCCTCCAGTAAGCCACAGGAATCAGGACCACTCAACTTTTGCTAGCCGGGGGCAGCCCTCCAATTGACATGCAATGTCAGCACTTATAAGATGTCCTCCTTAGTTCCCAGAGAGTGATAAGCTCAGAGGGCCTCTTACCAAGAAGAACCTAGAAATCAAACAAGTACCATGCACACAAGGAGACACGTAACCCTGGAAAACTAACACATAAGGCACTTACAAAAACCCGTAACAGTAGATCTTAGAGGGAATCTCTGTCATCGGGTCACACCTACTGAACTTGGCCATCAGGTCACACCTACTGAACTTGGCCATCAGGCAACAGGATCACACAGAAGCTCTTTCTGCAGCAGTCTATTACAGGCCAACCATGCCGACATCAGGCTTCAACATCACACACCCTATATAAGCACAGGCGGACCCACTCCCTCCTCACTTCTTTCTCTAGTTAGAGGCCATGGGAAGACAATATTCCCACCAGGGAACAGAGGAGAGAGCGAGAAGGTACCCAACTAGCAGAAAGGCTGGAGCAACAGGACAGCCAAGCTGTAGAGAGAGAGAAAGGGGGATGGAGGGAGGGAGGGACGGCATGAAAGATTCCCTCAAAGATGCACTGTTACAGTAAGTTTTTACATAACTGTTCTATTTTCGGGGATATCTCTGCCATCAGGTCACACCTATGTAACAAATCCCAAGTGTGACAGGGTTGAATACGGCCCTGTCCCAGCTGTTATGCAGAAAGAGCTTCAATGCAAGGGTCTGTTCTATCCTCTCCTTTTCTGTCTCTTCTCTGTCTGGTTGCGCAACCAAATTTTCTCGTGAGACCTAGGACTTTATCACCCCGATGGTCTTGCAATTCTCTGGCTCTCGCTCTCTCTCTACCCTCACTTGCTGTTCTGCCTTTTCTCCCCCCTTGCATATCCAGCAGGTATAAAAATAATGTGAACCTTTTTGTGGATATGTAAAATTGGGATCCCTTTGTTTGAAATGTACGTAGTTATACTGTTGAAATGATTGCAAAGCTATTTGGAACTCAAGGGGTTAGCCTGAGATGCAATTTGTAAGCCTTTTGCAGAAGAGCTAAAAGAGAGGTCAGTTCTAGGTTATAATGTTCTTTTTGCTGCACCTGCTGAAACTGACAAGAACACTGGAAACTTAGAAGAACACTGTGTGAGAAGCATGCTGTTTTTCTTAACGAGCTCCTGCACAGACTTATGAAAAGGAACTGTAATGTTTTGCAAAAGGAGAGAGATAGAGACTGAGATTGAAAATTAAGACAAACTCAGAAGGACTCCCATTTTCCATGTTTCTACTGCCGATGTAATTAGTTATTCTGAGCAATGTTATTTTTTTTTATATTTTACTGTTATTGAGAATAAAACTTGTTGCGAACTGCACAACTGCTCCTGGTTTTCCTATGCTTCCTGACCTGTGCCTCGACGACACCAAGCAGTGCTTAGAGCAAGGACAGGCAGGGTGGCAGAAGGCCAGAGGCTTAAGAAAGAAGGCCCTGAAGCACAGCTAGGCCACAGCCTGTCCTTCTTCTAGAAGCAATGTGTAGACTGTAGTGCTTGGTGAAAGTGTGTACAGTACTCCAAGTGGTGGCAGTGCAAATCCCGGCTTGGGAACCTTGAGGGACAGGGTGGCCGTGCCTCTTGAACCCTTTTCCTTGGGGTTGTTTGCCCCCTTGTCCCCGACCTTTCCAAAAGGGATGACGCCAGGGACCTTCAGACTATGACCTGTACATTTTGTGGATAATGGCAACAGCCTTGCTGAAGTCCTGCAAGCTCTTGACGACCGACTACCTCCTGGCCAAACACTGGACCCTGGAAGAGGGCTTCCAGTATAGAATCTTGAAGGTCAGAGTGAAAACCAGCCACCATGAGACAGGAGTGCCTCCTCAGACAAATTCCCGCTGCGGTCGCATGGGAAGCCATGTCCACAGTCATACGTGCAACGGAGGACGTGCTTGTCCACGTCCGTTCCGGACTGGACATTAGCTAGAATTTCATTTTTATTCCTCAGAGTCTGGCAGCGTCTTAACCAACTCCACAGTTTTCTCCCACAGGGATTGTTGGTTGGTAACCATGTGGGCAAGAAAATTCAGCAAACGGATGGAACCGGTAGGTGAAGAAAAAATATTTCTGCCCCAGTGATCCAATTTCTAGGACTCCGGATCAGGGGGCTGGGCGCTCAGGTGCTTGGGCTGACTGACATGATAATGAGCAGCTGTAAACACTAGAGAATCTGCCTTGGGATGTCCCATCCCCCCACCCAAAGAAAGGTTCCGCCTTGGGGGGTTATAGAGCCTGTCCACCTTCCTGGAAACAGCTGAGGTGGATGACGGCTTCTGCCATGTAAGTCTGGTGAAGACATGGAAAGACTCCACTAGTGGTGGGATAACCAGAGGTTTTGGCTCTTTGGATCCCAGAAACCTGGCCAACCGCTTTCACTCTGGGTCCAGCTCCTCGGTGTTCCACTCATAAATGGACTGAATATGGCGTATGATTTCCAGGAAATGGCAGTTACGTAAGAACTTACCGTAACAGTAGCTCTGCGAGAGAGGTTCCTGCAGTAGGTTTTCACATACAAGACTGCACCCCCTGGCGTCAGGTTTCAACGGCAAACTTGTAGCTAGCAATCATCAGCGGGGATTGCCCCAGCATCAGATGACGAGACGTCAGCCTGACTATAAAAGGGGCGGTCTCGCACCTGCCCTCCAGTTCTTTTTCACCGGAGACCTAAAGAAAAGCAAGTAGAAAGGAAGGAGTAACTCCTCCTGGGACCTTGTGCCCTATCTAGACCTGTGGGCTAGGCAGGAAGGAAAAGAGATTCCCAGGAGCTGGGGGAAGGTGGATGGGAAACTAGACCTACTGTAGGAACCTCTCTCCAAGATCTACTGTTATGGTAAGTTCTTACGTAACTGATATATCTTACTTCGAGAGGGTTCCTGCTGTAGGTCTTCACATACAGGACTGAATACCATGCAGTCTAAAGAGGAGTCAGATACGAGGTTCCGGGAGAAGGAAAATGTCCGCAAACTGAAGTTCTGCCTCAGTTAGGATAGAAGACCTTGCAAAACAGCAAGGCCAAAACCAGTCCTACACCTAGAGGCAATGTCCAGACTGTAGTATGTAGTGAAGGTGTGGACAGAAGACCAAGTGGCTGCTGCACAGATCTCTGCAGTCGACACATTCCTGAAAAAAGTGGTAGAAGTGGCCACGCTTCTAGTGGAGTGGCCTTTAACAGCCCCCGGAAGGGCCTTTCCATTTTTCTGGTAAGTGTAGTGAATACAATTAGCCAGCCACCTAGAGATAGTCTGCTTCAAGATGGCCTTGCCCTGCTGCATTATTCTTAACACCTGAAGGTATACTGAACTCTACTCTGATCTCCACGTTTTTCCCATTGGTGGCAGCTTTGGGAAGTGGAGGAGGGGCGACTTCAATGAAAAGCCTGCACTTTCATTCAGCGGCAGTGGCTAAGTGGGACAGTAAAGTGGAGCGAGGAGTCTGACCGTGTGGCAGGCTCTGTGGCTGGACTGTTTAATTCATCTATGAAGTGCGACTCCTGAAAGTAACGTCTGTTGCTAGTGAGTGAACAAAGAACTTTTAGTCTTGTCTGAGCTATCCCCCCTCCCTCCCAATTTGTGAGACTGAGCTATTATACGTTTTAAAGTCAGTGTGAGTTGCTCTGTGGATCGTTTTGTGTGCTGCAATATTTAAAGTAAACTGTGTTAAAGCCTGCACTTAGAAGCAACTGCTGCTACGAGTCCAATTTGATCAGAGTGCGGTGGTACAGAGATCGAACTTGGTCACTAGGCAACAGTACACTCATAAAGCCGCTTGCTGCATTATTCCTAACACCTGAAGGTATACTGAACTCTACTCTGATCTCCACGTTTTTCCCATTGGTGGCAGCTTTGGGAAGTGGAGGGGGGGGGTGACTTCAATTAAAAGCCTGCACTTTCATTTGGCGGCAGCAGCTAAGTGGAACGCCAAAGTGGAGCGAGGAGTCTGACCGAGAGTCAGACCGGGGACTGACCGGGCACTAAACTCTGTAGACTTGTGTTCTTATTTATTATGTAAAGGTTTGGCACTATACTGTACTGTCATTATGATTAATAGAGGGATAGTATTGTGTGCAGTGTACATATTTTGTTTCTCTTGCACTGATGGTTTCTTTTCTTCATATGTTAAAAATTATTTTAGAACTCAAGAAGATGATCAGAAAATTGAGTTTGAGATTCGGCAATATGACTTTTTAATTATAGTTATTTGTTTGGGATAAAAGGTAAATATGAGTTACAACCTGGGGTACAGTGCTCGGAAATATAAGATAAGAACATGTGTTTTGTACGATTGTACAAAGACTTGGACATATTGTTTACTTTTATTAATTCGATCTGGTAATGTTGAAACTAATCCTGGTCCTTTAGTAAATTATATGGCCGATAGTGATTATTTTTTGCAATGTTCTCAAGGTCTCAAAATTATGCACTTTAATGTTTTGAGTTTATTGTCTAAATTTCACAAGGTGGAGTCGTGGATTAACTTATATGACCCGGATGTGTTTAGCACTGAGTGAAACTTGGTTAAATTCAACTGCTTTAGATACTGAAATATGTATACCTGCTTATAAATTGTTTAGAAAATATCGTATTACTGGTAGAGGGGAAGGGGTTTTGTTTTATGTTAAGGACAATCTAATGGTAAACGAGTCTTGTATTTTTAATGGTAATTTGGACTATTGTGAACACATCACCATTCCGTTAACATTGGATCTTGTTAAGAAATTAATTTGTTGCGTTTATCTTCCACCTAATGGTAGTAAATTGGGCTTACAGGAGTTTGTAGATAAACTGAATAATAGGGCCTTTGGAGAGTTAATAGTATTAGGGAAGTTTAATTTAAATTGGACTGGTCCTGGTGTTACAAAATTAATTACTGTTTTGTTTCATTCTGGTCTGCAACAACTGGTCACTTTGCCTACTTGACATAATAAATCTGGTAACCATACATTGTTGGATTGGATATTAACAAATAAGCCCATTAATGTGACAAAATGTGGTTTGATCTCTGATGCTTTAAGTGATCATCATCCAATATTTTGCATATGGAATCACGGAGGATTAAAGATGCTTAAGCCAATAATACGGACTTCCAAGATCTTTTACTAAATTTGATGTGTATACATTTTGTTCACAGTTGGGTAAAATAGATTGGTCTTATTTACATTCTATTCCTGATGTTAATTTTGCTTTAGATTTATTACTGAGTTTACACGTGTTCTGGATCAGTTTGCTCCCTTTGTTAAAAGAAGGGTTCAAGGGAAAACTCATGGGTGGTTAACATCTTCTTTGATTAAACTTATGAGACAACGAGATAAGGCGTGGAAATTGTATAAAACTAAAAATTCTGCTTCCAGTTATCATATGTATAGGACCTTAAGGAATCAATGTAAGGCCCAGATAAAGAAAGCTAAAACAGATTTTATTCATCAAAAACCATATGAAGGTTTGTCCAACACTACAACATTTTGGAAAACAATTAATACCTTGATAAAGCCTAATGTTTGTCAGTCAGGTTCGATGAAACTGAATGGTGATTTGTTAACTTGTCCAATAAGAATAGCAAATGAGTTTAATCTAAAATATACTGCACCATTTAATTCTTGTAGTGACCAATCTGATGTGATTCATGTAGGAAATACTGATGGTCTTACAGGTAGTAGTAAATTTTATTTAAGGACTACTACCCCAAAAGAGGTTGAGAGGTTGTTATGGTGTATTAAAAGGGACAGTTCAGCTGGCTCTGATGGTTTACGTCCCCGTTTACTGGTAGAAGCTGATTCAGTCTTAGCGTATCCAATTAAGTGTTATTTTTTAACATGTCTTTTTTGACAGGTATTATACCAGATATGTGGAAACATTCCTTGGTGACTTCCATTTTTAAGTCTGGTTCACATCAGGAATTTGGTATAGACAGATTTCAATTTTGTCTGCCCTGGCCAAAGTCCAGGAAAGGATAGTTTATAATCAGTTGATTGAATATGTGGATTCTCTGGGATTATTGCCTCAGAATCAACATGGCTTCCGAAAAGGAAGAAGTACTGAGACTGCCTTGGTCAAGTTTACAAACACGGTACTGGATGGTATGGACAAAGGGTGTCTGACCAGTGGCGTGTTTGTGGACTTGACCAAGGCATTCGATTTAGTAGATCATCAGTTGTTAGTTTCTAGATTAGAGTTCTTGGGAGCTGGAGACACTTTTTTTGGATTGGATGAGGGATTACCTAACCAACAGGTTTCAAAGGGTTAAGTACGGAGGTGTTGTATCTGATTCTGTATTGGTAAAGTGTGGGGGGTCCCACAAGGCTCCATACTAGGGCCACTTTTGTTTTCTTTATTCTTTGACCAAGTGAATATAATTAATAATGCCTTTCCAACTCTTTATGCAGATGATGCAGTAATATATATGCAGGGTTCTTCTGTTGGGGACTTAGGCGTTTCCTTAACAGAGGAAATATGTAATTTTCAAATCATCACTTAAGGCTTGTAAGATGGTTTTAAATATATCAAAAACCAAGGTAATGGTTTTTGGAACCTTGGCTAGGCTAAGATCTGAGGGAAATTGTTTGGAAGTTAAATCTCTAGATGGATTAATGTTTGATCAAGTTGACACATTTCAGTATCTTGGGGTATTATTAGACTCAAATTTAAGTTAAGAACCTCATTTTATGAGGGTAACCTCAAGAGAATTCATTGTAGAACGGCTCCTTTGTATAGAATTCATCCATTTATTATTCCAGAGTCTAGGTTAGCTATCTCCAAACACCGTTTAGTTCCCATTGTGAACTATGCTGCCATCATAACTGATATTGCTTCTGTGACAGTGATCTCAAGGAAATCCACTTTACTTCAGCCGATTCCTAAATTTGCTTTGAACTACCCTAAATTATCTCATCATTGTGAGATTCTGAAAGAAATGGGTTGGTCACCGGTTAGATTAAATTTTCACTATTATGTAGCTAAATTTATACACAGAATTGTTAAATCTGGGGTCCCACAAAATTTATGGAGACCATATAACGATGGCTATTATTCTAGGCGTAGGTCAGACGGCATGTTTTTTTTAAGATTTCATTTATGAAAACTAAAAGTGGACAGAGATCTTTTGCTTATATTGCTCCATTTATTTGGAATGAAATTCCTTATGATATTAGACAGCTATGTTCTACCAAGATGTTTGATTATGCACTGAGGATGTTTTTTGAATCTCAATTTGATTGTAAATGTTTTATATGAATAATTTCTGTAACAAAGACATTTTATGTCTTTTATGTTTGTATAGTATATGTATGTTTTCTATTGAATGTACGTAATTTTGTGTGGGTCGCACCTGTAAAAGGAACTAGTTTTCCAGTGTGCCTACCTGTTAAGCGAACATATAAATGGAGGTATACCATCTCTACATCGACAACTTTACAGCAACATGGTCGATACAGACAACATCGCCATGTCACTGTAAAGTCTCCCTGGGACCCTGGCACCCTTCCTCAAGGTCCTGCACCCCACCCCCAGACTCAACTCCATCTCAGAGTTGAGAATCTTGAAGACAGAGCTGCGGGGGGCACAGCACCCTCCGCAAAATAAGATGTTTCCAGATGCCGGCACCATCCCGACTGCAATTGCGGTCAATGTAGGTGTGTTGCGGTAACGTCGCATCAACATGAAATTGTCAATGCAGTGACGTAGATCCCAAACAGAGTATACCGAAATAGCTCCCACAGACCACCTGATGTATTTTGCATAAATGCCATACACTTTGCAGTAGGAAGAGACGGATGCTGCAATCCTCTGCCCCTCGTATGTATTCCTTTTCTTACATGCACTGTCTACAGCAACCCCCACTTCTTCAACAGAGTATATGACAGGGAAAGAGAAAAGTACAGTTACGGAAGACCTTACCATAACAGAAGATCATCGAGAGGAGCTCTTGCAGCAGGTAATACCATTAGGACTACGGCCGCCATGCATTAGGACCCCACAGAAAAAACTTCTAGCTGGCACTCTGTGGCGGGGGACCGCCCCCGATGTCGGCTCCGGCCTGAAGTCAGACATGCTATAATGAGGGTGGTCCCCCAGCATCATATCAGTTCTCCTGCTGGACACCAGGCTGGAAAACCAAGGAGGATCTCATATCCCCAATGAGAAAATTGTAAAATGAGTCCCTGAGGCAGATGGGTGGGTAAGCCACCTGCTGCAAGAGCTCCTCTCAAAGAGCTACTGTTGGTACGTTCTTACGTAACTATAATATTTCACTTCGAAGGGGAGCTCTTGCAGCAGGTAATACCATTAGGATGGAGTCCCAAGCAGTGCCCAAGAAGAGATCCAGGTCAGAAGTGTGGAGGACAACAGTGCTAGACTGTAGGCAATTAGGACAGGAGTCCCTGCAGGACCGCTAAGCCGAAACCTGCTCTCCTTCTGGAGGCACTGTCCAGATTGTAGTGTCTAACAAAGGCGTGCAGTGAACTCCAAGTAGCAGCCGCACATAGGTCTGCTGAAGAAACGTTCCTAAGGGAAGTAAAGTATGTCGTTATCCCTCTAGTGGAATGACCCTTAACTGGTCCTGGTAAGGGTTTGTTGTGCTGTTGATAGTAGAACGTAATGCAATTCACGAGCCACTTAGTCAATGTCTGCTTTATCACGGGGGCCCCAAACTTTCTCTGGGCAGATGAGACAAACAACTGGCCCGTCTTTCTGGAGAAACTGGTCCTGGCCAAACAGGAAATGCAGAATTCTAGGTATATCCAGAGTATGTAACAGTGCCTCCCCTCTGTTCAAGTACTCTGGGTAATAAACTGGTTGTAGGATGCCCTGGTTCAATGTGAACTCAGTCACTACCTTCGGCAGAAACTCAGAGTTTGTACACAGGGCTACCCTGTCCCTGTGAAAAATAAGATATGGCTCTTTACACACCAGAGCCTGTGGCTCAGAAATCCTCCAAGCTGAGGTAATCGCAATTAAAAATGTCGTCATCCAAGAGAGAAGACGTAGCTCGCAACTTGCGGCTGGTTCAAACTGGGGCAAGGTGAGTTTCACCAAAACAAACAGGAGGTCCCATGGCAGCACAGATCTCCCCTAGGAGGTTTGATATGCTATATGCCCCTTAGAAAGGTCTTGCATATGTCGAACTGAGCCAGAGTCTTCCCATCCATTCGTGCATCACAAGCCGACAATGAACAGAGGTGCACCTTAATGAACGAGTAGCAAAGGCGCAAGTCTGATAGGTAGAGAAGACACTCCAGCACCGATTCCACCTGACAAAGGGGATCTAGAGAACAGGGAAACGTCCACAAGCAGAAACTCTTCCACTTCATGGCATAAATTGCCCTGAAGAGAGTTTTCACGCTGCCACAAGCACCTCTGTCACTCTTTGGGATACTCCAACTCTAGCCCTAGCTACGTCCGCAGGAGACATGAATGCAGGTGCAGGGATCAGCAGGCCGGATGGACCAGCGTCCCTTGCTCCTGGGAGAGCAAGCGAGTGGAGAGGGGCCTCAGAGCTAGTGGTTCTTATGCAGCTGTTATAACAGCAGGAACCAAATCTGTTGAGGCCATAAGGGTGCGATCAGTGTCATTTGGGCACCTTCTGCCTGCAACTTGAGCAGGACCTTCTGAAGAAGGGGGAAGGAAAGGAAGGAGTACAGAAACCTCCCTGGCCAAGAGAGGGGCAATGCGTCATCAAAATACACCAGGCCCTGGATCTACCGAGCAGAAATTGGGCAGTTTGGTGTTGTGTGGGGACGTAAAGAGGTCCAGCTCTGGCCAACACCACCTTTCGAAGAGGTCGTCTGTGACCTCTTGCTGTAGTTCTCATTCACGGTTCTGAGACAGAGAGCGGATTCGGATGTCTGCAAAGACATTGTGGATCCCTGGAACAAACTGCCTTGAGGTCCAGGCTCTGATCCACTGCCCAAGCACATACCCTCACTGCCTCTCTGCATAAGGGATAGGAGTGCATGCCCCCTTGCTTGTTGAGATGGAAGACTATGGTGTACTGTCCGACTGGACCAGAAGGGGCCCAGGAAGGAGTAGCCCTTCGAAGACTTGATGGGCAAACAGCACGGCTCTCATCTGCAAAATGTTTATGTAGCGAGACAGTTCCATGAATTCCAAGATCCCCTTGTTTGATGGGAAGCCAGATGTGCACTCCCCATCCAAAGTCCTGAGGCATCTGTAGTCAGGATCTGTTATGGGCAGAGTTTCTGAAAGGGAACTCCTTTGATTAAATGGGTTGGGGTGACCCACCATGTGAGGGACTGACGGACCGCACTGGAGACCCGGATGGGCTCCTCGAGCTCGTCCGTGCCTTGTTCCCACAGTACTCTGAGGCGCAACTGTAGTATCCTCATATTCAGACGCACGAGGAGACTGTGGCAATGGCTGCGGCCATATGAACTAAAAGCTGCAGACTCACCCTCGCTGAGACGATGTTTGAGCCCATCACTCGGTGGGTGACCTCCCTTAGCCTGATTGCCCGGTCTGCAGGAAGAAAGGCTTTCCCTTGGACGGTGTCCTGGACTGCTCCTATGTACTGTAGCTTTTGAGCAGGCCACGGGTGCGACTTGGGCATGTGTAAGATAATGCCCCAAGTCCTGAAAAGACTGTTTCCTCCACTGTCCTATTCAACTGGTCTTCTGATGACGCAGTGAGAAGCCAATCTACCAGGTAGGGACAGACAAGGTCACCTCCTCTCCTAAGGGCCGCCACCACCTTTGCCAGGCACTTGGTGAAAACCCTTGGAGCTGAATGGCAGCACCTTGAAAGCACAATTATGTGAGAACTTACCGAATAGTAGATATTCAGGAGGAGCTCCAGCAGCAAGTATTACCATTAGGACTAATGCTGCCAGGAGTTAGGACCCCACAGAAATATCTTGTAGCTAGCAGTCTGAGGCTGGGGACCGCCAATGACGTCAGCTCTGCCCAACATCAGAAGTGGTATAAAGGGGTGGCCCCCAGCGCCATCTCAGTTCTCCCACTGGAGACCCAGCTGAAGTAAATGGAGAACTGAGCAGGATCTCTCCTACCCTAAAGAAGGGCAACAGTAGTTCCTGGGGGATGGTGGATGGGAAAGCCACCTACTGCAAGAGCTCCTCTCAAAGATCTACTGTTACAGCAAGTTCTTACATAACTGTACTATCAGACTTCTAGGTGGAGCTCCTGCAGCAGGTATTACCATTAGGACCAAGTCCCAAGCAGTACCCAAATAAAGGCCCAGCTCTGACGGAAGAGGACAAGAACAAACAGGAGGTAGCTACAGCCCTGGAGGAGTGACCCTTGACTGGGCTTACCATGATGCTGGTAACAAAAAGAAATGCAGTGTACTAACCAACGGGTTAGTGTCTGCTTGGTGACAGGAGCCCCTGTCTTTCTGTGAGCAAAGGAGAACAACAACTGGTCCGTCTTCCTTAAGGAACTGGTTCTGTGAGGATAACGCGAAACTAACACCACCCAAAGTAAGCAATAAAGCTCGGAGAACTCTGGAAAATAAACCGGAAGTTGGATGTCCTGGTGCAGTGTCAATTCAGACACACTTTCAGCAAAAATTTGGGATTCGTACACTGGGCCACCCTGTCCCTATGAAATACACGATAAGGCTCCTTACAAATAAGGGCCTGAAGCTCAGAAACTCTTCGAGCGGAAATAACAGCAAGTAAAAATACTGCTTTCCACCAAAGAAAGAGCAGCTCGCAAGTCGCAGCTGGTTTGAAAGGAGGCAGGATGAGCTTCTTGAGAACAAAAAGTAGATCCCAGGGAGGGACAGGGTCCCTCCTGGGGGTTTGATATTCAGGACACTTCGCAGAAAGGTCTTGGACAGATTAAGCTCTGCCAAATCTTCTCCCCAAATGGTGCATGATATGCTGATAAAGCACACAGGTGCACCTTGATGGACAAATAGCTTAAGTCCAGGTCCAAGAGGTGGAGAAGGTAGTCTAGCACATGCTTGACAGGACAATCTGGGAGATCTAGGTTAAGCCCTGTTGCCCAAAGGCAGAAACACTTCTATTTCATGGCATTAGCTGCCCTAGTGGAGGGTTTCCTCGCTGCCACCAAAACCTCTGCCACACTACCTGACATTCGTAATCTCTCCTCTGCTGAGACTGCAGGAGCCAGGCGTGCAAGTGAAGAGACTGTAGAGCAGGATGGACTAGTGTGCCCTGTTCTTGAGACAGCAAGTCAGTAGAGAGGCCCTGGATCTAGCGATCAAACATCTGCCAGCTTGGCGATGCACGGGGACGCAAACAGGTCCAACATTAGTCGATCTCAATGACCCAAGAGGTGGTCTACGACTTCCTGGAGCAACTCCCCATTCATGACTCCGAGAACGAGCACGACAGACTGTTAGCGAGAACGTTCTGGCTTCCGGGCACGTGCACAGCTGTGAGATATGGAAGGTGTTCCACTGCCTAGTCCCAAACTCTCATGGCCTCCCTGGAAAGGGGCTATGACTGACAGCCTCCTTGCTTGTTGTTGTAGAAGACAACCGGAGTGTTGTCTGACTGCACCAAGAGAGGATCCTGGGAAACAGTGTTGAAACACCCGTAGGGCATACAGAACCATCCTCATTTCGAGAATGTTGACAGGAAGAGACCGCTCGGTGGGGGACCAAGCCCCCCATGGTCCTGTGGTCCCCTAGATAGGTCCCCCAACCCAACTTTGAGGCGTCCATCATCAAGGTTTGTGATGGGCAAGGTCTCTGGAAGGAGACTCCTCTCTCAAGATGTGGAGGGCAAAGCCACCAATGGAGAGAACGACAGATCACCGCTGAGACTCGAATCGGGTGATCTAAGTCATCCAACTGCCTGGTCCCACTGGACCATGAGGTGCCACTGCAGAACCCTTACGTTTAGCTTGGCGAAATGGACCGTAGCTATGGCCACAGCCATGTGGCCTATAAGCTGAAGAATCACCATCGCTGGGAGAGAGATTGCTGCCTGAACCTAGTGCGGCAGGTCCATCAGATGACCTACTCTGTATGATGGCAAGAAAGCTTTGCCCTGGGTAGTATCCAGAACGGCCCCAATGTACTGCAGCCGCTGGGAGGGCCAAGGTTGCAAGTTCGGCGAATTTACAATAATGCCCAAGGAGTGAAAGAACAGGTTACTCACCTGTAACAGTAGTACTAGCAGTGGTATGTGGTGTTCATCCACACTTCTTGGCATGTCCCCTTCCACTTCAAATCTTGCCGGAAGTCTTCAAGCTGGCTCCTCCCACCCGCCCGGGTGGTATATACCTCGGCTCTGCCCCATGACGCCAGATCTTAGCCCGCTGGAAGCAAGGTTGTGTGCCTGAAGCCAGGGAGGTCGGGTGGGTGAGTGTGGATAAACATCATATACCACTCCTACAACTACTGTTACAGGTGAGAAACCTGCTCTTCCAGGAGCATGGATATCTTGTTCATCCACACTTCTTGGCAGACTCCAAGCAGTTCTCCTGGAGGAGGGAGGCAAGGCACACAACCCCCTACTTAGGAAATAAAGATTGGAGAACCGAGGCCCCAAAAACCAGCATCCCGGCGTAACTCAAGGTCGATGTGGTAGTGGGTAATGAAGGTGTTTGCTGACTTCCAGGTAGCAGCCAGACAGATTTCCTGGATTGGGATGTCCCTGGAAGCAGCCACCGATGCAGTAGTATGGTGGGTAGAATCAGCTCTTATCCCACTGAGAGGCTCCTTGCCCGCCAACTCATAGCACAGACCTATGCATGATGTAATCCATCTTGCTATGGTCACTTTGGCTGCAGGTCTGCCAGAAGCGGCTTCAGCGTAGGTGTAAAACAGCTGGCGAACCTCTACACGAATTTCTGCCATTCTCTACTTATAGTAGGAGAGAGCACATCTCAGGTCCAAGGTATGGGGCATGTACTCGGCGTCCGAGGTGTAATTAGGGTAGTATACCGGCAGAGTCAACAGCTGGTTAAGGTGAAACTCTGACACCACCTTCGGAAGGAATTTCTGGTGGGGGCGCAGGACAACTTTGTCCCTGAGAAAGATCAGATAATGGGAGTCCACCAAAAGCGCCTGGAGCTCCCCTGTCCCTCTGGCAGCCGTGATAGCCACCAGGAATGCAGTCTTCCACAAGTGTGAAAGCTCACATTTGTGCATGGGTTCGAATGGCTTGCCCATGAGCTTTGCCAAAACCAGCAAAAGATCCCACGGAGGTGGAGTTTCACGCACCGGAGGGGATATGTGATCCAGGCCTTTGAAAAAGCTCCTGACCACTGTCTCCTGCACCAATGTCGGCTGACAGGCCCGCGACCGGTAAGCAGAAATGGCTACCAGATAAACCCTAAGGGTCGATGACCACAGACCCCCTTTGGAGAGAGACCAAAGGTAGTCATAGATACATAGATACATAGACAATGTCGGCAGATAAGGGCCTATGGCCCACCCAGTCTGCCCATTTGAGCTTGTAAGTTCAGTTTGTTTTCCTAGAAGTCTGTTTCCCCTTACCCCTGACCTCTAGAATTCCTTTATGTCTATCCCATGCATTCTTAAATCCCGTGATTGTTTCAGCCCCACCACTTCCTCTGGCAGGGTGTTCCACTTATCCACCACCGTTCTGTGAAGAATTCTCTCTGTTTCCTCTGAATCGTCCTCCCTCCAACTTCATCCCATGCCCTCTAGTCCTGGAACATCTTTTTCGCTTAAAAATAGTGTTTTCCTGCACTCTGTTTCTCCCTGTAAGATACTTGTATGTCTCTATCATATCCCCTCTCTCCCTCCTCTCCTCCAGGGAGTACATGTTCAGTTCCTTCAACTTGTCTTCATAGGACTTGTGATGCAATCCATGCACCATCTTTGCTGCCCTCCTCTGAACCTTCTCTACCCTGTCTATGTCCTTAGTTTAAAATGTTAGCCACACAGCAGGTTAAGGGGTCCAGACTCTTACCTTGACACCAAATGGAAAACCTTTTCCATTTGAAGGCATAACATTTCCTGGTCGATTCCTTTCTGGATGTCTCCACCACAGTGTAGACATCTTCGGAAAGACCCAGAGCCTGGAACTCTAGCTGCTCAGGTACCAGGCTGTGAGGTGCAGGGATGAAGGTCTGGAAGGAATACTTTCTCCTGGTTAAGACATATCAGGTTCGGACGTGTACAAAGCCGTTCTGGGGGCCTGCAGCTGAGGCTGAGGAGATCTGGGTACCAGAATTGGCACAGCCAATCTGGGTCTAGCAGGATCACCTTCGCCTTGTCCCACCTCACCTTGAGTAACACCTTCTGGATCAAGTGAAATGGAGGGAAGGCGTAGCGGAGGCCTGGGGTCCACAGCCTCGAAAAGGCATCCCCCTGCAGCGAACCCTGCTGAGGGGGGCGGGCATGAAACAGCCTCAGCTTGGTGTTTTCCCAGGAGGCAAACAGGTCCTCCATCGGTTTGCCCCAACAGGAGAACAGGCTGTAAGCTACCTCTGGATGGACAAACCACTCGTGGGATGTCTGGCCTATGCGGCTGAGAGCATCTGCCAGCTGGTTCGCAGCTCCTGCCACATGGATGGCTAGGAGATCTGCCTCCAACCAGCTTACGAGGGGTCCAAATTCGGAAAGCCTCTTTGCACAACAGATGGGAGTGCGTGCCGCCCTGTTTGTTGAGGTAGTACACGGTTGTGGCATAGTCCGTCTGGACTTGAACCACTTGACCTTGGAGCTGAGGAGCGAAAGCTGACAGCGCCAGTCTGACTGCTCTGAGCTCCAACAGGCTGATGTGGCATTGGGACCCTTTGGGGGTCCAGAACCTGAGGGCCCTGTTGTCCCCCATATGGGCTTCCCAGCCCATGAGAGAGGCATCAGTCATAAGGACAACAGTCGGCTTGGGGCGGACAAGTGGGATCCCTTCCTGCAACCGGTCTGGGATGGTCCACCACTGGAGAGCGCCCCACATCTTCTGGGTTACAGTTATCAGCTGGTCAGTGACCAAATCGCTGGAGTCCACTGGGCAGCCAGCTCCACTGGAGGCGCATGCACCAGAGCCCAACGGACCACTGAGGTGCACGCCTTACTGCAACCCAGAAGGCGAGAATTTCCAGGTGAAAGGTCATGCCCAACCAGAAATGATTGGGCAAAGGAGGAGAGAACCTCTGCCCTGTCCGCTGGGAGCCAAGCTCTGGCTTGACAAGAGTCGAGCTCTGCCCCGATGAAGCCCATCACCTGAGAGGGCACGACTTCCGACTTGGCCTCGTTGATAAGGAGGCCGAGTTGGGAGCAGGTTTGGAGAGCCAGATCCCTGGACCTCTCCACCCCCTGAAGGGAGGAACCTGCCAAGAGCCAGTCATCGAGGTAAGGGCAGATTCTGACTTCTCGATGCCGAAGGTGGGCTGCCACCACTGCAATGCACTTGAAGACCCGAGGGGTTGATGACAGGCCTAACGGCATGGCTCGGAACTCGTACAGAGGCCCTGCGACCCTGAAGCGGAGGAACCGCTGATGGGACGGATGGATTGGGATGTGAAAGAATGCATCCTGTAGATCCAGAGAACAGAACCACATGTTTCTCTCCATGAATGGCATGATCTGGTTCACAGCAACAATCTGAAAGTTGCGGGACCTGAGATATTGATTCAGGTCGTGGAGATCAAGGATGGGGCGCCAACCCCCCCGTCCGCTTAGGCACCAGGAAGTACCTGTAAACAAAGCCTGGGTTTGTCGGAGGATCCGGCATTGGAGCTACTGCCTCCTTGCGGAGGAACCGAGCCCGTCATCTCGAAGAGGCGACTGGGTGCATGCAGAGATCTGTTTCTCCAGGGGCACGCGGGCTCAGCTGGGAGGGTACTGCTCCAATTCCAGGGCAGTTCCTGACCGACCACTTCGACAACCCACCTGTACAAAGTGATAGCGGACCAGGCGGAAAGGAAGTGGTGAAGCCGACCCCGCATGGGAAGATCCAGAGCTGGCGTGATGGGTGTAGGAGTGGACACCCCCAACCAGTCACTGAGCAGGCTTAGAAGAGGAGGAGGCGGCTCCAGGACCTGAGCCTCGGCCTCCTTTACGGGGCTGCTGAGGACCCTGCTTGGGCCAAACGTGCCAAGCTTGAGCCTCCTGTTGCTGTTGATGCTGCTGTCCTCCTTAATAGGAGGGCTACCGGACCGCAGGGGAAGAGTGCCGAAATGGCCTGGAGCTGAGACTGATGAGATCTGGATACCAGAATTGTCGGGGCCAGTCTGGGGCTACCAGAATCACCTGCGCCTTGTTTGCCTTGAGGAGCACCTTGTGGATCAAGGGAAATAGGGAAAGGCATAGAAGAGCCGGGATCCATGGCTTCGAGGCGGGGGTGGGCATGAAACAGTCTCCAGCTTCATATTCTCCTGGAGCAAACAGGTCCACCTGAGGCATGCCCCAGTGGAGAACAGATCTTGTACTACCTCCGGCAGGAGAGACCACTCGTGGACGCAGCTCCTATCCAGCTTAGGGCATCGGCCAGAATGTTGGAGGCTCCTGCCACATGAATGGCAAGGAGATCCGCCTCCAGGCTGCGCACAAGGGACCAAATGCAGAAAGCTTCCCTGCACAGAGGCATGGAGCGCGTCCCACCCTGGCAGTTTAGGTAGTACATGGTCATGGTATTGTCCGTCTGGACCTGGATCACTTGACCCCGTACAAACGGAGAGAAAGCGATGAGGGCTAGACAAACCACTGAAAGCTCCAGCAGGTTGATGTGGCATTGGGACTCCCGAGGGGACCAGAGGCCGTGCGCTCGGTGATCCCCCAGATGGGCACCCCAACCCATTAGAGAGGCATCGGTCGATAAAGAGACCATCGGCTTGGGGCGGACAAACGGGATGCCCTCCTGCAGATGAGCTGTAACGGTCCACCACTGGAGAGCTTTCCACATCTCCTGGGTCACTGTCACTAGCTGATCCAAAGGATCAGAGCGCTGTGACCATTGGCCGGCCAGTCCCCAATGTAGGGGACGCATGTGCCAACGGGCCCAACGGACCACACTGGTGCAGGCCGCCATGAGGCCCAGGAGGTGCAGGAAATCCCAGGCAGGGTGCAATTGCCCAACCTGAAATGATTGGGCAAAGGAGGAAGAACATCAGCCCTGTCCGCCGGGAGCTGTGCTCTGGCTCGCAAAGAGTCGAGCTCTGCCCCGATGAATTGTATCACCTGCTTTGGCACGAGTTCCAACTTGGCCTCATTGATGAGGAGGCCAACCTCAAGGGCCAGATCCCTGGACTGCTCCACCTCCATTCTGGAGGAGGCAGCAATCAGCTAGTCGTCCAGGTAGGGGTACACCCGGACCCTTCGGCGACGCAGGAATGCTGTCACCACTGCCATGCATTTGGTGAAGACCCTGGGAACTAGAGAAAGGCCGAAGTGCATGGCCCAGAACTCGTAGAAGGACCCCTCTGCCCTGAAGCGGAGGAATCTCTGGTGGGATGGACGCATTGGGATGTGAAAGAATGCGTCCTGGAGGTCCAGAGAACAGAACCACATGCCTCGTTCCAAGGATGGAATGATCTGAGCCAGAGTGACCATCCTGAAGGTTCGAGACCTTAGCAACCTGTTCAGGTCGTGTAGGTCGAGAATGGGGCGCCAGCCCCTGGTCCGTTTTGAGACCAGGAAATACCTGGACACAAACCCCGGGCTTGGTGGAGGATCCACCACCTTCCTGATCACCTCTTTTTCGAGGAGCAGGACCTCGTGGCCCCCCATGGGGCGATGGCTCGGAAGGGTGGGGCCTGCTCAAACTCCAGAGGCAGACCCTTTCCTACCACCTTCAACACCCAGCAGTCTGTGGTGATAGCAGACCAGGCAGAAAGGAAGTGTCGGAGCTGTCTCCCCACGGGGGGGGGAACCCAGTGGAGAGCGACGAGGCTGGGGGAGACACCCCTCAACCGTCACTGGGCAGGCTTGGAGGAAGAACCGGCCCGAAGGACCTCCTGGGCCTTTCCCTCCCTGCTTCCTGTTGAAGGAAGCCGCAGGCTTGGCTTTGGGGTGCCAAGCGCGAGCCTGCTGGCCCTGATGCTGGTGTTGCTGGGCCGTACGTGCCACAGGGGCAGAAGGTCGAAAGGACTTATGTTGCTGACGATGGCCTATGTCCTTCTGAGCGGACGTGACTGAGTCCAGGGTAGCACTGGACTTTTCGATCCGCTGGAGGTGGCCTTCCACTCCAGGGCCGAACAGGTCAGTCCCCAAAAAGGGGACGTCCGCCAATTTGTGCTGGGTATCCGCCGTAAAGGTGGATATCCTCAGCCAGGCTCTGCGGCGCATGGCCACTGTGGCCGCTACCGATCGGGCACAGGAGTCTCCAATATCTAGAGCAGTTTGGAGCTGCTGTTTCACCACTGCCCTTCCCTGATCCTGCACCTGCTTGACCGTAGTCTGCAGGTCAGCCGGGAGATGAGGGATCACCTCATCCAGGGAGCCCATGAGGGCGTGGGAGAAGTGTGCCATCAGTACGGCCGAGCTGGCCTGACTGAGGCCAAGGGAGGACGCAGTGTCCACCTTGCGCCTGGTATAGTCCAGCTTTTTGGACTCCTCCTCAGGGGGGTTTATCCACATCCCTAGCGTTTCCAGAGCGCCGGACAATGCTATCGGTGACCAACCCCTCCGCAGAGAGGTGTTCGGAAAAAACGGACAAACAGCCGGTAGGGATCGCATACTTCCAGGCCATCCTGGCCGCAGGTGCAGGACAGGAAGCCAGCCGCTGCCAAAGCTCCAAGGCTGTACCAACAATGGCTTCATCCACCGGAAAGGCCTCCGTGGGAGAATCCCCTCAGTCCAGTATCTCCGTGAGGGCATACTTGGCACGCTTGGATACAGGCTCGAGCTGCATCCCGGTGGACTCCGAGATGAGCCGAAGCAGACCCATGAACGATGATGAGCTCTTGTCCATCGACTGCCCCTGGAGGACTCCAAGTCAAGGGGCCTGGAAAACAGGGAGGAGTCTGCAAAGAACTGCCTGGGGCCTGCGCCACCCTCCACCTGACGAGGACGGTCGGGAGTGAGGGTGACAGACAACCGGTAGGGCAGACCCTGACCCGAGCAGAAGTCCTTGGTCTGAGCCCCCGATTTCAGTTGTGGAGGCAGAGGTTCCACCACAATCGGTGGGGCAGCTGGTTTCGGCCGAACAACCGGCCCAGGCTTGGGCACCTCTACCACCGTGAGGGGTTGTTTCGGCCTTTCGGGTGACAGCCACTTAATGGCCGGGGAAGGCGACAGCGTCAGCTTGTTTCGGACAAAGAGCTGCTGTCACATTAAGTCCTCGTAAGCGTCGGCGCCATTTGTGCAAAGGCGCTCCTCTTCGAAGGAGAGAAGAGAGGACGACGCGCGCCGCGCTCACCTCGATGTTGAGACGCCGATGTCGGCGGATCGGCTGGACCGAGATGAGGTCCGAGACAGAGACCCTCGGTGTTTGAGGGTGGGTCTGGGAGGGAGCGGGGGACACCGGCTCCTCAGCCTTGACCAGGGACTCCGGCACAGGAGGTGCAGGCAAGTCCTTGGTTTCCACCGGGGGAACCAGTGATGAAGGGTTGTTGGCTTCACCAGTCAACAGCCTGTTTGTCGGGTCGAGAAAAATCTCAACCGTGTCGACAGATGTCTCAGCCGGCTGACCTGACGGGGACACCGTGAAGCCAGCGGCCTTAGCCACAACCGCGACCGAAGTCGAGTGTCAACTGTCCGGGGAAGGGGACCTCTCCCGCTCCCACAAACGTCGACAGTGGCACTTACCCTTTGAGTCCTTCTTTTTTGACAGAGAAGAGTGTCCCGATGGCCCCTCACCCTTCGTGGAGAGGGACTGGCAAAGTTCCTTAAAAGAAGCTGCGTAGGAGGATCCCAGCGAGAGCGAGATAAATGCCACAACCGAGGAAGATGAGGATGCGGCCTGGGCCGCCTCCTCCTCGAGGGCGATCATCTGCTCAAGTTGCTCAGCCGAGCCAGCCGCCACGGACACCGCCCAACGGGCCTCCTTGGACTTCACCGGCAGATAACGTTTCTCGGGGTGCCCAAGTTGTAGCCGAGCAGCGTGGTCTTCAAGGACGTTGGCCGAGAAAGATATATACAACTCGCAGGCCTGCGGGTCGTGGTCAAGGCCGAGGCAGTAGACGCACGTGGAGTGCGGGTCCGTCCTGGACATCATCTGCCCGCATGGGCACCGCCGAAAACCGGGAGTCGATTTGACCATCGCAGCTGAGAGGGAAGAATTTGACCGAAGTCTTGAGAATTTTAAAATTATTTTCGGGTGAACCGAAGAGTTGGGATCCAGTCTATACGCAGAGTGTTAAGGAGGGAACCTGAGCTTCCAAGCGGTAAGGAAGATCTGGCGTCATGGGGCGGAGCCGAGAGTTTTACCACCCGGGTGCGTGGGAGGAGCCAGCTTGAAGACCTTCTGGCAAGATTTAAAGCGGCAAGGAACCTGCCAAGACAGTGTGGATGAACAACATATCCATGTCCCAAGAAAACAGGTTACTCACCTGTAAATAGCAGTTACCTAAGAACTTACCGTAACAGTAGATCTTCGAGAGAGGTTCCTGCAGTAGGTCTTCACATACAGGACTGAATACCCAGCAGTCCAAAGGAAAAATACGGAGAAGAGGTTCCAGGAGGAGGAAGTGTCTGCCAATTGAAGTACTGTCCTAGGACAAAAGACCTTACAGAACTGCAAGGCCAAATCCAGTCCTACACCTAGATGCAAAGTCCGGACTGTAATGTTTAGTGAAAGTGGACAGACGACCATGTGGCCACTGCACAGATCTCTGCCGTGCATACATTCCTGAACAAAATGGTGGAGGTAGCAACACTCCGAGTGGAGTGACCTTTAACCACCCCCAGAAGGGACTTTCCATATTTTTGATAGGTAAAGTGGATGCAGTTAGCTAACCACCTGGATATGGTCTGTTTTGAAATGGCCTTACCCTGGCACTGGGGGGCAAAGGCCACAAAAAGTTGACTGGACTGACGGACCTCCTTAGTCCGGGTGGTGTAATACCTCAAGATCCAGTGCACATCTAAGGTGTGCAAAAATAGTCCCCCCTGTTGGAATGCTGAGGGTAACAGACCGGCAATTAGACACTCAGAGTGGTCTCTGAAACCACCCTTGGAAGAAAGGATGGATTAGTCCAAAGAACCACTCTATCCTTATGAAAGATCAAATAAGGCTCCTTGCATATGAATGTCTGAAGCTCTGAGACCCTTTGAGCTGAAGTGACAGCAACTAAAAACAAAGTCTTCAATGAAAGGAAGCGTAAATCACAATTTGAAACCGGTTCAAAATGGGGCAAAGTAAGTTTTTCTAACAAAGTTCAGATCCCATGGAGGACAGGGGTTCCGGACTGGAGGTTTTAGGTGGAGGATGCCCTTCAAGAAGGTTTTAGAAACCTCCAGTTAAGCAATGGTTTTGCCCTCTACCAGGAGGTGGTAGGCTGACACCACAGAGAGATGGACCTCAATGGAGGAATAACCAAGGCCCATCTTGGATAAAAGTACAAGGTACTCCAACACCTGGGCGACTGAGCACGAAAAGGGATCCAAGCTCCTGGCTCTGGCCCAGACTGAAAATCTTTTCCACTTCATGGCATAGGTGGATCTGGTAGATGGTTTTCTGGCTTCCACAAGGACTTGAGCAACCTGGGAGGAGACTCCATAGCGGCAGGCCGCTATGTCCACAGGTGCCACGCATGAAGGTGGAGAGATTGAAGGCTCGGATGCACCAGGGTACCCAGCTCCTGTGACAGAAGCTCATGAGACAATGGCAGAAGTGACGAAGGTTCTAGAGCCAGCTGCTGTAACAGTGGGAACCAAATCTGACGGAGCCACACAGGGACAATCAGAATTAAGTGTGCTCCTTCCATTTGAAGTTTCAGCAGAACCATCTGAATGAGAGGAAATGAAGGAAAAGCGTATAGAAACCTCTGTCCAGGAGAGAGACAGTGCGTCTCGCCAAAAAACACCATGCCTGGGAACAAGCAAGCAAAAGTTGGGTAGTTTCGCGTTGAATCGGGAGGCTAAAAGATCTACTTCCGGCCGACCCCATCGAAGAAACAAGTCTTGGACTACCTCCTGCTTTAACTCCCACTCATGCGTCCTGGCCACTAACCGGCTGAGACTGTCCGCCAGGACGTTGTGTATGCCTGGGACGTGGACCGCTGTCAGGAATAGGCCGTGCTGAATTGCCCAATACTAGACTCTCATTGCTTCCCTGCAGAGAGGGTATGAGCGAATTCCTCCCCGTCTGTTGATATACCATACTGTGGACATGTTGTCCGTCTGAATGAGAAGTGATCCAAGGAGAAGTAACGACTGGAACACCTGGAGAGCATAGAGGACTCCCCTTGTCTCCAGAACGCTGATGCGGATCTGTTGCTCCTGAGTGGACCAGGACCCTTGGGTCTTGTGGTCCCCCGATGGGCTCCCCAACCCATGTCCATAGTGTCCAAGGTGAGGATCTGGGTGGGGGATGGGCAGTGGAAAGGAGCTCCCACTAACAGGTTGGAAAGATCCTGCCACCAGCAAAGACTAGGTTTGCTGGCCAAGGCACCTAGCCTCACCTGAGCACTTTCCTTCTAGGT
Source organism: Neoceratodus forsteri (assembly GCA_016271365.2). Taxonomy (NCBI): domain Eukaryota; kingdom Metazoa; phylum Chordata; order Ceratodontiformes; family Ceratodontidae; genus Neoceratodus; species Neoceratodus forsteri. The sequence goes on along the minus strand of CM057449.1, from coordinate 788,746,066 downwards.
TGCTTGAAAGGACAGAGCAAAGAACCTTACCAGAGCAAGGGAAAGGATTAAGACTTCTTTTGGCTAAGCAGATTTACTGTGTGGTGTTTTTATTCTGTACTCACAGGGATTCTTACTGTTTGTTGCTAACATTTTATTGCTTTATTTTTCTCTGATTCAAATTGTTGTCGCTGGGTATACCTTCTGCTGCATTATTACAACCTGTGCCTACGGGTGTGTGCTAACTCATTACTGCTGCAATCTTCTGATTCAAATGGTCTTTTGCAAGGTATATCTTTTGTTACTGCTTTATTTTTCTCTGTAGCAAAGCGTTTCTTACAGGGTATAACTTCTGTGAAATTATTACAGGTGGTGCTTTACAGGTTTTACAGTTTTATCTATCATTAGTATAAGCTTTCAGGGTTACTGCATTTGTTGCTGACTGATCGTTTCTGCTCTTACGTCCATGTTTCTTTCGTCCGTGGTTCTTTTTCAGCAGGTGAAGGGCCCAGCCATCCTCCCCCATCCCCACCACCCCACACTACACACCTTTTATAGGGTTGTGACATTTCCTCTGGCAAAGCAGGAAGGGGCCGATCAGTGGGGTATCCACACGGTGACCTCATTTGCAGGGGCACTAGTAATTTAACTTCTTATAACAAGTTATACAAAAACAAACACAACAAAACACAAAATCAAACTTTTGCTTGCATTTTCTTCCTTCTAATTACTCTGACCACGTTATAAACCCAGCAAATTATCTGGAATGGATATCATTAACTGCAGGTACTGCGGAACACTTTTCAGAAGGGCAGTTTTACAGGATTTAGGACACAGTCGTACATGCTGGGTCACTGGAGATCTTAGGGCTCAGCTCCAGGCAGCATGGGCAAAGATTACGTGCCTCAAATTTAATATTCAAGTGGAAATATAAGAACCACACGCCATTTCCCCAACATCCAACAGAAGCACCTCGACTGCATAGGGTAGTTGGTCCAGGAGATTGGCAGGTGGTTAGGAAGGGCAAATCGGGTGCCCCATCACTCTGTGGTCTCCAACATATTACCTCCATAAACCATATCAAAACTACAAACCGGTATCTGCCTCTATCTCCGAAATTAAACAAAGGGGCAGAAGACACTGCAGAGCAGGACACTGCAGCACAGGAGCTAGCACAACAAAACTCACCCAAAACAGGAACCAAAACAAAAAAAGCAAAAAGGAAATCCAAAAAACTTCTGATCATAGGAGACTCCATGATTCGGGGACTTGACACCTATTTCCAGCCAGGGGTAATGGTCAAATGTCTCTTCGGTACATCAGCATGGAGAGACACTGACCACATTGCTAAAATTGTTCAAGAAGCAGGGGAAAACACTGACATCCTGGTACACATAGGGACTAATTATCTACGCCAGCCGGTCAGTTGTGGAGACCAAGGAACACCTGACCAGGCTGGGTGACAAACTATCATCCATCCAGCATCTCCATCTCTGAGGTCCTGCCAGTCTGGGAGGCGGGGGCAGATGGACGGAAGGTCAGAGAAGGAGAGATAGGGGAGCTAAACATGTGGCTCAAGGGCTGGTGCCAGGAAAAAGGACACAAATTTGAAGGGAACTGGCAACAGTTTTGGGAGCGACAGTTCTTTAAATTTGATGGACTGCATCTGACTAAGGAGAGAGTCAGTGCATTAGGGCAGAAGTTTGACGTCTTTGCAGAATATTTAAACTAGCAAATGGGGAGAGCGGTGCAGCACTCCATATGTCGAATGGGAAGAACACCCCTCCCCCCCTCAGCTAGTGGTCAAACAGGAGTTCAGCATGTTTGCAGTTTATTTGCATCATCAGGTAAGGAAAACGGTCCAGCTCCCCATACGACGGACAGGGGAAACGCCAGACTTCACCCAAAAACTAACATACTGAAATCTGGCCAATGGAAAATAATGTACACAAATGCTTGTAGTCTGGGAAACAAGATCCCAGACCTGCAAGCAATAATGACAGAGGCTAAACTGTACATAGTAGCAATTAGCGAGACGTGGTTTACCAGTAACCATACTTGGGAGACTTCAGTACCTGGCTATGTACTGTTCAGAAGAGACCAAGGTACAAAAGGGGGTATGTCAACAAAAATAACAAAGCTACAGAAATTCAGAATACACAAAAGGAGCCAGAAGAACTGTGAGTCACCCTGGAAACAGAAAATAGGATAACCATAAGAACTGGGGTTGTCTACAGGCCCCCAGACCAGGGGGAGGACATAGACACATTACTGTTAGAAAATATATACAAAACATGACAGTTAAAGGGGAGGTTCTGATAATGGGAGACTACAACATGCCAGATACAGATTGGTCAATACCAGCAGGAACATCTGCCAGAACTAGACACATAGTGGATTCCCTGCAGGGGGAGGGCCTCAAACAACTGGTACAACAACCCACAAGAGACAGGGCTATCCTAGTTCTAGTACTGTCAGACAGGGAAAGGATCACAGATCTCCAGTTAGAAGGTCATCTGGGGGCCAGTGACCATCACATGGTACGGTTCAGTTTGGCCACTACAACTAAATAATTCCATTCCAATGTAGAAATATGGGACTTCAGAGGAGCTGACTGATAAGATGGCCAACAGAGTTAAGCTAGCCCTGGCAAAAAGAAATACAGGTGAGGGGGTACAGGCACAGTGGGCAAGCATTAAGGATGCAATACCTGAAGCAACATCCCATTGTATTAGAGAGAAAAGGAAGTGAAAAAGAAGGAAACCACTTTGGTTCTCAAAAATAGTAGCAGAAAAGGTCAGAGCCAAACGGTTGGCCTTCAAGAAATTTAAGGGAACGCAGCGTGATGAAGATAGGGAGGCATACCAAACTTCCCTAAAAGAAGAAGGGAAGGCAGTAAGGCAGGCAAAGCCCCAAACCGAGGAAACACTAGCACAGACAGAAAAAGAAGATGACAGCACTTTCTATAGCTACATTAGTGAAAGGAGAAAATCCAGAGGGGGTATTGCTCAGATCAAAGGAGATAAGGGGGCGTGTGAGGAGGAGGAGGACCATGTAAAAGCATCCATCCATCTTAAATAGATACTTCTGCTCAGTATTTACGGAAGAGAAGGTAGGGCAGGGCCCACAGCTCAGCACCATGGACACGGAGGGGGAGAGGAGGTGAGCACTAGTCCCTTCACAAAAGAAAGGGTCCTACAAGAGCTCAATAAGCTCAGGGTGGACAAGGCAATGGAACCTGATGGCATACATGCCAGGGTACTAAAGGAGCTAAGGGTGGAACTAGCAGAGCCATTATCAGAACTGTTTAGTGAGTCTCTGAGCACAGAAGAGGTCCCAGAAGACTGGAGATGGGCTCATGTGATCCTGCTCCACAAGAGTGGTAGCAGGGAGGAGGCAGAGAACTACAGACCAGTCAGTCTTACCTCAGTAGTGGGTAAGATTACGGAGGCACTCCTTAAGGAAAGGATAGTGCAACACCTGGAATCCATAGGAGCATAGGATCCAAGACAGCATGGGTTTACAAAAGGAAGGTCCTGTCAAACTAATCCCATAGATTTCTTTGACTGGGTAACCAGAGTGGTGGACCAAGGGGGAGCAGTTGATGTTGCCTACCTTGACTTCAGCAAAGCTTTCAATACTGTTCCACATAGAAGATTGATTAATAAGCTGGATAGGCTCGGGGTGGGTCAGAAGTCGGTTAACTGGATGGCAAACTGGTTGTCGGGCAGAAAACAGAGTGGTGGTAAACGGTATACAGTCAGAAGAGATGCAACTCACGAGTGGGGTACCTCAGGGATCAGTCCTCTTCGATATCTTCATAAGTGACATTGCAGATGGACTGGAGGGTAAGGTTTGTCTGTCTGCAGCTGACACCAAGATCTGCAACAGAGTAGATGATCCAGACGGGGTTGGCAGAATGAGAAGAGATCTGGATAAACTAGCAAAATGGCCGGAAGAGAGGCAACTGGGGTTTAATGCAAAGAAGTGCAAGATCATGCACATCGGGAAGAGAAACCCTGAAGCCACCTACAGGCTGGGAGGGGAGTTGCTGGCAGTCAGAAGGGAAGAAAGAGACTTGGGCATCATCATCACAGATGACCTGAAATCATCCAAGCAGACCACTAAAGCAGTAGGTAAGGCTAGGGGGATGTTAGGGTGTATTAGTAGGGTATCACAAGATGGAAGAGGAGGTAATAATCCTCTTTACAAGACACTTGTTAGGCCCCATCTGGTGCCTGTGCAGTACTGGAGGCCACACCTTCACAAGGACATTAACCAAATTGAGGCAGTCCAGAGAAGGGCAATCAAAATGCTGCAGGGACTGCATCAGAAAACATATGAGGACAGATTAACTGAACTCAATATGTATACCCTAGAGCAAAGGAGGGAGAGAGGTGATATGATCAAAACATTCAAACACGTTAAGGGCATTAACTAGGTGAAAGAGTAACATGTTTCAATATAAGAAAAACATCAGGACAAGAGGTCACAGCATGAGATTAGAGGGAGCTTGATTAAGGGGTAATGTGAGGATGTTCTTTTTCACAGAAAGGGTGGTGGATGCATGGAACGGCCTACCTCAGGAAATGGTGGATATGAATACAGTGCAGGGCTTCAAACAGGCATGAGATAGGCATAAGGAAGCAATACAGATGAGTATGAATAGACAGGCCATTGACAGAGTAAAGGCCGATGGCACATTTATAAGGTAAAAAATGAAATGGGCACACTGGATGGGCCTTGTGGTCCTTATCTGCCATCAACTTCTATGTTTCTCTCTCTTTTGGAGGCTGTTGGAGATCATGACCCATTGGTTCATGTCGTCCATCCTCTGGTCCCATAGGACTTGAGACTACCGGGTGACCCTCCTATGTAATCTGGCCAGGGGTACGGTGGCAGCGGCCGCTGCCATAAGCCCCAAGAGACAGAGCACAGCGTGTGCTGGGATCAATCGAGCCTGGGCCACCAATGTGGCTTGAGAAACTAAAGTCTCGGCTCGATCCAATGGCAGAAAAGCCGTGCTCTGGACTGTGTCTAGTACCACTCCAATAAATTGGAGGTGTTGAGAGGGTACTAGCTGGGACTTGGAGAAATGGACTATGATGCCCAGCTGAGCAAATAAGTCCAGAGTGAAAGAGAGGGACTCTCTCAGGCTGCCTGGAGAGGGTGCTGAGAGGAGCCAGTCGTCCAGATATGGGAACATGTAAATGCCCTTGCGGTGTAAAAAAAAGCCGCTATCACTGCCAAGCACTTTGTGAAAACCCGTGGAGCCGAGGACAGGCCAAAGGGTAGTGCTCCGAATTGGAAATGGTTCTTCCGGAAGGAAAAACGGAGGAAGCAGCAGTGGGCCGGGAGGATGGGGATATGAAGAAAAGCATCCTGCATATCGAGGGAGCACAGCCATGCCAAATTGGTCCAACTGCTTTGAGTCCTTATCGGGAGGAGAGGAACTCAGGTGCTTGGGTTGGGTCAACCGGTCATGTGCGGCCGTAATTACCATGAGTCCGCCTTAGGATGTGTAGTTAAATGAGAATTCCTTCCGGGAGGGTATATGCGATCGGCTTTTTTTGGATACAGCCGATATAGAGGAGGGCTGTTGCCAGATGGTTGTGACCAGATCCTCATGAGGGCCCATCCAGGGAAGAATGGGTAGAGGGTCTGTAGTAGTCAGATCTATATGTTCCACCAGTTTCTTGCGCAGGGGATCTATTTCTTTTGAGGGCCAGCCTCCTGCTGCCTGAATAGTACTCAGGTCACCAAAGGAAGGATCTTCTGGTGGTGATTTGGGGGATTCTTTGGGTGGGACTTCAACTGGAGATCAAGGATCCGAAGGGTCGGAGTCGATGTCTGAGTCCAAAGGTTCGGAGCCAGTGGGGATGGACGGGTCCACCCAGAGGAGCCCACCGGAAGGGAACCCGAGGCTCATCCCAAAGGAACCGGTGGTGGAGATGCTCTAGGCAGAGGAATGTCTCAGTTCAGAGATGAGCTGGGTCCTGTCATCTTGCCACCATGCCGGGATCGCATCCTGATCGATTGGCGGTGGAGGAGGAGGAGGCCGGTAGCCTGGGTATTGCGGTTGTTGCCATAAAGGATACTGATATCCTGGAAATCCCAGAGGATAACCATAAGGAGAATACCCAAGGTATCCCGGCGTCGGCGGCACAGGGCCTGGCATTGGATAATGTGGCGCCGGAGACCCGCCCGGCGGCAGAATATGGGGATCTGGTCCCGGAAAACTGCCTGAAGGTTCGGCAGGACCGGCCGGGGGAAGTGCTGAAAGGCCACCGGGTGATGTAGGATCAGGAAAGGCCCAAGGGTCTGGAAGGAAGGGGCTCCATGTTAGATAGATCCCAGGCCGGCAACGGACTCCTGTCCGTGGGCAGCAGAAGACCAGGTGAAGGGGGTAACTCTGGTAGAGACCCCAATGAAAGGTTCAATAGTGATCCTGAGGGCAGGGACAAGGCAGGATTGGGTGGTAAATCCCTGAGGTGAAGTACCTTAAGGGATGAAGGGTCTCCTACCAGCATGTTCTTGAGGACGTCAGGGTCTTCACGGGAGCAGACGACAAACGATCCATCGCCAGACTTATCGGACCTGACTGGGCTTGGCAGTAGCAGAGAGGCCGCTGCTAGGCTTAACCGTCTTGGCCCTGTGCTCGGCGACATAGTCGGAGGGTGACTTACCGGTAGTGCTGGGTGGAGAAGACAAAATAGAAACCTCAAGAGTGGCTACCCCGGCTGCCCGCTCTCCTCGGCAGTAGGGGGAGAAGGTGCCTGGCTCAAAGAAGCGGACGGTGTACCCGAAGTAGAAGTACTCACCGTTTTTGACGTGGAAGACCTTCTACGTGGCGAAGGGCTCCTCTCCCGGCGATTCTCCTCATCTTTCTTCTTTCTAGGGGTGGGCGACGACGACCTTTCCCTTAGCTCCTGAAGCTCCTTTTCTATCAACACCAGCCATCAGGTAAGAAGGTGGGCCTCAAGGGTCCGCTTGCATCTGGTCCGTGTGGCCTGATTAAAAAGCCCTGACAGATGGCACACTCATCAGAGTTGCGCTTGGGGCCTAGACACAGAAGGCAACGGGAATGGTCATCCCTGTGCGGGACTTCAGCGCCGCACTAAGCGCACTTTTTTGGGCGAGCCGACACACTCGGTCGGTGAAATGGATGTTGAAACAGATTTATGAAGAGAAAACTTTGAATAAAACGCGGGCGTTTGATCGCTGTTCTTACACAAGAGTCGAACTAACAGGCAACAGCGGGAAAGAACTGGAGGGCAGGCACGAGACCGCCCCCTTTTATCGTCAACCTGACTTGACCTCGCATCATCTGACATCAGGAGTGGTCCCTGCTGATGATTGCTAGCTATAAATTTGCCGTTGGAACCTGACGCCAGGGGACGTAGTCCTATATGTGAAGACCTACTGCAGGAACAGTCTTGAAGTAAGATCAGTAGTTCTAATAGTGGTTTATGTTGTTCATCCGCACTCTTTGGCATGTTCCTTTCCTATTTAAAGATCGCCGGAAGTCTTGAAGCTGGCTCCTCCCACCCACCCGGGTGGCATAACCCTCGGCTCTGCCCCATGACCCCAGATTATAGCCCACTGGAAACCAGGTGTTGTACGTCTGAGGTCGGGTGCGTCCGTGTGGATGAACAACATATGCCACTCCTTGAACTACTGTTACAGGTGAGCAACCCGTTTTTCTAGAATCAGGGATATGTTGTTCATCCACACTCTTTGGCAGACTCCGAGCAGTTCTCCAGGAGGAGGGAGGCAAGGTGCACACCCCCTACTTAGGAAACAGAGATTGGAGAACTAAGACCCCAAAACCAGCATCCCAGTGTGACTCAAGGTCAATGTGGTATTGCGTAATGATGGTATTTGCCGACTTCCAGGTAACAGCCAAACAGATTTTCTGGATAGGGATGTCCCAGGAAGCAGCCACCGATGCAGCGGTATGGCAGGCAGAATGAACTCTTATCCCTCAGGGAGGCTCCATGCCCGCCAACTCATAGCACAGACTATGTAATCCATCTTGCAATAGTCTGTTTCCTGCAGGTCTGCCAGAAGTGGCTTTAGCATAGGTGACAAACAGCTGGCAAACCTCTCCCTGAATTTCCGCCGTCCTCTCCTTATAATAGGAGAGAGCACATCTCAGGTCCAAAGTATGGAGCCTGTACTCTGCTTCCAAGGTGTCATTAGGGTAGTACACCAGCTGAGTCAACACCTAGTTAAGGTGAAACTCTGACACCACCTTTGGAAGGAATTTCATGTGGGGGCGAAGGACAACCTTGTCCCTGTGGAAGACCAGATAAGGGGAGTCCACTGAAAGTGCCTGGAGCTCTCCTGTCCTTCTCGCAGACATGATAAGTCACCAGGAAGGCCATTTTCCACAAGTGTGACAAAGCACACTTGTGCATAGGTTTGAATGGTTTGTCAATGGGCTTTGCCAGTACCAGCAGTGGATCCCACAGAGGTGGAGGTTCACGCACCAGAGGTGATATGTGATCTAGGCCTTTGAAAAAGCACCCGACCACTGTCTCCTGCGCAGTCAGCTGACCGGCACTCGCCTGGTAAGCAGATATGGCTGCCAAGTGCACCCTAAGGGTCGATGACCGAAGACCCCCTTTAGACAGAGACCAAAGGTAGTCGAGAATGTTGGCCACTGGACAGGACAGAGGGTCCAGGCCCTTGCCCTGACACCAAATGGAAAACCTTTCCCATTTGAAGGCATAACATTTCCGGGTCGATTACTTTCTGGATGCTTCCACAACAGTGAGGACATCCTCGGAAAGACCCAAAGCCTGGAACTCTAGCCACTCAGGTACCAAACTGTGAGGTGCAGCGACTGAAGGTCCGGATGGTATACCTTCCCCCGATTGAGAGAGATCAGGTCCGGGCATGCTGGAAGCCGCTCCGGGGGGCCTGCAGCTGAGACTGAGGAGATCTGACTGCCAGAACTGGCGAGGCCAGTCTGGGGCTCCCATGATCACTTTTGCCTTGTTCCTCCTCACCTTGTGAAGCACCTTGTGGATCAAGGGAAATGGAGGGAAGGCGTAGAGGAGGCCTGGAGTCCACAGCCTCGAGAAGACATCCCCCAGCAATGAGCCCTGCCGAGGGGGGCTAACATGAAACAGCCTCCGTTTGGTGTTTTCCCTGGAGGCAAACAGGTCCACCATCGGTCTGCCCCAGTGGGAGAACAGGCTGTAAGCTACCTCTGGATGGACAGACCGCTCGTGGTATGTCTCGCCTAAGCGGCTGAGAGCATCCAATAGATTGTTTGAGGCTTCTGCCACATGGATGGCTAGAAGATCCGCCTCCAAACGGCTGGCGAGGATTCAGATGCACAGCGCCTCTCTACAAATCAGATGGGAGTGTGTGCCGCCCTGTTTGTTGAGGTAGTACATGGTTGTGGTATTGTCCGTCTGGACATGAAACACTTGACCCCGGAGCTGAGGAGCAAAAGCTGACAGTGCCAGTCTGACCGCTATGAGCTCCAACAGGTTGATGTGGCATCGGGATTCCTCGGGGGTCCAGAACCCATGGGCCCTGTTGTCTCCCATGTGGGGTTCCCAGCCCACGAGAGGCGCATCAGTTGTAAGGACGGCCATCGGCTCACGGCGAACAAATGGGATCCCTTCCTGCAATTGGTCTGGGGCGGTCCACCACTGGAGAGCGTCCCACATCTTCTGTGTTATAGTGATCAGCTGGTCAGAATGACCGTGGCACTGAGTCCACAGGGCGGCTAGCACCCACTGGAGGGGACGCATGTGCAACCGGGCCCAATGGACCACTGAGGTGCATGCCGCCATGTAACCCAGAAGGCGCAGAAAGTCCCGGGCAGGGCGCAATTGCCCAACCAGAAATGTTTGGGCAAAGGAGGAGAGAACCTCCACCCTGTACGCCGGAAGCTGAGCTCAGGCATGACGAGAGTCGAGCTCTGCCCCTATGAAGGACATCACCTGGGAGGTCACGAGTTCCAACTTGGCCTCATTGATCAGGAGACCGAGTTAGAAGAAGTCTGGAGGGTCAGGTCCCTGGACCTCTCCACCTCCTGTCAGGTGGGACCTGCTAAGAGCAAATCGTCGAGGTAGGGATAAATCCTGACCCCCCCCCCCCCCCACCCAAACGCCTGAGATGGGGTACCACCACTACAATGCATTTGGTGAAGAACCATGGGGCCGATGACAGGACGAATGGCATGGCTCGTAACTCGTACAGGGTCCCTTCAGCTCTGAAGCGAAGGAACCGCTGTTGAGACAGACAGATTGGGACGTGAAATAATGTATCCTGCAGATCCAGAGAACAGAACCACACGTTTCGCTCCAAGAGTGATATGATCTGGGACAGAGTGACCATCCAAAAGGTGCATGACCTGAGATACTGATTCAGGACGTGCAAATCTAGAATGATGTGCCAGCCCCCATCTGCTTGGGCACCAGGAAGTACCTGGAGACAAAGCCTGGGTCTGCTGCCTCCTTGAGGAGGAGCCACCCAATGTCATCTCGGAGAGCCAACCGAATATGGATGGATACTCTTTCCTTCCGAGTGGGGCGCGGGCTCGGCTTGGAGGGTACTGCTCGAATTCCAGAGGCAGTACTTCACCGACCACCTCGAGAACCCACCTGTCCCTAGTGATAGCGGACTAAGCGGAAAGGAAGTGGCAAAGCAGGCCACCCATGGGAGGGCCAAAAGCTGGCGTGATGGGAGAGGGGGAGGCAGCCCCAACCCCAAAACTGAGCAGGCTTGGAGGAGGATGATCCAGGAGCTGAACCCTCTGCCTCCTTTATGGGCCTGAGAGGGCCCGGGTTTGGGCCGGGGGCGCCAAGCTTAAGCCTGCTGCTGCCACTGCCCTCTTTGGAAGGAGGGTTGCTGTGCCGCAGGGGGAAGAGTGCCGAAAAGACGACTTCTGCAGTTTCTTGCCCGAACCCTTACCAGAAGTAGCATTCAAGGTGGCACTGGACTACTCAATACACTGAAGGTGACCAGCCATACCTGGGCTGAAAAATGTTGGTGCCCAGGAAAGGCACGTCAGCTAGTTTGTGCCGATTATCCACCGGAAAGGAGGAGAGTCTCAGCCAAGCCCTGCGACGAGATGCAACTGCGGCAGCCATCGAGCGGGCACAGGAATATATCCAGGTCTGTCTGAGACTGATGTTTGGCAACAGCCCAGACCTGATCCCAGACCTGCTTGACAGTGGTCTGCATGTCCACAGGGAGGTGTGAGAGGACTTCATCCAAAGACCCCATGAGGCCATGGGAAGAGTGTGCCATGATGACGGCTGAACTTGTCTGACAAAGGCCTAAAGATGAGGCAGCACAGACCTTCCAGGCCGAGTGATCCACAAGCTTGGATTCTTTTTCGGGAGGTCAGTCTGTGTCGGCAGAACTGCCAGTACACCTGAACACAGAGGCAGTCACCAGGCTCTCAGCTGAAGGGTGCTCTGTGAACCCCTCAAGGGACCCATTAGGCACAGCATACTTGTGTGCCATGTGGGCAAATGGAGCTGGACAGGAGGCAGGATGCCGCCAAAGTTCCAAGGCCAGGTCAACTATGGCCTCAGCAACAGGAAAGGTATCCGTCAGGGTATCCCCTCTCTTGAGGATGTCCGTCAGAGACTACTTCGCCTTTTTTTGGATTGGTACCATGGGCACCCCTGCAGACTGACAGATGAGACGAAGAATGCCCAGAAAGGACGAAGGACCTTCCTCCGTCTCCAATGCACCGGCCGATTTGTCATCCCCAGGATGAGAATGCAGGCCAGTCACATCAGAATCCGAGGAATACGGATACAATGGTCAACCGCCCGAGACACCTTCAACCCGCCAAGGGTGGTCCGGGGTGACGGTGACCGAAAGATGCCAGGGAAGCCCAGTGTCTGGTCTATCTTCCTTAGAAGGAGCCGCTCCCACAGACTGCTTGGGCGGTGATTCCACCACTATAGGTGGAGAGACCAGTTTAGGCTGAACCAGAGGTTTCGCTGGCTCTGCGGGAGGGGGAACAGACTTAATCGACTCCGAAGGAGTCGGCTTCGGCCTGGGAGGAGAAAGCCTAGTAACGGCTGGGGTAGAAGCCGGGGTCGGCTGTGCCCAGACGAAATCAGCTGTTGCCACCTGAGGTCCTCTAAGCACCAGAGTTTCGGCCGGAGCCTCTCCTCATTCGAGGAGGACGAGGACGACCGATGGCATTGCCTCTTTTTAGCACGCTTGTGGCTGTTCCTCAGCCTTTCGGTCGAGGGGGTGCAGGACCTCGATCAAGATCGGACAGGCTGGCTCGGTCACTCAAGAGACACTGGCGGGACCAGTGATTTCCCAGGATCAGGGACCACTTCCTCAACATGATTCTGAGTGGGCTGTCTCTCCTCATCAGGGAAAGAAAGGACCGGAGTCCAATCGAGAGAATAGTCTACCGGAGTTGGCAACAATGGGTCGATCGCGTCGATGACGATTTCAACCTCGATCGACACTTCGGGTGACTGGCCAGATGGCAAAGCCGAGAAGCCAGCAGCCGAAGAGGCAATTTCAACTGAAGTCGAGATTGTCAGTTCTTGAGACAACGATCCCTCCTGATCCCAAGAACATCTTCGCTGTGACAAAGACGATCCCGGGTCCTTTTCCCACTTATAAGACTGAGAGGAGTGCATGCCCGCAGGACCCACTCCCTTAGATGGGAGAGACTGGCACAACTCTCGACACATGTGGTGTAGGGATCGGTGCATGACGTTTTCTGGCCGCAGGAACACCAGCGAAATAAGACGGAAGGTTTAACTTCCATAATCAAAGGTAGGTAGTTGCGGTTGCTAACGCGAACTAGCCAATTTAAGTGATAACCGAAGATTTTGAAGCCAAGGCCTACAAAATGCGGGAGCACGAAGGAGGCAACCTGAATCTTCCAGCGGAAAGGAAGATCTGGCGTCATGGGGCAGAGCCGAGGGTTATATTACCCGCGTGGGTGGGAGGGAGGAGCCAGCTTGAAGACTTCTAGCGATCCTTAAAGGGGAAAGGAACATGCCAAAGAATGTGGATGGACAACACAGCCACGATCCTAGAACTGATTATACTACAGAAGTATGGAACAGAGATGTTAGGGATAGCACATGATAGTCCTATGGCTGGTCACTCAGACAGGGATCATATCGTTGCCAGATTATTGTATAGATTTTACTGGCCTGGAGTTCATGAAGATGTTGCTACCTATTGTAATTCTTGTGCAGAGTGTAGAAAGTAGCCCCAGTCACTAGAAATGACAAGGTACCCCTGGTGCCACTACCCTTGATAGATGTGTTTTTTGAAAGAATTGCAATGGATGTGGTTGGTCCTTTAGACAAAAGTAAAAAGGGTAATAGATTTATCCTGGTAGTATGTGACTATGCTACTAGATATCCAGAAGCAGTTCCCAATGTGTACCGTCACATCCTCAAAAGTGGCAGCAGAGCTTGCCAAAATTTTCAGCAGAGTGGGCATGCCTAAAGAAATTATTACTAATCAGGGTAGTAATTTTGGTGCTGCATTACTTAAGGGCTGTACAGAACACTAGGTAACACTGCCACATGAACCTCCTCCTATCACCCTCAGACTGTTTTGTTGAGCGTTTTAACCAGACCCTAAAATGCATCTTTAAAAGGTTTGTAAAAGGGGGAAAGTAAAGATTGGGACCGATACTTGCCTTACCAACTTTTTGCTTACAGAGACGTGCCACAGGCATCAAAAGGGTTGTCACCATTTCAAATGCTGTATGGTAGGCAGCCAAGAGAGCCACTGGATGTGATAAAAGAAATGTGGCAAAATAACCCCACTCAAAAACAATCTATAACTTCTTCTATGAGTGCCCCAAGAAAGCAGCTGGCAAAATATGTTGAAATTGCCCACAGTAATCCGCAAGAGGCCCAAAACCAACAGAAGGTATATTATGATCATAGGGTAAAGGAAAAAGTTTTCGAACCAGGCGAAAAGGTTTTGCTACTGTTACCCATAACAGAAAATAAACTATTAATGAAGTGGCATGGGCCTTAGAGTGCTTAGACGTACTGGCACCATTAACTACGAGATTGAGACCCCTGACAGGACTAATCCTACGAAGATATACCATGCTAACCTCCTCAAGAAATAGGTTGAAAAAATGCCAAAAGCTACTTTGCTAGTTTTGCCATAAACCGATAAGAAACATATTGATGTAGCTTATGACAGATTAGAACAAACTGTAAATGCTGACGCTGTAAAGGTGAAGGTTTCCTTAACGCCAGTACAAACTGCAGACATTTGTAATGTGCTAAAGACATTTAACAGTACTTTTACCACGTACCAGGCTGAGCAAAAGGAGTTGAGCATGTTATAGTGACAAGGAATACACCTCCTATTAGGCAAAATACATACAGGTTACCAGAGCAGTTAAGAGCTGATGTGGTTAAGGAAATTTAACAAAAAATGAAAGAATTGGGTATTATAGAAAAGTCGAGGAGTGCTTGATCAACTCCAGTGGTAATTGTAAACAAAAAAGAAGGGGGTGTTAAAATCTGCCTTGATTTTAGGAAACTTAATCAACTGTCAGAATTTGACAGTTATCCTATGCCCACAATAGATGACTTGGTGGACAGAATGGGGAGTGCAAAGTATCAGTACCCTCGATCTCACCAAGGGTTACTGGTAAATACCTTTAGCTAAAGGAATCCAGGGACAAAACTGCATTTGAAACTCCTGTTGGATTCTATCAGTTCACCACCACGTCCTATGGTTTACAAGGTACGCCCGCTACATTCCAGCGGTACATGGATGTAATTTTATCACCTCACACTGGTTACGGTGCTACATACCTGGATGATGTCGTGATCTACAGTCCAAACTGGAAAAGCCACCTGAAACACCTACAAGCAGTTATCCAGGCAAAAAATGCGGGTCTGACTATTAATTCTATCAAATGTGCCTTGGGCATGCAGGAAACCAGATATTTGGGCTACAGGTTGGGAAATGGAGAAATTAAGCCAGAGGTTTCTAAAATAGAAGCTGTAGCTAACAGCACCGTCCCTAAAACAAACAAACATGTCAGGTCATTTTTAGTCTGGCTGGTTATCAGAGATTTGTTCCCAACTTTGCTGGGTTAGCTACTCCCCTCACTTAACTCATGAAACACCAATACCCAAATGATGAGAAATGGACCTCAGAGTGTGAGGAAGATTTTCAAGCCATTAAGGCTACATTATGTTCAGCCCATTTTAAGAAGCCCAGACTTTAAGAAACCATTATGGTTACAAACAGATGCATCAGAGGTAGGCATGGTGCAGTACTGACTCAAAATATATATGTGAAGGAACATCCTATTCCGTACATAAGTAGAAAGTTGCATGACAGAGAGAAAAGGTACTCTACCACTGAAAAGGAATGTTTAGCAGCAAAGTGGGCAATGGAGTCCCTTAAGTTTTATTTACTAGGAACTGACTTTGTACTTATTCAGATCACAGTCCTCTCTGTTGGCTTAACCAGACGAAAGATGATAATTCCAGAATCACAAGGTGGTACCTGGCACTACAGCCATCTAAATTCAATGTGATACACAAAACTGGTAAAGAGAATAGCAATGCTGATTTTCTGTCAAGATATGGATCAGGAACTGAGGGTTCTGAAGGCGGAAAAACAAATGTATGGGTTTGAACTTTACCATTTTCGGTACTGTTATAGAAAAAACAATGCACATCTGCTTAATTTCTGAAAGTTAGCAGCAAATGTCAGAAGAGCATTAATAGAAAGCTTTGGAAACCTGTTTGATAAAACAGGTTCCCTCTTAAGGAGGGGGGTGTATGTGACAGGGTGGAATAGGACCCTGTCCCAGTTGTTATAGAGAAAGTGTTTAATGCAAGGATCTGTTCTACTCCTTTCCTGACTCTTGTCTGTCTGGAACTTTTCCTGTGAGACCTAGGATTTTATCACCCTGACAGTCTCGCAGTTCTTTGCCTCTCACTGTCTCTCAGTTTTTTCCCTTGCTGTCTCTCTTTCTCCCTTGCATATCTGCCAATACAAAAATATATGCAAATCATTGTATGGCAATGTAACTGATATTGGGATCCTTTTGTTTAGAAAATATATAGCGTTACTATTCAAATGTATATAATTATAGTTTGAGATGATTGCAGAAAGTTATTAGAAGCTCAAGAGGTTACCAGAGTTCAATTTTTAAGCCTTCTGCAGAAAAGCTATGGAGATGGGGCCTCATCTCAGGCACACTGTGTTCTTGCAGCACCTGCCTAATACAAGAACTGGATGCTTGTTAATAATGGGGTTGGAAGGACTTAGAGAGCTGAGCTGCAAATGCTTGAAAGAAAGATGGACACAGACTGAAGGAAAACTCTGATGGAACTTGTCCATTTTATTTTACCTTTGTAAATAGTTAAACTGAACAAGTTTATTTTTTTTTATGTTACTGCTAGTGTAAATAAATATTTTGGGTGAATTCCACAACTGCTACTGGTTTTCCTTTGCTTCCTGACCTGTGCCTTGATGACAGTCCAATCAAGTACCCGATACGAAGGCACCAAGTAAACAGTTCTCCCGGATGCCCTGTGGGACATGCAGTCCCAAATAACTATTTACAATATGCCCAGAAAGGCACTATCCAGCAGCAAAAAGTACAGATACTTAAGACCTTACCATAACAGTAGATCTTGGAAAGAGGCTTTAGTCCTGTTTATGTAGTATCTCAGAATCCGGTGCACATCCAAAGTGTGCAGCAGGTATTCCCCCGTTAGAATGCTGGGGACAGTATACAGGTAATTCCACACTTTGATTCAGAGTTGTTTCTGAGACCACTTTGGGGAGAAATGAAGGGTTAGTTCGAAGGACTACTCTATCCCAATGAAAAATTAAATAGGGTTCCTTACAGACAAAAGCCTGAAGCTCAGAGACCCTTCTAGCAGAGACGACTGCGACTAAAAAGAAAGTCTTCCAGGAAAGGAAGCTCAAGTCACAGGTAGAAGCTGGCTCAAATGGAGGTAAGGTCAGCTTCTCAAGCATGAAATTCAGATCCCGGGGGGACAGGGATTCCGGATCGGAGGTTTCAAGTGAAGAATGCCTTTCAGAAATGTTTTGGCAACCTCCAGCTGAGCCAAGGTTTTGCCCTACACCGGGAGGTGGTAGGCCAACACCGCAGAGAGATGGACCTTAATGGAGGAGTAGCTAAGGCCAGTCTCAGCAAATGTGCAAGGTACTCTAACACCTGGGCCTCCGAGCTCAAAAAGGGATCCCAGCATCTTGCTAGGGCCCAGATCAAAAATCTTTTCCACTTCATGGCGTAAGTGGATCTAGTAGAGGATTTTCTGTCTTCTACTAAGATATGTGCCACCTGTAAGGAGACACCGTAGCGGGAAACCGCTATGTTCACAGGTGCCATGCATGAAGGTGGAGCGACTGAAAGCTCGGGTGCACCAGGGATCCCTGCTCCTGTGTCAGAAGGTCATGGGAAAACGGCAAGGGGACCAGGGGTTCCAGTGCCAGTTGTTGCAAAAGGGGTTACCAAATCTGGCGTGGCCAGAGAGAAGCAATGAGGATCACATGTTCTCCATCTTGCTGAAATTTTACCAGAACCTTCTGAATGAGAGGAAAGGCATAGAGAAACCTCCCTATCCAGGAGAGAGAGAGAGAGAGAGAGAGAGAGTGTGTGAGAGTTTCACCAAAAAGCACCATGCCAGGGAACGAGCGAGCAAAACCTGGGTAGTTTTGTGTTGAATGGGGAGGCGAACAGATCCATCTCTGGCAGACCCAATCGAAGAAAGAGTTCTTCGACCACTTCCGACTTTAGCTCCCATTCGTGAGCCCTGGCTACTGATTGACAGATGTCCGCCGGGGCGTTGCTCATGCCTGGGATGTGGACTGCTGTCAAGAAAAAGCTGTGCTGAATCGTCCAGTACCAGACACTCACTGCTTCTCTGCAGAGAGGGTACAAGTGAGTTCCTCCCTGTTTGTTGATGTACCAGACAGTGGACATGTTGTCCATCTGGATCAGAAGTGATCCCAGTACCAGGAGTGACAAATGTCTGGAGGGCGTAAAGAACCACCTTGGTTTCCAGAACGTTGATGTGGAGCATAAGCTCCTAGTCAGACCAAGACCCTGTGTCTTGTGAACCCCCAGATGGGCTCTCAAGTCTGAGGTGTCTGTGGTGAGGATTTGGGCTGGAACAGAGGAATGGAAAGGTGTTCCCCTCAATAGACTGGAGAAATCCTGCCACCAGCGAAGGTCCCTCTGAAGGCTGTTGGAGATCATGACTTTTTGGCTCATGTCATCCGTTCTCTGATCCCATTGGACACTGAGACCACTGGGTGACCCTCATGTGAAGTCTGGCAAGGGGCACTGTGGAAATGGCTGCTGCCATCAATTCCAAGAGACGCAGCACGGCATGTGCTGGGATCCACTGAGCCCGGGCCACGAGAGTGGCTTGAGCAACTAGAGTCTCAGCTTGATCCAATGGCAGAAAAGCCTTGCTCTGAACTGTATCTAGTACTGCTCCAATGAACTGTAGCCGTTGCGATGGTACTAGCTCGGATTTGGGCAGATTGACCGTGATACCAAGAAAAGAGAACAAGCTCAGACTGAAAGAGAGCCTCTTTCAGGCTGTTCAGAGAGGGTGTTGCAAGGAGCTAGTCGTCCAGGTACAGGAAAATGCAAGTGCCCTGGCGGCGAAGGAAAGCCGCCACTACCTCTAAGGAAAGGCCAAAGGGAAGCGCTCGAAACTGAAAATGGTTCTCCAGGAAAGTAAAACTGAGAAAGTGGTGCTGGGCCAGGAGGACAGGGATGTGCAGGTAGGCATCCTGCATATCCAGGGAGCACAGCCAAGAATTTGGATGGAACAGGGGGAGAAGTCCCTGAAGGGTCAACATGCAAAACCTCTTGTATGCGACAAAGGTTTAGCATGCTGAGGTCCAGGATCGGTCTCAGATCGCCTGTTTTCTTTGGGACTAGGAAGAAGTGGGAGTAAATTCCCTTCCTATTTGATTTTGAGGGACGGGTTCTATGACCTCCTGTAGCAGAAGAGCCAGGACCTCTTGAGAGACAATGAAGATGTGATCCCTTGGACAGAAAGACCATCCCTGCAGAAGAGGGGCTGGAATCTTGGAGAACTCTATTGAGTGACCCCACTGGATGAGCTGCAACACCCAAGATTCTGCAGTGACAAACCTCCATCCCTCCAGGTGGAGGCCGAACCTCCCTCTGACCAGTTCCTCCTTGCTTAACAGAGGGAGCAAAAGGAGGAGAAAGGAGTCAGGACACCAAGGGGAGGGGAGCTTTTGCTCCAGAGGCCGGCTTGGGAAACTTGGCCTGGGGGGTTTGTGCCCCTGAATCGGGGACGCATCTTTTGCCCTGACGCTTACCCTGGTTCTTATTCCACCTTCTTTGGTGACGAAAAGGCTGCTTTTTCTGTCCCGTCCGGTACACAGAGCGTACATGCCGAAGGAACCGTCCGCTCTCCTGCAGCCCTGTGACAATGTCTTTAGCATCGCCATTGAAGAGAACAGAATCCTTAAAAGGGGCGTGCAAAAGGGAGGACTGGACATCTTGTGCAAGACCCGCTATCTGTAGCCAAGACAAGCGGCGGAGGAAGAACCCTATGGCTGACGCTCTAGCCACTGAATCCACTGAGCCCTACGTTTCGCGCAATGCATGACAGCAAGAGGACTTTCCCATCCTGACCTTGTCCATAAGTTTTTTCCTGATGGTTTCATCCTGGACCTCCAGGAGGTTCCTTTCCAGTTCTGAAAGAGATGCCTTCTGGAAGGCAGCCATCTGGGAGACATAATTGAGGGACCGAATGGCACAAGAGGAAGAAGAATAAATCTTCCAGCCAAACTGGTCCAACTGACGAGAGTCCTTGTCTGGAGGCGAGGAGCTCAGGTGTTGTGGTTGAGCTGACCGGTCGTGAGCGGCCGTTATCACCATAAAGTCAGCCTTTGGATGGGTGGTAAGGTGTTGAATCCCATCCAGGGAATAATAAGTACGGTCCGCCTTTCTAGAGACCGCTAGGATGGAGGAAGGCTGCTGCCATACTGTGGTCACCTTATCTTCATGAGGGCCCATCCATGGGGGGGGGGATGGGGATGGGAACGAAGTACTTAAATCCAGGTGTTCTGTCTCTTGCATTGCAGATCCACCTCTTTTGAAGGCCAGCCTCCTGCTGCCTGGATGGTGCCTAACAAATCTCAGAAGGAAGAGTCCTCTGGAGGAGATCTTGGGGACTCCTTGGGAGGTACCTCAACAGGTGATCTGGGGTCCGAAGGCTCGGATTCAGAATCTGTGTCAGAGGGCTTGGAACCACTGGGGATGGAAGGATCCACCCCAAAAGATCCCACTATAAGAGCACCCGATGCCTTGCCGGAGGGAGGCGGTGGAGGTGAATATCCCCCACTGACTGCCTGATCTCCATGAGGAGCTGGGTTCTGGCATCCTGCCACCATGGGGGGGGGGGCGACTCACGGTCAGGCGCCGGAGGAGGAGGCTGAAAGTCTGCGTACTGAGGGTATTGCCATGAGGGGTACTGGAAACCCGGCAATGCCTGACAATAGTTAGAGTACCCAGGGTATCCTGGCGTCAGTTATCCCAGCATCTGGGGCACGTGGCCTGGCGTCGGGTACAGAGGAGGTGACGGTGCGCCGCCTGGTGGTGGGACATGGGGATCAGGCCCCGGGGAACCCACCTGAAGGATCTGGGCCTACCAGAGGAGATGCCAGGGTGTCACTAGGTGGTGTGAGATCCAGAAGTGCCCATGAAGGTCCTGAGGGAGGAGAAGGAGGCTCCATTGACGGATCCCCAGCCAGCTACAGATTCCTGTCTGGGGGCAGCGAAAGACCAAGCAAAGAGGAGAGTTCCGGGAGGGACCCCAATGAAAGGTCAACTTGCGATCCTGCCGGAGTGGGAAGAGCAGGATCGGGTGGCGAATTCCTGGGGCGAAGAACATGGTGGGATGACAAGTCGCTCTGCCGCTCATTCTGTCCAACGTCTGGGGCCAAGCAGGAGCCCAACAGGAGAGTGGAAGTGTCCGGGTGGGCGACAGAGGAGCCATCGACTGACTGATCGGATCTAACCGGGCTAGTGGAGGCAGGGAGACTGCCGCTAGACTGACCGATTGGAGCCGTGCTCCCTTCGACGGAGTCGAGGGAAGACTTATCGGCTAAGCAGATAGGCAACTGTACAGAAAACTCGAGAGGCGACCCTCGGCTGCCCGCTCATCTCAGCAGGAGGGGCAGAAGGTGTCTGGCCCAAAGAGGTGGACGGGGTACCAGAAGGAGTATTTATGGTTTTGTAGGTCTGCCGCATTGCGACGGACTCCTGTCCCGGCGCTTCTCCATACTCCCTTTTCTCGGGGCCGGCGACTACGACCTTTCCCTCAATTCCTGGAGTTCCTTTTCCATCAACGCCAGTCGTCGGGTCAGGAGGTGGGCCTCGAGGGTCCGCTTGCGCCTGGTCAGAGTTGCCTGGTTGAAGGCCTGGCAGATGGGGCACTCCTCGGTGTTGTGCTCAGAGCCTAGGCACAAGAGGCAGCGAGAATGGTCGTCCCCGTGTGGGATTTGGGTTCCGCACTTCGAGCACTTCTTTGGTCGAGAAGACCTCAATCGACGAGGAAAAAAAAAAAAAAAAAAAATCGGTATGAAAAGTATTTATGAGGCGAACAAAACTTCTAACGCTGCAGGCGTTTGATCGCTATTCTACTCATGGCCGAACTAACTGAGGTGATGGCAGGAAAGAATTAGAGGGCTGGCGTGGGACCGCCCCTTTTACAGTCGTGCTCACATCATGACACCCGACCTCGGGGGCGGTCCCCGCTGATGATTGCTATCTACAAGTTTTCCATTGGAGCCTGACGCCAGGGGGCGCAGTCCTATATGTGAAGACCTACTGCAGGAACCCTCTTGAAATAAGATCTTAAAATATATTAAACTTACAAAGTTGTATCCCTAGATTGATATCAAAACCTACTTGACAGCTTTTGAAAGGGTTGCCGCAGCCTGCCAGTGTCCAAGGCAGCAATGGGTAATCAGACCGGTACTTTACTTGACAGGGAAAGCCCAATTTGCCAACAGCAAAATGGACACTGCACAGTCAGAAAGCTATGATCTGGTGGAAAGAGAGGTCCTTAAAAGATGGGACATCTCAGGAGAGACCTACAGGCACTCCGTTGACAATCCTCGAGAAGCCTTCACCCAACTCAAGAGAACTCCATGTGAAATGGTTCCAACCAGAGGGCAAAATACTCCCACAGATCATCAAAACATTTGTAATGGAACAGTTCATCAACACCCTACTCACAGATATACAGCTTTGGGTAAAAGAACACCAACCAGAAAGTGGGGAAAAGGCAGTTTCTTTGGCTGAAGACTACCAAATGGCCAGACAGACACCCAGCAGTGAGGTAACAGCCAAGCAACGGTAAGACACTCTTTTTCCTGTTTAAACTCAAAGTCTTATAAGAACTCTGATGGGGCTAACAACTCTGCACTCAATGACTTTATTTGCTATAACTGTAATAAGCCAGGTCATATTGAAAGAAATTGCCATAGTAAGAAGAGTAACACTGGAGCAGATATGTCCTTAGCAAATTTGAGCGACTACTTAACAGATGTGAAGGTGGGAGATAAGACTGTGAAGGGACATAGATTCGGGAAGCACACAGACCTTGGAGCATATTGAAATGCTGGGAAAACAATGTCCAAAAGGACCAGGTACTGGTGTAATCTGCATCCACAGGGACACGTGATACTGTATTCTCCCACCAGTCCAGTGAGTGACCATTAATGGAGTGTCACACCAAATGAAAGTGGGGGTAGTACCCAAGTTACCTGTACCTGGGATTATTGGAAATGACTTTCCAGGGGGAGGTTCTGATAATGGGAGACTTCAACATGCCACATACAGATTGGTCAATACCAGAAGGAACATTCGCCAGAACTAGACACGTAGTGGATTCCCTGCAGGGGGAGGGCCTCAAACAATTGGTACAGCAACCCACAAGATGCTGGATCTAGTACTGACTAATGCGAAAAAGGATCACAGAACTCCAGGTAGAAGGTCACCTGGGGCCAGTGACCATCACATGGTATGGTTCCATTTGGCCACTAGAACTAAATCATCCCATTCCAAGGCAAAACTATAGGACTTCAGAGGAGCAGACTTTGATAAGATGGCCAACAGAGTTAAGATAGCCCTGGCAAGAAGAAATACAGGTGAGGGGGTACAGGCAAAGGGGGCAAGCATTAAGGATGCAATATTTGAAGCAACATCCCATTGTGTTAGGGAGAAAAGTAAGACCAAAAGAAGGAGGAAACCACTTTGGTTCTCAAAAACAGTAGCAGAAAATATAAGTATACAGACAGAAGAGATGCAAATCACAAGCAGGGTACCTCAGGGATCAGTCCTGGGGATAGTCCTCTTCGATATCTTCATCAGTGACATTGCAAATGTACTGGAGGATAAGGTTTGTCTGTTTGCAGATGACATCAAGACCTGCAACAGAGTAGATGATCCAGATAGGGTGGGCAGAATGAGAAGAGATCTGGAAAAACTAGCAAAATGGTCTGAAGAGTGGCAACTGGGGTGTAACGCAAAGAAGTGCAAGATCATGCTCATAGGGAAGAGAAACACTGAAACTACCTATAGGTTGGGAGAGGAGATGCAGGCAATCACAAGGGAAGAAAGAGACTTTGGCATCATCATCGCAGATGACATGAAATCATCTAAGCAGACCACTAAAGCAGTAGGTAAGGCCAGAGGGATGTTGGGGTGTATTAGTAGGGGTATCATAAGTCGTAAGAGAGAGGTAATAATCCCTCTTTACAAGACATGGTTAGGCCCAGTCTGAAGTTCTACATGCAGTACTGGAGGCCGCACTTGCACAAGGACATTAACAAAATGGAGGCAGTCCAGAGAAGGGCAACCAAAATGGTGCAGGGACAGATTAACGGAGCTCAATATGTATACCCTAGAGCAAAGGAGGGAGAGGTGTGATGTGATCAAAACATTCAAACATCTTAAGAGCATTAACAAGGTGAAAGAGTTTAACATGTTTCAATATAAAAAAATAGAAGAAAAAGACAGCATAGGATTAGACTGAGGTTGATTAAGGGGTAATGTGAGGAAGTTCTTTTTCACAGAAAGGGTGGTGGATGCATGGAACAGTCTACCTCAGGAAGTGGTGGATATGAATACAGTGCAGGACTTCAAAGAGGCATGGGCATAGGCATAAGGCAGCAATACAGATGAGTATGAATAAATAGGTCATTGACAGAGTAAAGGCCAATGACACATTCATAAGGTAGAAAAAACGTGCAGACTGGATGGGCCTTGCGGTCCTTATGTGCTGCCAACTTCCATGCTTCTATGCTACTGAGTTAATCAAAGACCACAGGCAAAGAAAATCTCATGTGGTGGGGACTCTTTCCCTTTGGTGATATTGATTCAGACCTGTTTGAGTACAGTTCCAAGATCCGGAAATCCAGGAAATAAAGAAGCCAGAAGAAACCATGGCAACAAAAGACTGATGGACATAAGGGGATAACATGAAAATGCTGAAACCAAACTGATCACAGATTGTGATTTCCTTTCAGAACAAGCCAACGTTTCTCTCCAGGGTTATTTTAGGTGGTTCTATATGATAATTGCTATCGCGGAATAGCGATTGCTGAAAATTAATTTTGGCGATGCACACTCGTATTGAGCGACAAGGGCACCAGAGATAAGCGGGTTTAATAAAGTTCTCTCAGATCCGGAGAGGGTGCATATGGTTTGGGGGGTTAAAAAAAAAAAAAAAAAAAGGTTACTCACCTGTGACAGTAGTTCTAGGAGTGGTATATGTTGTTCATCCACAGTTTGGCATGTCCCTTTCCCTTTAAATCTTGCCTAAGTCTTTAAGCTGGCTCCTCCCACCCACACAGGTGGTATATACTCGGCTCCGCCACATGGCGTCAGATCTTAGCCTACTGGAAGCCAGGGTTGTGCGTCCGGCGGTCATAGAATTGCAGTGGATGAACGACATATACCACCCTAGAACTACTGTTACAGGCGAGTTACCAGTTTTTCTAGGATTGTGTATATGTTGTTCATCCACACTCTTTGGCAGACTCCTAGCAGTTCTCCGGGAGGAGGGAGGAAGGTGCACACCCCCCTGACTCAAGGTCAATGTGGTAGTGGGTAATGAACGTGTTTGCTGACTTCCAGGTAGTAGCCCGACAGATTTCCTGGATAGGGATGTCCCTGGAAGCAGCCACCGAAGCAGCAGTATGGGGAGTAGAATGAGCTCTTATCCCTCTGGGAGGCTCCTTGCCCACCAACTCATAGCACAGACCTATGCATGTTGTAATCCATCTTGCTATGGTCAGTTTGGCTACAGGTCTGCCAGAAGCGGCTTCAGCATAGGTGACAAACAGCTGGCAAACCTCTTCATGAATTTCCGCCGTCCCCTCCTTGTAGTAGGAGAGAGCACGTCTCGGGTCCAAGGTATGGAGCCTGTACTCGGCATCTGAGGTGTAATTAGGATAGTATACCAGCTGAATCAACACCTGGTTAAGGTGAAACTCTGACACCACCTTTGGAAGGAATTTCAGGTTGGGGGGGGCAGGGCAACTTTGTCCCTGTGGAAGACCAGATAAGGGGAGTCCACCAAAAGTGCCCGGAGCTCCCCTGTCCTGGCAGACGTGATAGCCACCAGGAAGGCAGTCTTCCTCGACAAGTGTGACAGCTCACACTTGTGCATTGGTTCGAATGGTTTGCCCATGAGCTTTGCCAGTACCAGCAGTAGATCCCATGGAGGTGGATGTTTACGCACGGGAGGGGATGTGTGATCCAGGTCATTGAAAAAGCGCCAGACCACTGTCTCCTGCCCCAATGTCAGCTGACCGGCCCACGCCCGGTAAGCAGAAATGGCTGTCAGGTGAACCCTAAGGGTCAATGACTGTAGACCCCCTTTTGAGAGAGACCAAAGGTAGTCGAGAATGTTAGCCACAGAACAGGATAAGGGGTCCAGTCCCTTACCCTGACACCAAATGGAAAACCTTTTCCATTTAAAGTCAAAACATTTCCTGATAGATTCCTTTCGGGATGCCTCCACCACGGTGTAGACATCCTCAGAAAGATCCAAAGCCTGGAACTCTAGCTGCTCAGGTACCAAGCTGTGAGGTGCAGGGACTGAAGGTCCGGATGGAAGACCTTCCCCTGGTTAAGAGATATCAGGTCCGGTCGTGTACAAAGCAGCTCCGGGGGCCTGCAGCTGAGGAGATCTGGATACCAGAAGTGGCTCGGCCAGTCTGGGGCTACCAGAATCACCTTCGCCTTGTCCCTCCTCACCTCGAGTAACACCTTGTGGATCTAGGGAAATGGAGGGAAGGTGTAGAAGAGGCTTGGGGTCCACAGCCTCGAGAAGGCATCCCCCTTCAGCGAGCCCTGCTGAGGGGGGCAGGCTTGATGCAGCCTCAGCTTGGTATTTTCCCTGGAGGCAAACAGGCTCCACCATCAGTTTGCCCCAACGGAAGAACAGGTTGTAAGCTACATCTGGATGGAGAGACCATTCGTGGGATGTCTGGCCTATACGGCTGGAAGCATCCGCCAGCTGGTTCGAGGCTCCTGCCACATGGATGGCTAGGAGATCTGCTTCCATTCGGCTCACGAGGGTCCAGATGCAGAGCGCTTCCCTGCATAGCAACGGTAGTGCGTGCCACCTGGCTTGTTGAGGTAGTGCATGGTCGTGGTATTGTCGGTCTGGACTTGAACCACTTGACCCCGAAGCTGCTGAGCAAATACTGATAACGCCATTCTGACCATTATGAGCTCCAACAGGTTGATATAGTATTGGGATTCCTCTGGGGTCCAGAACCCATGGGCCCTGTTGTTCCCCATGTTGGCTCCCCAGCCCGTGAGAGAGACATTGGTCATCAGGACAACCGTTGGCTCGGGGCAGACAAATGGGATCCCTTCCTGAAACTGGGCTAGGACGGTCCACCACCGGAGAGCATCCCACATGTTCTGGGTCACAGTGATCAGCTGGTCAAAATGACCTAGGCGCTAAATGAACATCCTACCCAGACTCCTTTACCTCATTCAAAACATACCCAACTTCCCCTCAACATTTTATTTTAAATACTGGATCAAGATAATTTCCACTTTTATTTGGGGTCATGGATGGCTGAGAATAAGACTATCAATCCTGAAACTATCTTTAGCCCAAGGGATGTCAGCCTACCGGACTTTGCCTTGTATGCAACAGCAACATCTCTTCGTATAATAGTGATGTGGTTGGCTGAGGATTATAGATCTCCTCGGAAACTTTTAGAATTTAATATACATGATTTATTTGACATAACCAAGATACTATTTTCTTCCAACGGACAATCCTTTCCCCCAGGGATTTCTCTAAAATTACGGTCAACACATACCAAATATGGAGGAAATTAAGAAAGAGACATCCGCACTGCCTGTGAAAACTGTAAACTGATATCGAAAGATGAATCTTTTCTTCCAGCAACATCGGTCTTCTCCTTTAGAGGATGGAGGTGACTAGTTTTATCTCACTACTTCCAATTTCTATCACAACAGGGCATATGCCCTTTTGATACACTAAAGTTGAAATTTAGTCTTCGCCAATCAGATCAGTTCCACTATTTTGAAGTTCGGAACCATATCTTAAGCACACACAAACAACCAATTTTATTGACCCCGGCACCAGGATAATTGCAATTCTTTATAATTGTTTTACAAGGGAAACTTGAGGGCCATCTGATTGGAAATTTGCATAGGGCTCTTAGGGAGGGGCTCCGGAAACTACATCTCTAATGGCTGAACGGAATAAAGATCTCGATATAGAAATTCCATGGGATTCCAGGTCGGAAACAAACTTGATAGCAGTTAAGATTACTTCCTCCCCCATGTGGCGGGAATTTGTGTGGAAATGCAGGATCAGGTATTTTCGTTCTCCTCAGGTCCTCAGCAAATATTTATCGGAGAGGTATGGCAGGTGTTGGCGCAACTGTGGCTGTCAATGCGCCTCAATGGGTGATATCTTCTGGTCTTAGCCCACATCTGATGCCATTTTGGCTGGCACTTCATACAGAACTGTCAAAATGCCTAGCTGAAACCGTCAAATTAACAGCAGAACAGGTCCTACTCAATATTTACCCCGAACACTCTCCACCCTGGAAACACACTCTTTTTCCAGTGTTTTACTTAGCAGCTAAGAAAGCTTTCACCAGACGATGGATGACTAACTTAATACCATCAATAACAGACAGGAGATTAATTATGAAACAAATGTATTATACAGAAACCATCAGCTCCAGAGGCCAACACAGGGGACCAAATCATATGAGGAAATGGCAAACCTGGTTACTACACCAGGCATCAATTGATCCGGATTTGTACCCTTAATAAAGGAAGAAATAAATGAGAATAGATAAAGAAAATTTACTATCCCTTCTCATAGACCAAGAGGGAGGAGGGGATGGCCAAAACAACAAACAGGAAAAGAAAGCCGAAATTACGATTCCTGTGGGATGCGACTGCTGGAGTTGAGGAAACTCTCAAAGTGAAGATAACTATAAGTAATTCTATTGACCACAAATATGTATACTATGATGCCATCTTGGGTAAGAAATCTGTATCAGAATTAAGTATTCTCCCTCCTTAAAATGCTATACACAAAGGTAAGTTAATGGAAAAAAAACAAATGTATGAACTGTACAGAGAAATGTGTGTTAAAACTAACAATAAAAACTCAATAAAAAAAAAGAAATGACCTAGGCGCTGAGTCCACTGGGCAGCCAGCTCCCATTGAAGGGGGCTAATACGCCATCAGGCACAATGAACCACGGTGGTACAGGCCGCCATGTAACCCAGAAAGCGCATAAACTCCTGGGCAGGGTACAAGTGCCCAACCAGAAATGATTGGGCAAAGGAGGAAAGAACCTACGCCCTGTCCGCCTGGAGCCGGGCTCTGGCCCGGCAAGAGTCGATCTCTGTCCCGATGAAGCACATCACCCGAGAAGGCATGAGCTCCGACTTGGCCTCGTTGATCAGGAGGCCAAGTTGAGAGCAGG
This sequence comes from Neoceratodus forsteri, assembly GCA_016271365.2. Taxonomy (NCBI): domain Eukaryota; kingdom Metazoa; phylum Chordata; order Ceratodontiformes; family Ceratodontidae; genus Neoceratodus; species Neoceratodus forsteri. Next base: position 788,717,035 of record CM057449.1, on the reverse strand, counting down.
TCTGGAGGGACAGGTCCCTGGACCTCTCCACCTCTTGCTGGGTGGAACCTGTCAAGAGCCAACCGTCGAGGCAGGGGTACACTCTGACCCCTTGATGCCTGAGATAGACTGCCACCACTGCAACGCATTTGATTATGACCCGAGGAGCCGATGACAGACTGAATGGCATGGCTCACAACTCGTATAGGGTTCCCTCTGCTCTGAAGCGGAGGAACCACTGGTGGGACGGACGGACTGGGACGTGAAAGAACGCATCTTGGAGATCCAGTGAGCAGAACCACATGTTTTGCTCCAGGGATGGTATGATCTGGGACAGAGTTACCAACCTGAAGGTGTGTGGCCTAAGATACTGATTCAGGTCAAGCAGATCTAGAATGGGGCACCAGCCTCTCCCCGTCTGCTTTGGGACCAGGAAATACCTGGAAAGGAACCCTGGGTTGACTGGAGGATCTGCCAGAACCAATGCCTGCTTCAGGAGGACCTGGGCTATATCGTCTCTCAGAGCTGACCGAGTGTGGGCTGATACTCTCTCCTCCCGTGGGGCGCGGGCTCAGCTGGGAGGGTACTGCTCAAATTCCAGAGGCAGACCCTGGCCAACCACTTTGGAGACCCACCTGACCAGGTGGAAAGTGGCAGAGCCAACCCTCCACAGGAGGACCAAGAGCTGGCATGACCGGGATAGAGGTGGCCACCCCTATCAAATCACAACCTTGTCTGCAGGGCCGGTAGAGGCCCGTACTCAGGCCAAGGGTGCCAAGTCTGTGCCTGCTGCTGCTGCCCACCATCATAGGTCTGCTGGGCCACAGGAGCAGGGTGCCGAAAACCCTTTTTCTTTTTCTGCTGCTTCTTGGTGCCAGGAGCACTTTGAGAAGAAGTGGCAAATTCCAAGGTGGCACTGGACTGTTCCGATTCGGTGAAGGTGTCCATCCACACCTAGGCCGAAGAGATCGGTGCCCAGGAAAGCAACATCAGTGAGTTTGTGCTGGGTATCCACCATAAAGAAGGAAAGCCTCAGACAAGCCCTGCGACGTGAGGCAACCGCAGCTGTCATGAAGCAGGTGCAAGAGTCCCCCAGGTCCAAAGCCGTCTGAAGCTGTTGCTTGGCAACGGCACGTCCCTGGTCCCAGACCTGCTTGACCGTAGTCCGACGGCCTGCGGGAAGGTGCGGAAGAACTTCATCTAAGGAGCCCCACAGGGCATGAGAGAAGTGTGCCATGATGCCGGCCGAGCTTGCCTGGCGGAGGCCTAAAGAGGAGGCTGCATAGCCCTTCCTAGCAGTGTGGTCCAATTTTTTGAACTCCTTGTCCAGGGTTCTATCAGTGTCAACAGAGCTGCCTGTGCGTCTGAACACAGAGGTGAACCCGGAAAGGGACCCACTGGGCACCACATACTTGCGGGCCATCCGGGAAGATGGTGCTGGGCAGGAAGCAGGATGCTGCCAGAGCTCCAAGGCCAGGCCAACAACTGCGCTGACCACAGGAAAGGCTTCCATGGGTGTATCCCTTCTTTTAAGGGCATCTGTAAGAGGGTGCTCCTCCCTTTTCTGGACAGACTCCAGGGGCATCCCTGTGGATTTGAGGATGAGAATACCAGGAAATGACGAAGGGCCCTCAGTCGACAGACTACCGATAGACTATTATCCCAAGAGTGAGAGTGTAGGTTGGTGTCATTCGAATCCGAAGAATCTAGCTAGATCGGTCACCCACCAAGGTCCTTTTCCACATGCCTGAGATGATCAGGCGTAAGGGTGACCAATATTCTGCATGGGAGTCCAGGAACCATCTGAGAATCCTTCGCAGGAGCCCCTTCCGAAGACTGTTCAGGCGGCAGCTCCACCACAAATCGGCGGAGAGACAGATTTTGGCCAAACCGGGACTGGTTTGGCCGGCTCAGCGGGCAGGGGAACAGATTTGACTGGTCCAGAGGAGTCGGCTTCGACCCAGCAGGCGAAAGCCAAGTGATGGCTGGAGAGTAAACCGTGGCCGGCTTCTGTCCGGACAGAATCGGCTGCTGCCACATTAAATCCTCCTAGCATCGACGGAGTTTTCGCAGAACCTTCTCCTCTTCTGAGGAGGACGAGGATGACCAGCGGCGTCTCTTTTTGGCGCACTTATGTGCCTTCCTCAATCTGTTGGTCGAGGGGGTCTGAGATCTCAACCCCGATCGGACAAGCTGATTCAGTCGTTCAGGAGACACAAAGGGAACGGGTGATTTACCCGGATCAGAGACCGGTTCCTTGATGGGATCCCCAGCGAACTGGGTCTCATCAGGAAGAGGTAGGACCGGAGTCCTGGACAAAGAGTCGTCTGCCTCAGGCGAAAACAGGTTGGTGGGATAGAGAGTGTTCTCAACCTCGTCGATCGAGACCTCAGTCAACTTGCCAGACGGCAATGCCGAGAAGCCAGCAGGCCGAGGAAGCAATTTCGACCAAAGTCAATACTGCCGGTTCTTGGGACCGAGATAGCTCATGATCCCAAGAGTGTCTTCACCGAGACGAAGAGTGTTTTGGATCCGTTTCCTTCTTACAGAACAGGGAAGAATTCAAGCCTGCAGGTCCCTCACCCCTTAGTTCTTAAGTGTACTTAATAAGCATGCCCCACTTAAACAAAGGAGAGTTAGTGGCAAATGTGCATACTGGCTGGATCAGGAAAGAAGAAAACAAATGAAGCTCAGAGATAAGGTATGGGGAAAGTTCAAATGCTCAGGAGTTCATGCCGATTGGTTATTATACAGAACCCTGAGGAACAGCTGTAAGAAAGAGCTTAAGCATGCTAAAAGTGTCTACATTAGACGACTACAAACCTCAAACCTGGCAAACCCAAAAAAGTTCTAGTCTCAAATAAATTGCCTCCTGAAGGGGCACTCAGCTGAAGCCCCCCAGAACATCACAGTCGAAGGCAACCTGATGTCTGATCCGGATGAGTTAGCTAATGCTTTCAGCAGCCTCTTCACGGACCTGGATAGATACATTGACCCCTCACCTAGCAACGCTAACTTCTCTCCCCTTGCCACCCACACCGGCCCCAACTTCCACTTCCGTCTGGTTACGTGGAATGAAGTACTCACTCTACTAAACACCATCAAATCGGACGCCGCTCCTGGGTTCGACAATCTGTAGCCTAAGTTTCTGAAAATGGCTGCTCCAATTATCGCTGCTCCACTAAGGGACCCGTTTAACAAATCCCTCCTTCTCGGGCAATTCCACACCAAATGGAAAATGGACACCGTTGTCCCTATTCATAAAGGTGGTGACAAGAGCCTAATTGAAAACTACCGACCTATATCCATACTCAGTGTGCTTGCGAAAACGCTGGAGAAACTGGTGCATAGACAGATTCTTGATTACCTTGAAACCCATGATCTACTTAATGGTGCAACATGGTTTCAGGAAAAACCATGGCACAGACAACCCTTGTCAAGTTCACCTCGGATGTACTAGGAGCTATGGATCAAGGTCTAGCCACTGGTGCCCTATTCCTGGATCTTACGAAAGCCTTCAATTTGGTGAACCATGATCTCCTTGTTACCAGTCTTCAGAACCTCTGACTCTATCCACTTGCCTCCTCCTCCTCCTGGTTTCAACATTACCTCTGTGGAAGAAAGCAGCTGGTAAAATGGAAGGGTTCGACCTCCATAATTAGGCCAGTGCACCAAGGAGTCCCCCAAGGATCCATCCTTGGACCCCAGCGATTTACTATCTTCATCAACAGCATGCCAAACCATTGCGGAGGGGCCAACATCCAATTATATGCAGACAATGCCATTATCTATAGACGCTCGAAGGACTTAATTCAACTAAACCAGAACCTCAATATGGATTTCAGAGAGTTGGAAAAGTGGCTAGTGGATATAAAACTAGTCCTGAACCTCAATAAATCCAAGGCCATGCTTTTCAGTACCAAACTATTAGGAGCCAATATATCAAACCTCCTACAGATCTCCTCGTCCAATGGGACTACACTTGAGGTACGTGCATCCACAAAATATCTTGGAGTGCACCTGGACCAGGAGCTAACCCTGAGCCCGCACATTGAGGCTACCACCAAAATCCTCCATCTAAGAACTGGCCTTTTATACAGACTTGGCGGATTCCTCTCCAGGGAAGCCAGTATGGTGATCACCACTGGTACCATTCTTCCAGTGCTTCTTTATGGTGCTCCCTTATTACAACCTCTTCAGGGCCCTGAACTCAAACTCAGAGTCCTTTATCACAAAATTGCCCACTTTACAGCTTCTGCCCACCCCCGTAATCATCAGTGCAATGTTCTCACCTCTCTGAGCTGGCCATCAGTTGAGGCCAGGCTTGCATACCCTACACTCTGGCGTTCAAAACAGCCAAACCTCTGGCTCCCCCAGCCTAAATGGACTTCTCCTATTCAAAACAGCTAAACGTGACCTGAGGTCTACTGCCCACCCCGTCCTGGAAGTCCCTAGGACTCAAATCCGAGCTGGTGACAGGTCCTTTGCCAGCTCTGCCCCCCCCCCCCACTCTGGAACAGTCTACCCGCAGCTGTGACTAACTGCTCTACTCGGTACTCATTTAAAAATGCCCTAAAATCAAACTTACTGGTAGTAAACCAGTGCTGTTGCACTTGAAATGTTGGTGCCCTTGCATTCCCGAGTTTTGACCTGTATTGTCCCATTTCTATTTGCCATTACATTTTGACTAGTGGCAGGCCACCTGTACACCTACCATGTACATCTGGATTCCTCCACTGCTACCTGTCTTCTTTTGTCTACTGTATGCTCCTTATGTATGAACCTAAACGATTAATTGTCCTGCCTTTGTCTCTTGTATGCTAATATGCCATTCATCTGTAATTAATTCCGGGTCGCCCCTGAAAAAGGGACCCTGTTATCTCAGTGGGCTCACTCTGTCAACAAATTTCAATAAATAAATAAATGGGGGAGAGACTGACAGCTCGGAAGGAACCCAAAATGTGGAGCCCAGGTTGAGAGACAAAATCGACGAGAAGAGGATTCTGCGGGCACTTTCTTCTTGGGCCTGCATCTGTTCCAACTGCTCGTGAGGACCCGCAGGCGGAGACCACCCACCAGGCCTCCTTTATTTCAGCAGAGGAATCCATTTCTCGGGCCTGCCCAACTTAAGGTGTGCGAGACAACTGTTGAGGAAGTTCGAGTGAAACGCAAGGCACATCTCGCAAGTCAGTGTGTCATGGCCGACACCCAGGCAGTAAACACAGTATGCGGATCGATACGCAACATTTTTTGGCCACATGGACACCGGCAAAATCCAGGGGAAGATTTATCTTCCATGAACAAGTAACATTAATCATAGTTGTTAGCTCAAACGAGCCGAATTTTTGGAATAACCTAAGGGTTAAAAGCCAGGGCATACAAAAAGCGAAAGCAAAGAGGAGGCAACCTGAATCTTCCAGTGGAAAGGAAGATCTGACATCATGGGGCGAGCCGAGGGTTATACCACCCAGGTGGGAGGAGCCAGCTTGAAGACCTTCTGGCAAGATTTAAAGGGGAAAGGGACATGCCAACAAGTATGGATAAGAACAACATATCCACATCCCTAGAAATACTTAAAAAAAAAAAAAAAAAAAATTCTCCTGCCGGAAATAAATAAATAAATAAAACAAATCATGTGCCGGACCCAAACCCTGCACCTCACAACCTACCACCCTCCCCACCATGCTAGTGGATCAGCTCGGCAACTGCCCACCAGACCCCCTCCCACATACCTTCCCCTCCCTCTCCTGTGTATGTGTGCATGCACATGCTTCCCATCGCCCTACCTCGCCCACCCAGGTATCCAGTCACTATCTTGCCAGGTAGCCCTGAACACAGGCGCCGTAACTGAGTCGGCATTTTTGTAAGTGCTCAATTGCGGTTGCTGTGTTCACTGGATACCATTTTTAAGCAACTAGGGGTGAAACCAAAACAGGGTGAACCTATGTTTAAAAAAAATGTAATGGGCTATTGTATAGAGTTTGGATAATACCTCAGAAACTGGACCAGCTAGAACAATTGGTTATACAACAAAAGTATAGATTTGAGTTGTTCCAGAGAGCACATCATAGTCCTATGGCTGGTCACTCAGGGAGAGATCGCACCCTTGGCAGATTGCTGTACAGAATTTACTGGCCTGGAATTCATGAAGCTGTTGCCACCTATTGCAGTTCTTGTGCGGAGTGTCAGAAAGCAGCCCCAGTCACTAGAAAAGACAAGGTGCCAGTACCCTTGATAGATGTGCCTTTTGAGAGAATTTCAATGGATGTGGTTGGCCCTTTAAACAAAAGTTAAAAGGGTAATCAATTCATTCTGGTAGTCTGTGACTATGCTACTCGATACCCAGAGGCAGTTCCAATGCATACTGTCACAGTCCCAAAAGTGGCAGCAGAGCTTACCAAACTTTTCAGTAAGGTGGGCATACCTGAAGAGGTCATTACTGATCAAGGTAGTAATTTTGGTGCTGCATTACTGAAGGAGCTGTGCCGACTACTGGGTATCACTGCCATAAGAACCTCCCCTTGTCACCCTCAAACAGAAGATCTTATTGAGCATTTTAATCAAATCCTAAAGCATATGTTAAAAAGGTTTGTAAAAGGGAAGAGAAAGACTGGGACCAATACTTACCTTACCTGCTTTTTGCTTACACAGAAGTGCCACAGGCATAAACAGTTTTTTTACCATTTGAAATGCTGTATGGTAGACAACCCAGAGGGCCATTAGATGTAATAAAATAAACCTGGGACGATAACCCCCATCAGAAACAATCTATTACATCTTATGTGTGCGCCCTAAGAAAGAAGCTGGCAAAATATGTTGAAATCGCCTATAGTAATCAGGAAGAGGCCCAAAACCAGCAGAAGGTGTATTATGACCAAAGGGTAAAAGAAAAAGTTTTTGAGCCAGTTGAAAAGGTCTTACTGCTGTTACCCACTGTGACGCTTGGCCAGCTAGTTATAATTATGGTTGGACATTTGTAATATAAGAATACAGTATGTGAGCCTGTGCTTCCATGGGTGCCCGCCCCCCAAGGTTTCAGTGAAGCTACAGGGTATGTAAACTGACCAGGAGATCTCTGTAATGTAATTAACTTCCTTGAGAAATTGCATTTTATTACCTTTTTATGACATGCCTAGACTTTTTGAAGTGCAAACTAAACGTGACTTAATGACTTCAGAAACAGGACATCATTAAGCGGATTCCTGTTGGCTATCTCACACCTGGGTGACAGACTGCAGGGTTGTAAATCCTCAAAGGAACTGGCTGATCAAAGACTCAATTTGGGAAATGAGTTTTTGCTGATGTTACATTATTTAATATACCTCTCGATAGGACATCATGTTTGTATTTTTTTTTAATTCTAAAAGAAGGAGCTAGATGACTCACAGAAGGGGCGTGGAGATGGTTTAAACTGGTACGTGTGTCTGAAATGTCATTATTCTGAGACTCTAGAGAGACAGTTCTCCAATTTGACTGCACGTACAGGTAATACATTAGATAGAAAAGATCTAAATGTATTTTGGTAGGAATTTGTTCTGTAGTTTTCCTTGCTTTTCTTTTATGTGATTGTGATGCTCCTTGATATCTGTTCTTATTTTATCTTTATTTATATCTAGGATTACAAGTACCTTTGAGCTGAGGCTCTTTTACAAAGGTTCCACGTCAGTAACTGGACAATACAACAGAACACAATAGAGAAAATGCAATATTAGGCAGGATAAACAAATTAACACAGTTGCAAATAAATCCAATGAATACTTATGGGTAACACATACAGGCAGGAGTACCAGGGGTTACAGAGGAGGGAGGAACACTGGGGTGAGAGCCTGCCAGATTAATTTGTCGCAACACAAGAGAAGTGCAGGTAGTGGGGCTGGGGCGGAGCGGGAGGGAGGAGGGATGGGGGAAGAGGAAATAGGGAGGAGGTGGTAAAAAGTGCTGTGTGGGGGCATAGGGCTAGGACCACAGGATAGCTGTGACGGCTGGCTAAGTAAGGCAGTCACAGGTGCTGGAGGCAGAGAGGTAGAGCCGGAGCCTTGTTTTGAAAGGACCTAGCTTGGGAGCGGAGATCTCAATGTTGAGGCTATTCCACCAGCTAGGAGCCCTGTAGGCAAATGAACATTGTCCCAGAGAGGTTCTGCAGAGCGGGACCAACAGGCGTTGTGATTCAGAGCCCCTAGTGTGGCAGGGGTTACTACTTGGGCAGAGGAGTGATAGGACCCCCAGGGAAGGGGGGCAAGGCCCATAGTGATCTTCTTAGCCATAATGCAGGTATGGTATTTTACACGACTGGATAGTTGTAGCCATCCCGTTTGGGCGTGGAGGTCACACGGATGGGTGTCTCAATGGGATCCAGTGATAAGTCGACAGGCTTTGTTGAGTGATGTTGAAATGCGTCTGAGGGCAGTTGGAGTGGCCGATCCGTAAATGATGAGGCCACAGTCGATAATGGAGACAATCGAGCTTTGAATTGTGACACTTAAGGCTGCAGGGGTTAAGCTAGTCCTGTGCCTGTAGAGAAGACCAAGTCGCGTGCTGCCAGCCTTAGTGACACTGTCAATGTGGGCCCCACAGGACAGATTACTGTCAAGAGTGATCCACAAATATTTAAAGGTTTGAACCTGTTCCGAGAGTTGTTCCTAGTCGGTTTGTGATGATCAGGGGAAGCAGCCTGTGTTTGCTGTGGGAGTTACTAAAAAGCATGGTCTTTGTTTTTTTTATAGTTGAGGATGAGTCTCTGTTTACTGAACCAGTTCTCCACTGATGCAAAACCAAGCTGGAGATTACGCTGCAGGGATTGTGGGTCTTTATGGGTGGAGAGACTTACGGCATCATCGGCATAGAGTATAATTTGTTCTGGGCAGGACTGACGGAGTTTATTCAGGAAGAGGGAGTGGGCCCAGTATAGAGCCCTGAGGAATTCTAAAGTGGACTGACATAGCGTTGGAGAGAACACCAGCAATTTTTACATGTTGCGATCTATCTTCCAGGTAACTTTTAAACCAGGCCATAGAGTCAGGGGAGAGCCCAGCAATTGAAAGCTGGTCCAGTAGCAGTTTGTGGTGGACAGTATCGAAAGCCTTGGTTAAGTCAATGAAGACTGACCCAGCTAGGCGACCATTATCCAGGAAACTGTGGATGGCTCCAGTAAATTCCAAGAGGGCAGATGTGGTGCTGTGTCCTTTTCCGAAACCATGTTGTTGTGTACATAAGATATTGTGGTTGTCCAGGTAGTCAGTGAGTTCGTCAGCAACAAGGCATTCGAGGGCCATGGAGAGCGGAGGTAGTATGGAGATTGGTAGGTTGCTTCTATGGTTGTTCTTGTCACCATTTTTGTGAACCACAGTGATGATAGCGGATTTCCATCTGTCAGGGAACTGGATAAGGCTGAGGGAGAGGTTAAAGATCTTGGTGAGTGGTCTGATAACCTCATCAAGAGTAAGGGACAGCAGCTTTAGGTCCAGTGAGTCCTCACTGTTTCTTGATTTGGCGACGGCCTTACTAATGTAATTATGAGCTTCGTGCTTCTTGACTGCTCTGAAGAAAGGAGGAGGTGGGAAGCAGAGTGGGGGGGGTGCTGGTAAGGTTAGCAGAGGTGTCGATTTCATTTAAGAAGTCAGGGGGAAGAACAGTGCTGAGGTCTGTGAAGGTGGTATTGAAGGTATCTGCGATAGTCATGGGGTCCAGTGTTGTAACCCCAATGTCGAGCACAGTTGGGAATGTTTTTGGTTGGTTACTACTTTGATATTGTTTCAGAAAGCTCTTCCATTACCCCATGTGTTAGTGAGGGCTTCCTTGTAGTAGGTGCTTTTGAGTAGTCCAATAGCTTTTGTGCAGTCATTCCGCGCACATTTATAGTTCTGAATGTCAATTGGCGACCCAGAGTCTCGGGCCAGGAGCGGTCCCTAAATTTTAGTTGCGCTATTAGGTCTGTGGTAAGCCAGGGATTACAAAGGGTCTTGACTTTACACTTTTTGAAGGGGGCATAGGTGTCACAGGCTGCACTGAATATGGAAATGAATCCACGCTAGCGACCTGGGTTCCGGAACAAGCCCGGGCCGTGGGGGGTCGGCAGGGGAGGGAGAAGAATGAGCATCCGGAGGACAGCTCTCTTCTCCCAGGAAGGAGGGGGGGTCCCTGCTCAGCACTTGACCGACCTCTAGAGGAAGCTTGAGGCTCGGCAAGCATAGAGCTAATGTTTGGGGGGCCGGGGGGATGGCGACATCAGGCAGTGATGCCTTGAAGTAGGGCATGAGCCAAACCCCACGAAGAAAAAGGGAAAACAACTCTCTGAGCTCCGGATAGACGGAGCCCCGAGGCAGACTCCTGATTACTCCCGCCTGCCTGGTCCTGGGGTCTCCGACAAAAGTTGATTGTCGGGGTGTTCCGCCCTACCTCGTCCCTGCCCGGGGGGATTATCCGTGGCTCCATGGGGGATGGACTGCAGGATCAGGTAATTGGAGGAGTGGGGGCAAGTCCTTCATTGGAGCTCCCGAAGAAGCAGTGCTCAGGGAGTGTAAGAGGGGCAAAATAAGATTTAAAAAAAAAAAAAAAATATGGAAATGAAGGAATCCAGGGCCGAGCTGACATCCGTTGCATTGTAGATAGGCAACCAATCCTGCTGCCTGAGGTAGGATTAAAGGAAGTTCAACTTCTCACAGGGTAGGATTCTGCTGGTGATGACTGATGGTGGAGTTTGCAGAATTTGCTAGACCATTCACAGATGACAGGGGAGTGATCACTAAGAGAATCCAGGAGGATGGAGATGTTGGAGATTCAGGTAGGGTGGCTGGTTAGAACCCAGTCCAGTAGGGAGCTGGTACCAGTTCTGTAGTTGTGCCTGGTAGGGGAGGCTACCAGTTGTGTAAGGTTTACAAAGGAGATGGTATCCTTCAGGCCTCCAGGATCTGGGGCAAGCCAGTTTATGTTAAAATCTCCAAGCATGATTAACTCTGATCCAGGTGGCTGCAATCAGGTAAAGTCCAGGACAGTATTGAGGCCTTTCACTTGCTCCTTAGGAGGGATACAGACTGCGGCGATTGTGAGGACTTTGCCGTGGGCTCCAAGGATGATCCGAGTTGGAAGCATCTGTGCAAATGAGTCAGATGGTGGGGCACTTAGGGGGTGGTCCAAGAGGGAGTCTTTGAGGTGTAATGCACAGCCCCCTCCTCTTTTAGCCTGCTGATCCAGCCTAAAAACAGTGTAGCCTGGTAGGGCAATTGTCAAGTCGGGGACTTTAGGTGTAAGCCAGGTTTTGACTACTACGATGACATCAGGTTTATGCTAGTTAGTGAAAACTTGCAGGGCATTAAGTTTTGGAAGAAGGCAGCAAATGTTTAGAGTCGCAAAGGAGAGTACCCCAGAGTGTTTCACTTCATTGGCTGGCCCAACAGTTAGGGGGCCAGGGTTAGGGTAATTGTTACCAGACAGCAGTAGCAGCTTCAAGAAACCGACATAAGGCCCTGAGGGAGAATTTACAAGACCGCTCCGTGTTGCTAGGTCGAGCGAGCTGCTGGTGCTGGTCCCAGAGACACGTCATATGGTCTAAGGGAGGAGAGGCAGTGTGAGAGCCCAGAGACCTCGATTGGGAGTTCCTGAAGGCTGCCATTTAAAGCCTGTGGAAGGTGCAGGGGTGTGGAGAGGCACAAGGGAAAGAGTGCCTGTGTGGTAGAGGATGAAATCAAAATAGTAACTGGATAGAGGGGAGAGGTAACAGGTGCCTTTGAGGTAAAAGAGTGGGAGTAATTACAAGAAAATTAGGAGTTGTACAAGCATAGTGGAGATTATTAGATCCTTCAACAGTCGTGGTTGGCAAGCGAGGTGGGGCAGCAGGGGAGCACAAAAAAGTGGGTGGAAACAAGAACGGGCAGGGTGCTGGAGGGATAGTGGAGGTAGGAAGGGTCCTGGTGGAACTAGTGGTCTTTTGACTATGCGGGGTGGGGGAGGACAGGCTACTGTAAGAGTGACAAGGGGGGGGGGAGGTCCTTAAGAGAGGCCCAATTGAGTTGGGAAAGGGAGGCAGCTAGAGTAAAGGGAAGGAGCTATGGTCTATTTATCCATTTTTAGTAAACATACTTAAGATTCTGCCTGGGTCTCCTCCGTCATTTTTTTGCATGAGGAGTGCCTGTATTTTTAAGTCTAACAACTGTTCAAGGGCTTGATGGTGTTACTAAACTGGGAAAAGGTAAGAATATAACTAAGGTCTCTTACAATTTTTTAAGGGTTCATTTTGGAAGCCTGGCTTGATGCCCCTGGCAAAAGGTTTTACCGCAATCCCCGAAGAGGGTATGTATCTGAGCCTGTACCTTGGGTACGCTAGCATAAGGTTCACAGTTTGAATCCCCCCAGAACTTGAGACTAAAGATGATTCAGACCCAAAAGCAGACAGGAGGATAACCCTGTGTTACCTGTTCACACTACTGCACTGTGGGAGCAGATGGCTTGACCTGCTGAGTGCGTTTGTGACACTCACTACAGAAAATAAACTTAATAAAGTGGCAAGGGCCTTATAAGGTTCTTAGAAGTACTGGCACAGTTAACTATGAGATTGAGACCACTAATAGGAAAAATCGTATACCATGCTAACCACCTCGAGAAACGGACTAAAAAAAAAAACCCACCAAAAGCTGATCAGCTGGTTTTACCAGAAAAAGATGATATTGCTGTATCTTATTCGCTAAAAATACCACCAACAGCTTAATCTGGTTTAAGGTTAGTTGGCATTCATCTGTATCCCCCTCCCCCAGGTCATGCCTGAAAATAGGCAGGATTTGTCTAGTGCACTTACCCGGTCAACAAAAACTAACTAAATAAATAAAACAAATAAATTATGATAGACTGGAACAAACTAACTGCTGATGCTTTTAAATGTAAATGTTTCCTTAACCTCCGAATAAACCGGATAAATCTGTAAATTGCTAAAGACATTTAATAATACACTTTTCCCACAGTGCCATGCCATGCTAAGGGGTCAAACATGTAATAGTGACAAAGAATACTCGCCCTATTAGACAAAAGACATACAGATTACCAGAGCGGTTATGCGCAGATGTGGTTAAGGAAATACAAAAAAATGAAAGAACTGGGTATCAGACGAGTTGAGAAGTGCTTGGTAATCACCAATGGTGACTGTAAACAAAAAAGTGAGTATAATAACCTGCCTTGATTTTAGGAAACAATCAAGTGTGAGAATTTGACTGCTATCCTATGCCCAGAATAGATGATTTGGTGGACAGACTGAGGAGTGCCAAGTATATCAGTACCCTCGATCTCACCAAAGGTTACTGGCAAATCTCCCTAGGTAAAGAATCCAGAGACAAAACTGCATTTCCCACTCCTGTAGGATTCTATCAGTTCACCACCATGACATTTTGTTTACACAGCACACCAGCTACATTCCAGCGGTACAGGGATGTAATTTTAACCCCTCACACTGGTTATTGTGCTGCGTACCTGGATGATGATGTGGTATACAGTCCAAACTGGAAAAGCACCCTGGAACACCTACGAGCAGTTATCCAATCGATCAAAAAGGCAGGTCTGACAATTAATCCTACCCAGTGTGCATTGGGCATGCAGAAAACTAGATATTTGGGCTATGTTTTGGGAAATGGAGAAGTCAAGCCAGAGGTTTCCAAGATAGAAGCTGTAGCTAACAGCCCTGTCCCCAAAACCAAGAAACAGGTCAGGTCTTTTTAGGGCTGGCCATTATTGGAGATTTGTTCCTAGCTTAGCCGAGTTAGCTACTCCCCTCACTGAACTCACAAAGGAACAGTTCTCGAATAATGTGAAATGGACAGAGAGAAAACATACACCACTGAAAAGGAATGCCTTGTGGCAAATTAGGCCATGGAGTCCCTTAAAGGGGAAGTGTCCCATAGTTTCACACCCATATTTTCCCAACTCCTTATGTGTAACTGTTGTGGTGTTCCTCTAGTTGCCAGCAATCCTACTGCTGTCCAAATCTAGATTATAAATAAAAATATACAGCCCCCAGAAGTTATCAGTGTGTTTGTCCTCCATTTTATCATCAATGCTGCTAGAGGCTGATGTCATCAGAGCAACAGATAATGGTGCTGCACTAAATGCTGTTCCACCAATAAACAGAACCCACAATGTTTGGTCCCCCACTTGAGTAATGGGGGAACTCTAAGTGCTGTGCACATTCTGAAGTGCAGGTCTAACAGGGACTAGGACCATACGAGTGTGATTCAGCACTGATTTGACATGTATATACAGTATGCCTATAAGGAAGTGCCTGTATGTATTGTGTTAATGTTTCTGTTAGCAAAAACAGTTTACCCAATAAATGACTCTGGGTACAACAAGAGGCTTAAGTGGCATTATATAGCTGTTTTATTAAGTTCTGTGTGTGCTGGCATTCTCTGTTTTGATTGACACCAGCAGTGAGACACAATCTTGCAAAAATGCCCCTTTCCCTTTGTAACTAGGCAGTCAGTGACTGGATGGCTGATGTAAGTCAAAGAGGTCAGCTATAACAAGGAATAGGTTACCAGGACATCAGCTGCAGTATATGGAAGAAGGATAATCTAGTGGTTAAAGCACAGGCACAAGAAGTGGGAAACTGGTTTACATCCTACTAAAGTCCCTTACTCTCTAACCCTAAACAAGTTCCCCTCGCCTCCTTGGGAACTGTGATGGCCCCTCAGGTCCATGACTTTAACAGTGCCCCCATTCCCATTCCCATTATAAATAATTAGCAGTGATGTGACAGCTACAGCACTTCACTTTGAAGGTACTGAAAACAAGCTGTGGCTGCGCCCCCACCCTTTGTAATGACAGCATTTGTGAGGGACATCCTACTTCAAATCAGATGCTACACTTCAGCTGTTGTAGGTAAAGAAACTAATCAGTCTCAGTGGTTGCAGTACTCTGTATTTGGTTAGCTCATTCCTCCCATGTCATATGCATTCTGTATCTTGGTATTTCCAGTCAGAACCCAGATGTAAGGAGCATTTGAAATGTAAAACAAAACACTTTATAAAGTAAGTGATCTAGCTCTCCACTTTCAGGCTGCTGAAAGGGGAGTGTATAATTTGTGCAAAGGAAGAATTCAGTCTTCTGTGATCCTTTTGGAAACTGCTCAAGCCTACCTTGTAAATGAATCCTCTCAAGGGTGTTCACCTGGTTCACTACAGACTGACTGATTGACTGCTCGATTGATTGATTGGTTGGTTAACTGATTGTCTACTGCTTTCCACAACATGTTACAACTGTCTCAGAGAGAAATGAGCAGTACACAGGAACAGCTTTTGTTTCCTGTGAATGCAATACTATTAGATGTATTATTTGCTCTACATATGCAGTATTAAGGCTACAAGTACCACTCCCTGTGTGAGTTGCATGATAGAACGGTCTTAAGCCATTGCAAACAAACTAAAATCAGGATAGACAGCACTGATACCCTTATGTTTTTTTCTGCACTGTTGCTGCAGTGACATCAAGGAATGGGAGGGGCTGTATTACAAGTGACTCATTTGCATGTAAATGGAGGCTTGCTTGACATTTTACTACCTTGTGTCAGAGCCTCAAACTCTAGATATGTGTTGCAACAGAAAAAATGGTTGATCTCTTATTGATATATGTACAGTACTTGATGTAATGTATAATAAATACATCAGATACATCCAAATCATAAATATACAGGAGGCTTCTCCTTTAAGTTTTATTTACTAGGAGCTCACTTTGTACTTGTAAAAGACCACAATCCTCTCTGTTGGCTTAACCAAATAAAGGATAAAAATTCTAGAATCATACAGTGGTACCTGGCACTACAGCCATTTAAATTTAAAGTGATGCACAAATCTGGGAAAGAGAATGTCAATGCTGATTTACTGTCAAGATATGGATCAGGAATTGAGAATTTCAAAAGTTGAAAACATGCGAGTTGCAATTTCACTGTTTGCTGTACTGCATATGCACTGAACTGTAAAGGTTATAAGCTAATATTTGAAGGGAATTTCCTAAAACACTTTGGAAACCTATTTTTATAAAACAGGTTCCATCTTAAAAAGGGGGGGATGTGACAGAGTTGAATAAGACCCTGTCCCATTTGTTATGCAGAAATAGTTTAAATGCAAGTGTCTGTTCCATCCTCTCCTCTTCTGTCTCTTGTCTGTCTGGTTGAGCAACCAAATTTTTGTGCGAGACCTAGGAACTGATCACTCAGACAGTTTCGCAATTCTCCACCTCTTGCTACATCTCTCTGCCTTCACTTGCTGTTCTGTCTTTTCTTCCCCTTGCATATCTGCAGGTATGAAAAATATATGTGAATCTTTATGTGGAAATGTCACTGATACTGCGATTTCTTTGTTTAAAACTGTATATATTTATACAGTTGAAATGATTGCAAAGCTATTTGGAACTCAAGGGGTTAACCTGAGATCCAGTTTTAAGCCTCTACAGAGTTGTGAACAAGAGGTCAATTCTGGGTCGTTATGTTCTGTTTGTTGCATCTGCAAGAAAACGGTCAAGAACATTCTGTGAGAAGCAGCACAGCTCTTAACAAGGTTCCCAAGCAAAGACTTATAAAAAGAAAAGCAATGCTTTTGCTAGAGAGACAAGGAGAGGGAGAGACTGAAACTTGGAATCAAGAGATACCCTCAGAAGGAGGACTTTGTTTTCTCTGTTTGTACTGCCTCTGTACATAGTTATACTGAATAATTTTTATTTTTTATTTTGCTGCTATTGAAAAAAAGAAAACTATTTGCAAATTTTAAAACTGCTCCTGGTTTTACCTGTTTCCTGACCTGTGCCTTGACAACACTCTTGCAGTAGGTAATTACCATTAGGACAGAGTCCCAAGCAAAGTCAGACAAGTCTAACATGGGAGGCAGGAAAACGTCTGCAGTAGGCAGGGATCTAAGAAAGAAGCTAGAAGCCCCTGAAGGATCGGCGAGGCTGAAACCAGTCCTATTCCTAGAAGCAATGTCCAAACTGTAATGCTTAGCGAAGGTGTGGACAGAACTCACAAGTGACTGCCGGACAGATATCAGCAGCAGAGACATTTCTGAAACAAGCGGTAAATGCAGTCATGCCTCTGGTTGAATGTCCTTCAACTTTCCCCGGAAGTGGCTTATTATACTCCTGATAAAACAGCATGCAGTTTGCCGACCATTTGGACAAACACTGTTTAGAAAAACAGTAGCTCCCTCTGTTTTGGGCGCAAAAGAAACGAAAAACTGATCCATTTTGCAGACTGGCTTCATCCGGTTAGTGTAACAATGCAAAATTCTGTGTACATCTAAGGTATGTAGAACTGCTTTCCCCGATTAGAACATTCAGGGTAATGCACTGGTAAGTGTATGGTCTGGTTCAATGTGAACTCAGAAACCACCTTTGGTAAAAACTTAGGATTTGTACGCAGAGCCACTCTGTGGAAAATCAAAAATAAGGCTCCTTACACATCAGGGCCAGAATCTCGGAAATCCTTCGAGCAAACGTAATAGCAACTAAAAAGAGAGCTTTCCGCAAAAGATAACGCATGTCACAACTCTCAGCAGGTTCAAAGGGAGACTGAGTTTCTCAAGAATAAAATTTACATCCCAGGGAGGATCAGGGCTCCTGACTGGGGGTTTCAAATGGAGGATCCCTTTCAGGAAGGTTCTTGATACCTCCAACTGTTTTGCCATCCACTGGAGTGTGGTTGACAGAAATGGCATATAAGAGGACCTTTAGAGTAACTTAGCCCAAGATCAGATAGGTGTAGCATGTACTCCAGGAACTGTGGTACAGGGCATGACAAGGGGTCCCAACCCTTGGATGTGGGCCAGATGGAAAATCTCTTCCATTTCATAACATAGGTAGATCTCGTAGACGGCTTTCTAGCCTCCACCAGTACCTGAGCCACTCTGGAGAAGAGTCCAAAATGTGAAGCAGCTATGTCAGCAGGTGCCATGCATGAAGGTAAAGGGACTTGAGTCCTGAATGGACCAGGGTGCCCCGTTCCTGAGTTAGAAAATCCTGGCAGATGGGCAGTGGAACCGGAGGTTCCACAGTCAACTGCTGAAGCAGAGAGAACCAAATCTGGCAAGGCCAGTACGGTGCGATCAGGATCATGCGTGCCCCCTTTGCCTGCAGTTTCAGCAGCACTCTCTGCAACAGTAGTAAGGGAGGGAAAGTGTATAAGAACCTCTCTGTCCAACACAGAGACAGCACATCTCACCAGAAAGCACCACGCCCTGGATCGAAGGAGCAGAAACAGAGTAATTCTGTGTTGGATGGGGATGCAAACAGATCGAGGTCTGGTCAGCCCCAAAGATCGAAGATTTCTTCCGTTTCAGTTCCGACTCGTGAGTCCTGGCTGATGCTGTCCTCCATGACATTTTGAATGCCCAAGACATGTGCTGCTGAGAGATGAAGGCCATGTTGGACTGCCCAGAACCACACACACACTGCTTCCCGACATAGGGGATATGAATGTGTGTCTCCTTGTTTGTTCAGGTACCAGACTATGCACATGTCCATCTACATCAGGAGAGATCCTGGTCTGAGGAGAAGCTGGAAGGCATGTAAGGCGTATACCACTGCTCTCATCTCTAGCACACTGATGTGTAGGGAACAATCTCTCTGAGAACAGGATTCCTGCGTCCTGTCACCTGCGAAATGGGCACCCCAACCCAATCATGAGCTGGGCATCGTCAGGGTTTGGGTGGGGGAGAAGGCTGAAACGAGACACCTCTGTTGAGGTTCTCCAGCTTCTACCACCATAGGACTGGAGACCAAGATCATGTGATCCAGGTCGTCTGACCTCTGATTCCACTGTACCTAAAGTGTCCACTACGTCACCCGCATGTGGAGTCTGGCCAAGTGAACAGTCGGGATGGCTGCTGCCATGAGTCCCAGTAGACCTAGAACTGATCTTGTCATAGTCCAACATTGGGAGGCCACAAAGATGGCTTGCCTTTGCAGAGTTTCCAATCTCTGGTGAGAGGAAGGCTATTCCCTGGACTGTATCCATCACTCTCCAATAAATTGCAGGTGCTGTGATGGTGATAGGTGGGACTTGGGTTAATTCACTGTGATGTCCACTTCATTGAAAAAGTCCATGGTAGTGGACAGGAAGGCTACAAGAGTGTCCCTCAATGGGGCCGACAGGAGCCAGTCGTCTAGGTACGGCAACACATGGATGCCCTGACAGCATAATGCCACAGCTACCACTGCTAGGTTCTTTGTGAACAACCTGGGTGCCAATGAAATGCCAAAAGGGAGAGCTCTGAATAGAAAGTGCTTCCCCAGAAGGTAAATATGAGGAAGAGGCAGTGAGATGGAAAAAGTGGGATATGTAGGTAGGCATCCTGCATATAAAGGGCACAAGGCCAGTGCCCCTAGTGTAGCAAAGGAAGAAGACCCTGGAAGGGTCAGCATGCGGAACCTCTTGTACTCAACATACAGGTTCAGGTTGCTCAGGTCCAAGATCGGTCGGCGGTCACCAGTCTTTCTGGGCACCAGGAAAAAGTGGGAGTAATATCCCCTGCCTGCGTCTGAGGAACGAGCTCTATGGCTGCTTTTCTTAGCAGAGTTTCGATTTCCTCTCTGACAAGATGAATGCGTCCTGGAGGATAAGAGGGACCTTGGAGTTTTCTGGAGGTCTCTCTAGAAATTCTACTGTGTGACCGTGAGCTATGAGCTGAAGAACACGAGTCTGATGTGACTGCCTCCCAACCTGGTACATGGTTTGCAAACCTGCCCCCTACAGGTTCCTCCTGAACTGGCGATGGAGGCAGGAGGGCCTGTCACGGGTCAGGAGCTAATATGAAGGGTAGAAGATGCCATCCCGGAGGCTCTTTGGGATTTGGCAGGGGCGCAGACATTTAGTCAACATCTTTTGAGTTGTTGGTTTTGTTGATGCCTTTAATGCTCCCAAAATGGCTGCTTGGGCTTAGGAGGAGGTTTGTACATGAATTGGACAGAGCGCAACACCTTGCCCTTGTCTTGTAAGTCAGTGATAATGTCTTTGATATCACCCCCAAAGAGAACAAGTCCCTTGAAAGGGATGTCTTGAATGGCAGATAGGACTTTGGGTGCCAGGCCAGAAATTCTCAGCCATGAGTGTCTGCGTAGGCTCACAGCGGTCACCGTACTGTGGATTAAAGATTCCACCACATCATAGGTGGTTCTAAGGGCATGACAGCTGGCCGATCTGGCCGTTCTGACCGTTTGAGCAATGTCTGTTTTCAAGTCCGAGCCACGTAGAGCTTCGATTCTGGATTCTAACTGGCCCAGAATGGACTTCTGGTAAACCACAATATGAACCACACAATTAAGGTTTTTTTTTTTTATTTAGTTGTTTAACCAGGTATAGCACACTAAGCTGAAAGCTTTTTTACAGGAGCGACCTGGGAGCACAAGGAGGTTAAGTGACTTGCTCAGGGTCACACAGTATGCAAGTGGAAGCTGTGGGATTCAAACCCAGGTCTGGTCTGCTGGATGTCACCAGATTTGCAGCTCAGAGCCTTAGACCACTGCGCTATACTGCCTCAAAGATGAACTGGTTTGACTGGCTAGTGTAGAGGACGAATAGAATTTATGTCCAAATTATTCTAGTTGCCTCAACTCCTTGTCTGGAGGGGAGGTGCTCAGGTGTTGAGATTTGGCACAGTGGCCATAAGCCACACTAATGACTACAGAGTCAGCTTTAGGATGGATGCTGAGGTAGTTTTTTCCCTTCAGGAGCGTGATAAAGTACTGTTACTTAAGAACTTACCGTAACAGTAGATATTCGAGAGAGACTCATGCAGTAGGTAATTACATATAGGACTGAAGCCTGCAGGTGTCAGGACTTCACGGAGAAATTTCTAGCTAGCAGTCTCTGGCAGGGAACCGCCCCACATCAGGTGACCGACGTCAGTATAAAGGGGCAGTCCCCCACGCCTGCCGTCCAGTTCTTTCCTGCCAAAGGCCAAAAGGCAAGACGAGAGAGAAGTGGATATTTCCCATCCTGGAAAAGAAGCTGAAAAAGCTAAGAGGGATGGAGGGCGGGAAAGTATTACCTACTGCAAGAGCCTCTCTCGAAGATCTACTGTTATGGTAAGTTCTTACGTAACTGTACTATCTTACTTCAAGGGCATTCTTGCAATAGGCAATTACATATAGAACTGAGTCCCAAGCAGTCTGGAACAGAGAAGCTCACGGGAGGAGGAAACTATTCATACACAGATCCCCTGGCTGTGAAGATCTTCGGAAAGAATATCTTGCAGAACTGCCAACCTGAAGCCAGGTCTATGGCGAGAGGCACTGTACAAACTGTAATGTTTCGTAAAGGTATGGACACAAGTCCAAGTTGCGGCTGCACAGATGTCAGCCACCGACATATTCTTGAAACAAGCAGCAGAGGCAGCTACATCCCTAGTGGAGTGACCTCTGACTTGACCTGGCAAGGTCTTGTGATACTTGTCATAACAGAAAGTGATACAATGAGCCAGCCATTTTGAAAGGCATTGTTTAGAACAGCATTGCCCTCTCTTTCGCGAGCAAAAGAGACAAACAGTTGATCAGTCTTTCTGAGATCCTTTGTCTTGTTGGTGTAGTATCTCAGAATCCGGTGAACATCCAATGTATGCAAGAGGTACTCCCCTTGACTGGAATGTTGCGTAAAAAACGCAGGCAGTTCCATGGATTGATTCAGCCTAGATTCCACTACCACCTTAGGGAGAAACTTAGGGCTGGTATGCAGAATTACACGTTCCTGGTGGAAAATCAAATACGGGATTTTGCACAGGAAGGCCTGAAGCTCGAAAATTCATCGAGTGGAAGTAATGGCCACTAGGAAGAGGGTCTTCCAGGAAAGGAACTTTAGGTCTGCTGATGCTACCGGCTCAAAAGGAGGCAGGGTAAGCTTCTCGAGAATGAAATTCAAGTCCCAAGGAGGGGCAGGTGCGCGAACAGGAGGTCTCAAATGAAGAACCCCTTTAAGGAAGGTCTTAGCGACTTCCAGATGCGCAAAATATCTGTCCCCAAAAGGAACATGGTAAGCGGAAATAGCCACCATGTGACCCTTCAAAGAGGAGTGACTGAGACCTAGGTCGAAGAGGTGACTCATATAATCCAGGAGCCTCCCGACAGGGCAGGAGAATGGCTCGAAAGCTCTGGAAGAGGCCTAAATGGAGAACCTTTTCCATTTCATTGTGTAAGTGGAACGAGTGGAAGGCTTTCTGGCCTCCACTAAAATCTCCGCCACCTGCAGCGAAACTCAGAACCAGGTCTGAACTATGTCTGCAGGAGCCACGCATGCAGCTGAAGGGATCTGAGTCCTGGATGGACCAGGGTCCCCTGATCCTGGGTCAACAAGAGCTGCGAGAGAGGAAGAGGAAGTTCCTCTGAATACTGTTGCAGAAGAGAACACCAAACTTGCCTGGGCCAAAACGGAGCGATGAAGATCATGCGAGCTCCTTCTGAACAGAGTTTGTGTAAGACCCTCGGAATCAATGGTATCAGAGGGGAAGGCATAGACAAATCTGCCCTTCCAGTCTAGAGACAGAGCGTCTCTCCAAAAAACTCTGCGTCCTGGAGCAAGCGAGCAGAAGACGGGAAGTTTTGCATTGAAATGAGAGGCAAACAGGTCTACCTGAGGGGTTCCCCAGCGTAGGAAGACAAAGTCTACTACCCCCTGATCCAGTTCCCACTCGTGAGCTTGCACGGACGACCGGCTGAGGTGGTCTACCAACGTGTTCTCGACCCCCGGAACATGAACCGCCATGACGTGAAGTTGTGAAGTACTGCCCAATCCCAAACCCGAATCGCTTCCCTGTAAAGAGGGTAGGAATGAGTTCCTCCCTGTTTGTTGATGTACCACACTACACACGTCTGTCTGGACAGCCAGATGACCAGGAAGTAGATACAGATGTGGAGCTTGTAAGGCATACAGCACAGCCCTTAGCTCAAGCACATTTATGTGGAGAGTCTGTTCGAGTCTGGACCAAGAGCCCTGCGTCCGCTGAGATCCCACGTGGGCTCCCCAACCCTCGCCCGAGGCATCTGCTGTCAGAGTTTGAGAGGGGGGAGAAAGACAGAAGGGAACTCCCTGGCAAAAGTTCTCCTGAACCATCCACCATTGCAGGTCCTGAACCATCAGAAAGGAGACCAGGATCTCCCGATCTAGGTCGTCCACCAGTTGATCCCACCGAGACCGAAGCATCCACTGAGAAATTCTCACGTGGAGCTGAGCGCAAGGCACCGGAATGGCAGCCGTCATGAGCCCAAGGAGGCAAAGGACTGACCTGGTGGCTGGACAACAGGCTGGCCTGAGCCTGAAGGGTGGCCACCCTGTCCAAAGGCAGAAAGACCATACTGGAGGTCGTATCCAGGATCGCCCCCATAAACTGAAGTTTTTGGGATGGGATCAAATGGGACTTGGCCTGGCTGATGGTAATACCCAGGCTGGTGAAACCTGCAGGGTAAGGGAAAGGGAGCACAGGAAGTCCTCCCTGGACAGGGCCACCAGGAGCCAGTCGTCCAGGTACGGGAAAACCTGAACTCCCTGGGCATGCAGGTGGGCTACTCCCAAAGAAAGGCATTTGATAAATACTCGGGGAGCCGAGGAGAGACCAAATGGGAGGGCCTTGAACTGGTAGTGGTCTCCCTGAAAAGAAAAACAAAGGTATTTGTGGTGGGACGGGCGGATAGGGATATGCAGGTATGCGTCCTGCATGTCCAGAGCGCACAGCCACTTTCCTGGCCGAAGGAGGTGAAGAAGGCCCTGCAGAGAGAGCATTCTGAACCTCTTGTACTCCACGAACAAGTTCAGGGAGCGGAGGTCTAGAATTGGCCTCATATCGCCTGATTTCTTCGGAACCAGGAAGAAATGAGAATAGTAACCCGTCCCCTGGAAATGGTGATGGACGGGTTCTATCACCGCCTTCAGGAGAAGTGTGGAGATTTTTTCCCGAACCAGAAGAAGGTGTTCCGGGGAGTAAGACGACCTTGGAGGGGGCTTTCTGAGAGGTTTCTGAAGAAACTCTATTGAGTGTCCTTCCGCTATCAGCTGGAGCACCCAAATGTCTGAAGTGATCCTCTCCCAACCCGGCAGATGCAGGGAGAACCTCCCTCCTACCAGTTACTGTGGGAAGCCCAGAGGCTGTGGGAGAGGAAAGGAGTCAGGAGGTGAGAGGCAGCGCCGCAGGGGGAGCTGCGCAGCGGAAGGGGCCAGTTTGTTGGCCCGCTTTCCTTGGGGTTTCGCCTTGGGCCGTGCACGTTTGCGAAAGGGACAGTGCTGAGGCTGAGGGGCTCTGTACATGGAGTCAACTTCCTTGAGAGCAGTGCCCTTCTCCCGCAGGCCGGTAATGATATCCTTGACATCACCACCGAACAGCACCGAACCCATGAAGGGTGTGTCCTGGATAGCGGACTGCACTTCCAGGACCAAACCTGACACTCGGAGCCAGGCATAACACCGCAAACTTACGGCGAACGCCGAGCTCCATCCAGCAGTGTCCACTGCATCGTACGTAGCGCGTAGCATGTGCCTACTGGCCAAACGAGCAGAACGGACCAGGTCTGCGACTCAGAAAGGGAGTCCAATTTAGCTTCCACCTCGCTAAGGATGGCCTTCTGGTAATCCCCCATATGAGCAATGTAGTTCATGGCCCTAACACCCAGAGTGGAAGAAGCGAAAACCTTCTTCCCATATTGGTCCAGAAGGCGGGACTCCTTAACGGGTGGCGACAAGCTCAAATGCTTTGGGTTGGCTGTACGGCCATGGACGGTGCTCATAACAACCGAGTCAGCCTTGGGGTGTGAAGTAAGAAAATCATCACCCTCCAGAGTCTGATACAGCCTGTCAGCCTTCCCCGGAAAGAGGGGCTATGGCTGATGGTTGTTTCCAGATGGCGGAAACACGGTCCGCGTGAGGCTCGATCCAGGGTGGAACCAAGGTAAAAGCGACCTCGGGCAGATCCAGATGTGCAGCCAGCTTCTGCCGCTGTGGATCTGACTCCAAAGATTTCCACTGATGCAAAGACTGGATATTTTGTAGTAGCTCCATGAAGGAAGCATCCTCCAGAGGGAACTTCGGATGGAGTCCTAGGCCGGGGCTTGTCTGGAAGTCGTGGCTCATCATCGAAGTCGGAACGTCCGTCCAAGAAGTCTGAGGAAGTAGGAGGAGACGAAGACCCCTCCCCACTCAGGGGAGGAACAGACCCCTTGGGAAGCTCCCGGTGTAACGTGCCACCCCCTGTCTTGGAACCAGAGGGGATACCTCTGGTAACAGGAGGAGGGGGTCTCTCACCCTCGACGACAAGGGTCCGGAACAAGTTCTGGCGCCGGAAGGCGGCACTCTACTTCCTTGGTGAGCCGAGCCTTGGCCTGAGCACACCAGGAAGCCATAGTCTCCCTCAGGTCCACCAGCATCTGGTGAGGCGATGGAGGAGGGGGATACGGATATTGGGGATATCCGTATGGCGAGTATCCATATCCCGACAGCGGGAAGCCCGGTGTTGGGTACTGAGATGCCGGATACTGCAGACCGGGTAAGGCGAGCGGTGCCGAGGACCAGGCCAGCGGCTCCAACGAGCAGAGTCCCTGGAAACAGCCCCCAGGCAGTCGGAATAGAGGCCCGTGGGCATTGGGTCAGTATAGACTGCATCCAGGTGAGGAATGTCGCCCGCCGCCGGTGCTGGCGTCCGAGGGTCAAACGTCAGGTCGTCCGACCCAGCATGAGGAAGACCTGACGGGAGCGTGCCTGCATCCTCCGTATCGCCCGCGGAAGGAGGATTAAAATCCCTGGGGTCTAACTGAGGAGACGCTGGGGCCTCGGAAGGCAGCGGCGAATGCTGCGGGGAGCCAGTGACGGCGGACTGAACATCAGGGTCTGGCATAGTCTCCAACGCCATGCACCATCTGAGGGGCAGACGCACGCCTTACCGAGAGGGTCCAGGCGGACGTCGGAAGAGCAGTCATCCGACTTAGCAGAACCGGCACCCGAGGAAGGCCGTGAAGGAGGGGCGGCCTTGTCGGGCGGTTTAGAGACCGTGCACTGCCCCAAGGGGTCGAACGACTTAGCGGCCTTCTCTGGGCAGGCATCAGAGGAGCTGAGGTCTAGCTTACCAGAGCCACTCGCACCGGAAGGCCACAAAGCGGCGGCCTTGCCGGGAGTGGAAGCCTCCTTTGACCCGAAGGGCCTGAGCACGAGTCAGACGGGAGGGCCGAGGCCATCTTGAAAGCCTCCAAGACTGCCATCGTGGAGCGGTCGGGGGGTGGGTACGTTACCTTGAGCACAGCGACTCCAGTCAAAGTTGCGGTGGCCGAGGAAGAGGAGTCCCGGTCCCGGTGCTTCTCCTTGTCCTTTTTACTGTGACCCTCGGACGAAGTTGAGGCCTAACGAAGCTTCTTCAGCTGCTCCTCCATGGAGGTCATTTTCTTGTTAAGTATATGGGCCTCCAGGGACTGCTGCCTCCATCTGCGGGTGGTGGCACTGAATTTCACGCAATGCAGGCACTTCTCCACGGGGTGATCCGGGCCCAGACAGAAGAGGCACTGGGAGTGTCTGTCCTTATGCGGGAGTTAGGCACCACACGAGTCGCACTTATTTTTGTGCTCGGAGGGATAGACCTACATACACTGCAAACCGGATGAAAATTCGAAGAAATCGAAGAAAAAATGGCGGTAAAACTACCGACAACCGACTGATGAAGCAGTGGAACTTAACCGCGAGAAAGAACTGGAAGGCGAATGTGGAGGACCGCCCCTTTATACGGACGTCTCTTGATGTCTATCACCTGACGTGGGGGCGGTCCCCCGCCAGAGACTGCTAGCTAGAAATTTTTCCGTGAGGTCCTGACGCCTGCCGGCTTCAGTCCTATATATAATTACCTACTGCAAGAGCCTTCTCTAAGTAAGATAGTCTGTTAGCCTTTCTGGACATGAGAGCTAGAAAAGAAGGCTGTTTCCAGATAGTGGAGGCCAAGTCCTCATGAGAGCCTATCCATGGGGGAATAAGTGTTGGAGACTGATCCATCAAATCAAGGTGCTCAGCAAACCTCTGACACTGAGGATCTTGTTCCTCGGTCTTCCAATCGTATGCCTCCGGAATCTTTCTGGGGAGTTCCATTAGGGAAGGGTCCTCTGAAGGGGACTTGGGAGATTCCTTCGGCTTAGGTTCCTCTGGAGTAGGGGACTCATAATCCTAGCCTGACAGAGAGCAGAATGACTCCGATTTACATGTCTGACTCCTGTCGGATCTTCCAGCCTTAGGAAGTGGAATCTCAATGGCAACCGGGTGCCCCCTGGAACTGTCAGGCAAAGTGACTGTCTCATGAGACCTACCGGAGGTCAGTGGGCAAGACTCCACCAACAAAAGACCATGTCATCTGTTCTGAGAGGACAGTCAATGGGGCAGTCACTGGCAGACGTCTGTCCAGCTCGGAGGCAAACTGCATTTGGGCTTCGTTCCACCAAGAGCTTAACATCGCCTGCAAGTCCACCTGAGGTTGGGGTTGCGGAGGAGGCAGCGGCAGCAGCGGGGGGGGGGTTGAAAAATAGAAACATACCCTGATGGTAGGTAACCTGGCACAGGGTACTGAGGTGTCTGGTATCCTAGCATCAAGTACCCCCGAGTAGAATATCCCGGCGTCAGATAGTTAAGCAACAGATAGCCCAGCATCAGGCAGCCTCGTGTCGGGAAACCTAGTGACCGATACCCTGGAGAAGTGTAATATAGCACCGGGTAGCCGGGCGTCTGGTAGCTTGGCGGATGACCAGTCAGAGGAGCCAAGAGACCCGGTTGAGAGCCAGAGGGGTCTGAGGGTCCGAATGGGCAGAGGAGCAGAGAGGCCTGACTGAGAGCCCGATGGCTCACTGGCAACACCTGGTAAAGAGAGATCCAGCATCTGACCTTCAGGCGGAGGGTCAGCTGTTGGCCTCAAAGGGCCGAAAGGTCCTGTCGGGGTCCAGGGAGCAGCAGAGCGCCCAGACGGAAGGACATCAGGCATAGGCGCTAGGCCCAATAGAGGCTCTGGCATCAGACAATCTAGCTTTGGCAGCGAGGTGGTGTTGACAGGTGATCGCTCCCCCCCCCCCCGTGGTTCCAGGTGTGCAGGGTAATCCGCAGAGTCTACCACAAGAGGAGGAGAGGGAGGCAGCGGCACAGGCAGCAGCTGGTCTGGAGGCTCGACATCAAGCCTATTGTCAGGGCCTGACGGAGGGTCCCAGCTGGGCGTTTGCTGGTGGAACCAGCGTCAGACTTAGCCTTGGTTGGGCGTTTGCTGGCGCCCAACTTATCAGCCATGGATGGGCAGTCATCGGAGGAGCGGACAACCGACTTATCGGCTCTGCCACTCACTTTAGGCCTGGTGGTTTTGATGGGCTTAAGGACAGCAGGTATCTCCAGATTCCCAGACACTCCACCCGGAACCGAGGACCAGCTCCGGCGAGAGCACCAATGGCTACTCCACTGTGGTAGTCTTGGCAGGAGGGGCGCCTCCCCAGTGGGGAGGTTGCTCAACGTCCGCGGTCCCCGAGGGGAGTCGCGGATGGGAAGTAGACTGATCCCGGTCAAGATGTTTCTCCTTCTTCTTGAGATGTACCTCCGGTAAAGAGGAAGAACTCCTGAGTTTCTGCAGCTCCTTCTCCATGGAGGCCATTTTTTGTTTTAAAGTATGGGCTTCCAGGGCCTGTTGACAGCGTTTCCGTGTGGCCTGGTTGAAGCTCTGGCAGGCCTCGCAGTCCTCGGTCTTGTGCTCTGGGCCCAGGCAGAAGAGGCAGTGGGAATGGCAGTCTTTGTGAGGGAGCTGAGATCCACAGGAGTCGCACTTGTTTTTATGCGAATCTGAAAGAGTCTGAGGCGACATACACGAAGCATAGAAATACTAACCACTCTAAGAAACAAACTCGGTCCAGAGCCGTTTTTTTTTTTTTTTTAAATATCATTTTTATTATATACATAACACATTTATCATGTTACATTTTTGAAGATTACATTGTTTCTGGAACAAATTTATGCACAATGCACTGTTCAATATAATGAGATACAATTAATATATCACTAATTTATCTAAGATTTGATATATATTTTATGGAATTCAGTCCCTTCTAATACATTTTCATAATCCTGGACCCTCAGTTTATCTACAGGGTCGTAACTCCGAGATTGCTAGTTGCTAGTCTGGTACCCCTCAACCCCTGGATTATCGAACCTTCACATTTACTCTCCTCGAAAGTCTCCATATGTATAAGAATCCCCCCCTTCCCATTCCTTCCACCCAACAATCCAATTTAGAGAGAAAAGGTGGGGGTCAACCAAATATTGATAGATTGACCATATTCACCACCTTCGCATATAGTTTGGTCCCTTATTTTGAATCTTAGAGTTAAGACCTTCAGTATAATATATCTGTTTTATGATGGTTCTCATTTCCACCACTGTGGGTATCTTATCGGTCATTCATCTTCTAGTCACTGCTTTCATGGCTGCTAGTAAAAATATCGGTAGTAGAGTTTTTTGCCAGGGTGGAGAGTGATCGGGGTATATGGACAGTAACACTTGTTCCGCTGTAAGCTCAATGTTTGCATCTAAGCATTTTGAAATTTCTATCTGAAGAGACATCCAAAATTGCATCAGAGATGGACATTACCAAAAGATAGGACCCAGTGAGGCGCATTTACAGCCACATTTGCGCCAACACCAGCCATACCTCGCTGGCAAGTAATGGCTTAGAACCGCTGGTGAGCGGAATTACCTCGTCCGGCATTTCCAGGTGAAATCTCGCCAAGTGGGAGAAGTTATTTTTATAGCTGGAATGGTAGCCTCAATCCAGGACTCCCAAGAGGTTTCTTGGGCTAGATCTGTATTCCATTCCATTAAAAGAAAATTTTTGTTTGTAGTGGAAGCATCTCTCAAGGCTCCATATAAGTTCCCAATAAGATGACTCCATTCTGCCCTGTATAGCTATCTCGAAGAATTTTAATAGTCCAGACCTCAGAGTTGGCAAAACAGGCTGAACGTGTGAGTTTCTTAAAATGTGGTTGCAAACCTGAAAATAGCGAAATTGGTCTGAGTGACGTAGGGAAAATACAGGTTACTCACCTGTAACAGGAGTTCTAGGAATGGTATATGTTGTTCATCCACACTTATTGGCAGGTTCCTTGCCGCTTTAAATCTTGCCGGAAGGCCTTCAAGCTGGCTCCTCCCACCCACCCGGGTGGTAAAACTCTCGGCTCCCCCCATGACGCCAGATCTAGCCCACTGGAAGCCAGGTTGTGCGGCCGAGGCTGGTGGAGTCGTAGATGAAAACAACATAACCATTCCTAGAACTCCTGTTACAGGTGAGTAACCTGTATTTCTAGGGACATGGATATGTTGTTCATCCACACTTACTGGCAGACTCCTAGCAGCTCTCCGGGAGGAGGGAGGCAAGGCGCACACCCCCTTCTTAGAGAGAAAGACTGGAGAACCGAGGCCCCGAGCAACATCCCGGCGTGACCCAAGGTCGATGTGGAAGGGGAAACGGTAAGCCTGCTTCCAGGCAGAAGCCCTGCGGATATCCTGGACTGGAGTATCCTCGGAAGCAGCCACCGATGCAGCAGAAGGGCGGGTAAAATGAGCACTTATCCCTCTGGGAGGCTCCATGCCCGCCCACCTATAGCGGAGACCTATGCAGAAGGTGACCCACCCGCTCGTCGCCCGCTAGGCTGCAGGTCCACCAGGTGTGGCTCCAGCGTAGATGACAAACAGCTGGCGAACCTTTCCCGAACTTCAGCCATACGCTCCCTGGGTAGGTGAGCGATAAATAGGGTCCCATGGAACCTATATACGGCCTCCGAGGTGTGAATGGGGATGAACCCCGGCAGAGACAATACCCGGTTAGGGAAGACTCCACCGCAGCCTTCAGAAGGAACTTTGGGTGGGGCGCGGGACAACCTTGTCCCTGTGGAAGACCAGACAGGGAGATTCAAAGGTGCGCCTGGAACTCTCCCCTCCTTCCAGGTGGCAGAGTAGCCCCAAGAAGGTGTTTTTCCACAACAGGTGGAAACTCACAACTGTGCAACGGTTCGAAAGGCTTGCCCGTGAGCTAAGCCCATACCAGCGCAGGTCCCCAGAATGGGGATACTCTCCCCCAAAGGGGAGGTGTGATAGAGGCCTAGAAAGGGGCCAGACCACCTTATCTGCACCACCAACTGCCTTCCGGCCCGCGCCCGGAAGACAGGGGTGAACAACAGAAGCATCTAGAGGGTCGTTGGCCGAAGCCCTAGTTCAAAGAACGGACCACAGATGGTCCGGAATGCTCGCCGGGACAGGAGAGGGCCAGGCCCTATCCCCTCATCAAATGGAGAACTCTACCCATTGAAGGCGAGCATGTTTGGCCGACCTCTAGCAGGATGCCTCGAAACGTCAAGGACCTTGCCGAAGGACCTAAGGCCTGACCCCTAGCCGCACAGGGACCAGGCCTTCAGCTGCAGGGATTGAAGGTCCAGATGGAAAACCTTCCCCTGAAAACAGAGAACAGGACTGGGCAGACTGGAAGCCGCCTTGGGAGCCTGGGGCTGAGACTGAGGAGAGCTGGATACTAGAGCTGGAAATCCAGTCTGGGCTACCAGCATCACCTGCGCCTAGTCCCTCCTCGCCTTGCCCGTGGATAAAGGAAAATGGGGGAGAGGCGTAGAAGATGCCCGGGGTCCGCGACCTCGACGGCATCCCCTACAGCAACCTAGCTGAGGGGGCGGGATATGAGACAGTCTTAGCCTCATATTCTCCCTGGAGGGAGGAGGGAGAAGATCCTGTGCTACCTCCGGCAGGGAAGACCACTTATGAGGCGCAGTTTAAGTCTGGCTTAGGGCAGCAGCCAGGGAGTTGGAGGCTCCTGCCATCAAATGGCTGGGAAACCGCCTCCAACTGCTCGAAAAACCCAATACGGAGAACCTCCTTACGCTGAGGCAAGGGGTTTGACTGAACCTGGCGGGGTAGGTAGCACATTGTTGTGGTGCTGACCGCATGGACTTAAACCACTAGACCCCGCACAAACGGAGTGAGCGATGCAAGCTAAGCGGACTGCCTGGAGCTCCAGAGGGTAGGAAGGACATCGGGACTCCCGAGAGGACCAGAGGCGAAGCACTCTGTATTCCCCTAGATGGGCACCCCACCCATCCGAGAAGCATCGGTCAGAGAAGACCGTCGGCTCAGGGCGGACGAACAGGATGTTCTCCTGCAGGAGTTGGAACTGTCCAAGGGGGAGCGTTCCTCTAACTCCTGGGCTGTAGTCACGAACTGGTCCAAGGAACGCAGCACTGTAACTGCTGGCTGGCCCGTCCCCACTAGGGGAACGCATGAACCAGCGGGTCCAATAGACCACGCTGGAGCTGGCCGCCGTGAGGCCCAGGAGGTGCAGGAGGTCCCGGCAGGGCACAATTGCCCAGTCAGACCTGACTGGGTAAGGGAGGAAGAACCTCAGCCCTGTCCACCCGGAGCCGAGCTCGGACTCAAGAGTCGAGCCTAGTCCCAAAGAAGCATCACCCACTAAAGCACGAGTTCCAACGTGGCTCCAAAAAAGGGAGACCAGTCTGAGCCTGGAAGGATTGTAATCAGGCCGCCATCCGGGTGGGGTTACGCCCGGACCCCTCAATGCCGCAGAAACTGCAGAGCAGAAAACAAAGGGCCTGGCCAGGAACTCGTAAGGAGATCTCTTGCTTAGGAAAGGGAGGGGTCTCTCAAGAAATGGACGGAACGAGGAGTAAGTACGTCCTGGAGTCCCAGGAAGAAGCCGCACGCCTCGATCTGAGGATGGGATATCTGCAGAGGGACCATCCGGGCGTGCAGAAGGATGGGCGCAAGCCCCCCGTCCGATTGAGACCAGGAATACCTGGACACGAACCCAGGGTCAGAAGGAGGGCCCACCACCTCCCTGATCACTTCTAATTAGAGGGCCAGGCAAGTCGGCTCAGCGGGCCCACGAAGAGTCTGTAGACCCAAGATCCCTGTGGGAAACAGCTCAAAAGGGGGAAACCTGCTCGCAACCCGCGACAGGACCTACCCTTAGCACCACCCAAGAGGAAGAGGTGCAGGGCCGCCCCACAGAAGCAGGCAGAAGCAGCAGGGCGGGGACATCCCATAGCCCGTCACTGAGCAGGCTTGGCAGAGGAAGGGCCGAGGGCTCTCAGATCCCTACCTCCTGCTTCCTTTTGGAGGAAGGCGCTGATCTGGCGACAGGCGCACAGCGCATGCCTGCTGGCCCTCATGCTGGGCCAGTCGAGCCACAGGGGCCGGGGCAACGGGGCTTACGCAAAGGCTGACGGCTGCCATTGTCCCTCCGGGCGGGAGTGACAGAGTCCGGAGTGGCATCGGGCTTCTCGGGCCCCTGGAGGTGTCCACTCCAGGGCCGAAAAGGTCAGTCTCCAAGAAGGGGATGTCCGCCAACTCGTGCTGGGTTTCCAAGGAGAAGGAGGATAACCTCAGCCACACCCTGCGACGCATGGCCACTGCGGCCGCCACCGATCTGGCACAGGAGTCGCCCAGATCCAGAGCCGTCTGGATCTGCTGTTTCGGCACTGCCCTACCCTGGTCCGCACCCGCCAGACCCGTGGTCATGAGTCGGCCAGGAGATGAGGAGGACCTCGGTCCAGGAGCCCAAAGGCGTGGAAAAGTGTGCCATCAGTGCCTTGAGCTGGCCCTGATGAGGCCTTGGGAGGATCGGCGTAAACCTTGCCCTGACATGGTCCATCCTTTTGGACTCCTTGTCAGAGGGCCTATCCACATCTAGTGTTTCCGAAAATTGTCGGTGACTACCCCTTCAGCAGTGCGCCGAGAAACGGGCAGAGAGAACAGATGAAGGGTACTTCCTGGCCACCCTGGCCAAAGGCTCAGGGCAGGAAGTAGGCCGCCACCAGAGCTCAAGGCTGGGCCCACGATTGCCTCAGCCACGGGAAGGCCTCCGAGGGAGAGCCCCCTCGGTCTAGAATCTCCATAAGGGGGTAGGGTGCCCATTTAGAAACGGGCTCGAGCTGCATCCCGGTGAATTCCGAGATGAGCTGGAGCAGACCCATAAAGGACGATGGGCTGTCATCCACGGAATGTTCGGAGAAGACATGGGTCCTCCTGCTAGGAAACATGAACCGACTTCAGGCTCCAAGGGTCTCAAAAGCTGCCGCAGGTGGAGTCACTCTTCCGTCCGAGGGGGGCGGGAGTGAGGGGACAGAGTAACCTGCAGGACAGGTCATGGCCCGGCCCGGGTTCCGCCGAGGACGGCGGGGCAGCAAGGATCGGACGAGCAACCGGCCCTGGAGAGGGCTCCTCGACTGCCTCGAGCGGCTGCGTCGGCTGACGGGGAGGCAGTTGCTTACTAGCCGGAGAATAAACCGGGGTCGACTGATTCCCAGACAACAACAGCTGCTGCCACATAAATTCCTTGTAACGTCAACGCCAACGGCATCGAAGCCCTCCTCATCCGAGGAGGGGGACGAGGAAGAATGGCAACGCCACTTGACTCGGTGCCCCGACCGAGAACGCCGAGGTCGGCGTGAGCGGCTAGACAGAGAGGAGGACCGAGACCCGAATCCTCGGGGAAACAGAGGGCGGGCCTGGGAGGGAGCAGAGCACGCCTGCTCCTCCTTCGGCTCAGAGAAAAAGACAGAGGACTGCCGACCCGAAAGCACCGCAGAATCTCAGCCCACCCAGCGGAGACAGTGATGGGATTACGATACTAGCGGAGACAGCCCAGATGGCGGGCGAAACTCGGCCCGCGTCGGCGGGGGTCCTGGCCAGCTGACCTGGCGGGGACACCATGAGGCCAGTGGCGGCCACATCTCGACGGAAGCAGAGTGTCGGCCGGCGGGGAGGGGGATTTTCCTCCCGCCAGAAGTCGAAGAAGGACCCCACCATGCACCTTGACTTGGGCCGAGGAGGAGGTCCCCAGGGTCCCTCCCTTCGAGGAAAGGGACTGGCGAAGCTCCTTGAATGAAGCTGCATGAGTAGAGCCGAAGGACAGCGGATAGGCGCCGTGACCGAGGAAGAGGAGGTGGAGCCACCCCTCCCGGCAGGAGAAGATCAAACTGCTCAGGAAACAGCCGGGCCGGCGCTGCCGGCGATCCGAGGTTCGGAGCCGGAAAAAACTACCGGGTGCCCGAGTTCTCGAATCGGGCCGCCCATCGTCCTCCAGAGAGCTGACCGAAGGGCACAACAAAACTCGCAAAGCTAAGGATCATGATCCAGGTCAAGGCAGTAAATGCACGTGGAGTGCGGGTCTCTCCTGGAGGAATTAACCGGGCGCCTCCCGAGGCCGGAAAAAGAATGGGCCATCGCCGCAGCGAAGAAGAAAGGATCGAAGTTTCAGAAAACTTCCAACTGATTTCGAAGACCGAAAATTTTCAGGAACCAGTCGAAAACGCAGAGCGCTAAGGAGGGAACCTGAGCTTCCAAGCGGTAAGGAAGATCTGGCATCATGGGGTGGAGCCAAGAGTTTTACCACCCAGGTGGGTGGGAGGAGCCAGCTTGAAGACCTTCCGGCAAGATTTAAAGCGGCAAGGAACCTGCCAATAAGTGTGGATGAACAACATATCCATGTCCCTAGAAATTGGGATTCTAGTGCCTCGAAGGGACGTATACCCCAAGGTGACAAAAACTGATAGAAATGAGAGAGCCCCATTTGTCTCCATCTTTTAAAAGAAAGATCAGATTTATTTAGGAGAAATGACTCATCTTCAGAAACAAGTTTGCAGTTTTCATATGTGGGACGGACTGATTTAGTTTCTCATTTTCTTCCATGTTTGGCACGTCTGGGCAGTTATTTTAGTAAATGCACTGGGGAGGTAGGGATCGACTTTCAGAAGAAGAGAGTATTTTAGATACATCAAATAAGTCGTTAATCTGGAACTCAAGGGTCTTCCAAGGGATTCAACAGCCTTCCATCAGGCACACCAGTAGTGTGCGAAAAACTACTGCTTTAGCATATAAAGTAAAATCTGGAAGGGCTACTCCACTCTGGGCCAATGAAAGTTTGAGAACTGATAATTTAATCTGTGGGCACCCGTTTCCCCAAATAAAGAAGGATATTAATGTATCCCATGATTTGAAGTAAAAGGATGAGGGAAATTCTGAGAGGTTTTGTATAAGATACAAAAGATGCGGTAAGATGTTCATTTTGATTGTGGCTATTCTCTGGTGGAAGGAGGAAATTATGGGCCTTCATCTGGACAAGTCTGATTGGATTTTAAGAGTTAAGAGCTCATAATTCAACAGCTCAAGAACTTCAGGGTCATGAGGTAATTAGACGCCCAAATATTTAATTTTTGTGGCGCGCCATTTAAAAGGGTATGTCCTTTTCATAGTAGTTGAGGGGGTGAAATTATAGATCAATATTTCCGTCTTTTAAACATTTAATTTAAATCCTGTAAATCCTTCAAATTTCTTTCAAATATTCCAAGCTGAGGAGATTGAACTGATAGGGGAGGTCAGGGATAACAGAACATTATCAGCAAATAGGCAAATGTTATATTCATGTTGAGCAATAGGTATATCTTCTATTTCTATAATCTCCCTTAAGGCTTGAGCCATAGGTTCCATGTAGAGAGCAAATAAAGCAGGGGAGAGGGGACAACCCTGTCGTGTACCTCTGTCTATCAGAATTGGAGAGGATATGCTCTCATTTATCCTCAGGTATGCTCTGGGAGAAGTATACAGATTTTGTGAGCAGGCTATAAAGGAGGACAGAAACCGAAAGGACTGTAGAGAATTCCAGAGAAATGCCCAAGATACCTTGTTGAACATTTTCTCTGCGTCGAGACTAATAAAAGCTGAGGGGATCTGTCATCTGATAACATGTTCTCGTAACATCAGGATTTTACAAATATCATCCGAGGTAGTATGACCTTTAAAAAAGCCTGACTGATCCAGGTTAATGATGAGTGGAAGGAATTTTTCTATTCTGTTTGCCCAAATTGAGGTAAATATCTTATAATTTACATTTAAAATGGAAATGGGGCGATATGCCGAAGGATAAGATGGATCCTTGTCAGGTTTCAGTATAGGGGCTAGAGTGGCATAACTCCATGAGGGTGGGGGAGGAGAATCTCCCTTTGCTATCTCATTATATAAGGAGTGTAAGCAGGGAAGAAGAGTTACTGAGAATGTTCGGTACCATTCAGATATAAATCCGTCCGGCCCAGGACCAAGTGCAGGTTTGAGTTTCTGAATAGCTGCCAAAATCTCGGATTGGGTGCTGTGTACTTCCAGAGACGAGATATGAAAATTACGTACCTACCGTAATTCTTGATCTTCTTGGACAAGTCTCCACCACTCATTCACACTAGTGGGGATTAGCGCTGGAGGCACTAGGACCCATCGGGAGCAAACTTTTTGCTGGAGGGTCGGAGCGAGAGACGGCGGCGCACAAGGCACGGCCGATGCAGCAGCGGCTCGAAATGCACCACTATCCCGGACGACCCTCCAACCGCCTCAGTACCTTTTTTACCAAGGAGGTGCAGCGCAACCAACGAAGAGTAACCAACCTTAAAAAGCGGACAAAGATAGTCCGATGACCGTAAGAAGGGTCAGCAAAGAAGTCCTCACGGCCTAAAGATTTGAAGGAGTGAAGACCAACACAGCGGTGAGCTCGGGGGATGGAGGGTGGGCGTGTGAATGGTGGTGGAGACTCGTCCAAGAAGATCAAGAATTACGGTAGGTACGTAATTTTCATATCTTCCTGGACATAAGTCTCCACCACTCATTCACACTAGTGGGAAAGTACCAGCTGATAATCCCCCAAAAGAGCGCAGGGAGAGCCAGAGCTCACGCCATTAAGATAGAAGCCTATTATGATAGTTCTGCCGTAATGCGGAATGTCACCTGGCATGAACATCCAGTGCATAATGCTTAACGAATGTATGCACTGAGCTCCAGGTGGCCAGTGTTGCACATATCATAATTGGAACATTACGAATCTCGCTAAAGATGCGTGACCGCCCTAGTAGAGTGGCGTGCACTCTACCCTCCAATTTAACTTGAGCCATGGAGTAGCAATGTCGAAGGCATGCCACTAACCATGATGAAATGCATCTGATAGCGACAGGTTGACCCAGCGGGTGTAAGCTGAAAGAAACAAACAGTTGCTGAGTCTTGCGAAAATTCTTGGTTCTATCTAAATAGAACCATAGAGCTCTCTTAACATCAAAGGAATGAAGGATCGTTCCCTTCATTTTGAAATTAGCAGTAAGAGGAAGTACCAGAGGTTGGTTTAGATGGAATTCTGACACAACCTTGGGAAGAAATTTAGGATGTGAGGAGAACTACCTTGTCTTTATGGAATACAGTATACGGAGGTCCGTCACCAAGGCATGAATCTCCGAGACCCTGGGGCTGAGGTAAGCCACCAGGAAGGCAGTCTTCCAGGTAGAAATTTTAGCTCACGGGTAGCTAGGGGCTCGAAGCCTTCCAGTGAGCATGTCCAGCACCAGGTTAATGTCCCAGGCTGCAAATGGACGCTTAACAGGGGGGCTGGTATGAAGAATCCCCTTAAGAAATCTCTTCACCATAGGACGCTGAGCCAGAGTCAAGGAAGAAACTGGCTCATGGAACACTGAGATGGCACTAAGGTGAACTTTAACTGTGGAGTACTGGAGACCTGAGTTTGATAGGTCCAAAGATACTCCAGAACTTTGTCAGGAGGACAGGAAAAGGGATTCCAAGAGGACTTGCACACAGAAGAAAAGCGTTTCCATTTGGAAGCGTCGTTTTAATGTGGCTGGCTTCAACAGCAGCCAGAAGGATGTCCGAGACTCTACGAGAGACATTGAACCGATTCACTTCCACCTCTTCAGGAGCCAAGCATGAAGGTGAAGTGATTTCAGGTTGGGATGGACCAACGAACCCTGAGTCAAAAGATTGATTTGAAAGGGAAGTGGTCTCGGAGAGGCTGCCAACATACTGTTGAGCAGAGGAAACCATAGATGCCGAGGCCAGGAGGGAGCAATGAGAATCATCTTGGTCCCCTGAGACTCGAACTTGAGGAGAACTCTCTGGATTAGAGGAAGCGGTGGAAAGGCGTAAAGAAAGCGTTTTGTCCACTGCAGCCTGAACGCATCCTGACAGAAAATGCCAGGCCCTGGATTTCTGGAGCAGAAGAGAGGCAGTTTTGCATTGAGTGGGGATGCAAAAAGGTCCAGGTCTGGAGTCCCCCACTCTTCGAATAGTGACCGAGCTACGGCTGGATCGAGAGACCACTCGTGAGGGTCTCCCTCCGTTCTGCTGAGGTGGTCTGCTAGATCGTTTTGTATACCTGGCAGATAAACCACCTGAATCAGAGACTTGTGCTCAAGCACCACTCCCACACCCTCATTGCTTCCTGCAAGAGGTAAGAATGAACACCGCCTTGCTTGTTGATGTAATACATCACAGCTTTGTTGTCCGTTTGAAGGAGAATGTTCTTGTGACAAAGGATATCCTTCAGAGCTCGGATCGCGTAGAGGACCGCTCTCATCTCCAGGACATTTAGTGGAGATGAGTTGAACTGAGTCCATACACCTTGAGGTGTGAAGGGCGACAGTGAGCTCCCCATCCCATTAGCGATCGTCTGTGGTGATGGAATCTGATGATCCGGGGAGCAAAGGGAACCCTTCCAGGAGATTGCTCTCTTGAGTCCACCAGGTGAGAGACCTTCGAAGGGGCTCCGTCACCTTGATGGGATAAGACTGGGGGTGAGAGGTCGGAGACCACTGAGTGGAGAGCATCCATTGGGTGGTTCTCATGTGCAACCGGGCCAGGGGTACAGTGAACACCGAGGATGCCATGAGACCCAACATGCGCTGCATCGAGAGAGCTGTAACCGATTGGTTCTCCGCGATGTAACAGGCCATCCGAAGGATGTTGAGTCTTCTGTCCTCTGGAAGGAAAGCCTTCGCGGAAGAGGTGTCTAGGAGTGTCCCTATGAAAAGGAGCCTCTGGGAGGGCTGCAGTTGTGATTTTTTCAAATTCAGCAGAATTCCCATGGACGAAGAAGACGAGAAGTCGTTTGCACGCTTCCAAAGTCCCTTGGCTGGAAGGGCTTGCTAGAAGCCAATCGTCCATGTAGGGAGACACTCGGAGTCCTATCTTCCTGAGATGCGCTGCAAGAACTGCACAACACTTTGTAAAAACTCGCGGCGCCGAGGATAGCCCAAAAGGCAGGACTCTGAACTGATAATGCCGACCCAGAGCTACAAACCTGAGGAACTTGCGGTGGGTCAGGTGGATGGGGATATGCTGGTAAGCGTCCTGCATATCCAGGGAGGCCAGCCAGTCGTGCTGATGCAGCAGGGGTAACAGGGTACCTAGGGAAATCATTTTGAATTTCTCCCTGGGGAGAAATTTGTTTAACTTTCTGAGGTCTAGAATGGGCGCATTCCCCAGATTACTTTGGAACCAGGAAGTAATGGGAGTAGAACCCTGTGCTCATGAATGCGGGGCACTAGTTCTATTGCCCTGTTGCTTAGAAGGCCCTGGATCTCGGCGGTGGGAGGTCTGACAGGAGGCCGACAACCTGGGTTGTCGTCTGGGAGGACAATTCGGGGGTTTCCAAAAAATTGAGAGAATAACCCTCGCGAATTATCCGAAGGACCCATTTGTCCGAAGTTATGGACTTCCACTGGTTGTAGAAGTACATCAGACGACCTCCCACCGGAGGAGAAAGTTCCACCTCGGGCAATGTGGATGGAACTTGGGCCAGCAATTCATAAGGTGGCGCTGGGGCTTTAGGCCCTGCGCTCTTTGAGGTTGGGCAGGTTGGCTTTTATGGAAGCTTCCCTGCCTCTGCCTCAAAGGACTGACTACTATGAAACTGACGTCTGTTCACATGCCCCGAGGAGGGCAGGCGGAGGTCTGGCCAACAATGGCCGACCTGGTCTTCTGAGTGGCCTCTAAGGCTTGTTCCACCTGAGGCCGAAAAGAAGGAGCCGTCAAGGGCAGCGCCATTACCTGCTGCTGAGCATCATTCGTGAAGCCAAAAGCACGACCAGGAATGGCGCCAAGTACAAATACCTGCGGCTGCTGAGGCGAGAAGCAGTGTCGAAGCGTCCATAGCGGCTTTGACCTGTTGGTTGTGGACTCAATACCTCTAGTAATGGTGAAGAAGAAGCTCTGACTTGGAGTCAGAATCGGAGAGCTTCAACCATTCTTTCAAAGAGTGCCACAGGATATACTCATACTGAGAAAAATAGCCTTGATAACTGGCAATACGCATACTAGAGTGGAGGCAGCAAAGACTCTCTTACCTAATGTATCAATCTTCTGAGACTCTTTGTTAATAGGTCGAGCTGTAGTAGTTTGAGGAAAACGACCTTATCATTCTCTGCCAGGACTACAATAGGATCCATAAAGGCTTGGGATGCCCAAATGGGACGATCCTTGGGAGCTGAATACTTCTTATCAATGGATTTAGCCACTGAGGGAATAAGAGCAGGATTATTCCATACCATTTGAGACAGCGTCTGAAGGGAAAGCTGGATCGGAGGAGTCAAATCCGTAGGGATCTCCGAGGCATGAAGGTATGGAGTCTTAATATCTTCCCAGGATCGATGTCTGTAGTCTGGAGAGAAAGAGTGGATCTCAGGTTCTTCAACAGAGACTTAAAGGACAGGTCTCGACCACAGGCTCTGTAGAAAAGATCCGTTTCCTCCACTTCATCACCCAACCGAAGGTCTGGGTCAGAGCTCAACATCATCTCCTGATGGTCCAGGAAGGACTGTTTGGACAGGAAAGGAGTGAAAATTAGGAGAGGAGGAAATAGCAGAGAAACATGGAGGTCGGGCCCAGTAGGGAAGGCCGCAGGTTGAAAGCGGCACACGCAGAGACACGGCGCCCGAAGAGGCCTGCTGATAAGCGCCGATGCGCCCCGCCAAATAATGACACCGGCACCGACCGGCGCCACATGAATGAGACACCGCCAGAGACCACGCAGCGCCACAAGGCCAACCGGCACCGACAAACCCGGCGGACCCGAGCGAAAACAACAAGCGCCCAGGAACCTGGAAAGCTAGAAGGAAAAAACCAGGAGATAAGGGCATCGGTGTGGCCCCTGCTGCAACCATGCGAGAGAGGACACCTGGCGGCAGTCACCCGGCACCAGAAGGCGCCGCGCGACTAGGAAGGTCAACCGCCCTACCACGATCGCGGAGGCCGGGCCTCCGTGGCAACCAAACCAGGCAGGAGAACCAACCCGAGGCAGTCGGCTCCATAAGAGCGGCCCACTGATGAAACTGCTCATCTGGAGCCCTACCTATGGGCGGGGAGGGGCTCGATGTCGAGCGACGCCGATCACGGCAGTTGGCGACTCGAAGAAGGAGAACGGCAGCTAGCAGCGATAACCGACCGTCGGCGCGCGAACTAATATACAGAGGCGACCTCGAGTGATGCCTTCTCTTTTGACCTGTGGGCGGAAGAAGAGCTCGAGGCCGAATGGTGCCGAAAATGCGACGTTTATTTTATGCCGCACGGGACCGCCCATCCCCCCCGGGCATCGGACTGACCGTTGTTGGAACCCGCTGAGGAGAAGGAGGCTGACGGACCCAGCCCGGCTGACTGAACAGCTTTCATATGAAGTCTCCCATCACCTGACCTGCTCATGGTCGACTCTGTCCAGTAGGCCGAGACTTCTTCAAGTGTTAAATTTAAAATATTTAACGAAAATAGAATAAATTAAGCGATACTACTATCGTGATAATGTTACAAAAAATAAACTGAAAACTATAAGCTAGTTTGAAGTTTGACTCCCGACAATGGCGGCGGTCGTCACTGAAAGCGCGCCGACGGCGGGGAAAAAAGAACTAAGGCGGTTGAAGGGTAGTCACCCGGGATAGTCGTTGCCGCTCGACCATCTTTCATGGCGCCGTGCCTCCTCTCGCGCGCACTGTCTCTTCGCCGACCCTCCAGCAAAAGTTTATCTCCGATGGGTCCTAGTGCCTCCGGCGCTAATCCCCACTAGTGTGAATGAGTGGTGGAGACTTATGTCCAGGAAGATCTGCGACTCGTTCAGGGAGGGTAGCTTAAGCTGTGCAAGAAAAGAGGTTCTCTTCACTAGATGCCTTCTGTTCCTCAGAGTACAACTTCATGAAAAATTCTGAGAATGTCTGAAAAATATGGGATTCAGAATGATTCAACTGTCCAGTGGAAGGATTTCTTATCTTTAAGATAGTTGAGGTGTTTTTTCTGGATCTCAGTTTATAAGCCAGTTTTCTGGCCCCCTGGGGTCCCTCCTCATGAGTAATATGACAAATATATCGGCATCTGTTGGATTTTATTGTCCATTATTTTCTGTAGGGCTCTTTTAGCATCTCTAATCTTGTAGACCTCAGTCTCTACACAAGAGTTGGTAATTTGAGAGTTCTTCAGAAAGTTGTTAAAATCTTACCTCCCTTTATTTTTTTTTTGATGGTATAGGCCAT
Source organism: Neoceratodus forsteri (assembly GCA_016271365.2). Lineage (NCBI taxonomy): Eukaryota > Metazoa > Chordata > Ceratodontiformes > Ceratodontidae > Neoceratodus > Neoceratodus forsteri. The sequence continues at coordinate 788,673,706 of CM057449.1, read as the reverse complement.
TATTTCACCTTGAATAGTGGCTTTTAATGTGTCCCATAGAACTGCCTCAGAGGGAGTGGGGAGGGCATTATCAGACAAAAATTAAGGAATTCTTTTTTTTATCATATCTAGAAATTCCTTATCTTATAACAGTATGGGATTCATACGCCATAAAGTTTTTTTCAGGTTTCATCCCACATCTATTTTTAAAATTAAGGGATGATGGTCAGAAACTAATTTCGTGCCTATTGAAATATCCTGAATTTTACAGTAGTGTTCACAAGTTGTGAAAAAATAATCAAGTCGAGAGTAGGAATGGAATCTTGGGGAATAACGTGTAGCCAGGGGAAGATTGAAAGGTACAACGCCAGACATCAATTATTCCCAGATGGTCTAGGGTACGTCTGAATTGTTTAATTGTCTTGTTCATTCTGTGTTTATGGGGGTGCAAGCAATCGAGTTGTGGGGAAATAGTCATATTGAAGTCCCCACCCAGAATTAGCTGACCTTGCAAAACATCCAAGAGATGGGATATGAACTTTTAAAGTTCTCTGAGGCGAGTCTGGGGTGGGAAATAGACATTTCTAATAGTGACCTGTTGGCCGTAGAGAAGACCCAGTAGTATAACATACTGGCCCTGATTATGTATGCAAGATCTGGTGATTTCAAAGGGGGCATCTGAGGGAATCAAAATTGCCACACCTAGTTTCCCGCCCCTGGGGTAAGAAGATGCATATACCCCATACTGTTTTCCCCAGTTCAGTTTCTGGTGCTCCAGATCTGTTAAGAGGTTTTCTTGAAGGAAATATATGCTAGCCCTGTTTCTTTTCAGGTGTTACATGACTTCTTTAATAGGGTCATGAAGACCGTTAATATTTTGAGAATATATTTGTATTGGATTAGATGCCATTTTACAATGTATAATTCTGTGTTCCCTTTGTTTGTCCCTAGATATGAAAGATGTGTCAATCCTCCAATCACGCTCTACCACAGAGATGGCAGAAAAAAGAAGAAAAGTGCATTCCTCATGTACATCATTGACAGTTGTTTCAATAAAACAATTTCCAACCTCACTGTGTGTGTTATATTGTTCTTTTTATCACTATTATTTCTAAACCAGTAACCTGAACATATGAACCTTAGATAACTCTTATCCCCCTTTTCCTTTACCATCTTAAAGTACAACTGATGTATGTATCCATGTCCCCCCCACCCTATCCATCCACTAACATAACTCTAAAAAAAAAAATAAAAGTCCCAGAGCAAACAGTGTTTAAAATTCTCACTCGTATATGCCCTGCCAACCCAACTGTAACATATACATTCTGACTCCCAAGTAGGAGGTACTTACGGTAAGCACTCATTTGGCTCCTGTCCTGTGGCCCAGAGGGGACAGGAGAGGAGTTCAGGGGTCTCAAATGGCTCGTTTGGAGTCCAATCCATAAGAGCAAAATGAATACCCCCGGTAAGGGAAACAACACCCTGTGTTCAACCCTTAACATGGTCCGACATGGGTATTATTGTTTATGACCAAGTGTGGCTCTCTCCTTCCCCATGTCTATAGGATTGTCGAAAAAATTATTCTCCTTATTTTTGATAAGCATATGTTTCCATTGATCATTATGAGGTTCGCTGTCTTGGTACCTCTCCTCAAGGGGAGCTCGGGTAACAATTTTCTTAATACTGAAATAATTAAGACTACTAAAGAACTCCCCCCCCCCCCCAACTCCAAGTCCTATCTGATATATCTAAGGTTAATATAGGTGGATGCCATAATTTTCGGGAGCCCACTGAATAATCAGGAGTCTAAGTTCTTGGGGAGTTTTGTAATATTTCTAGGGGTTATAAAGTTTTAACTAGTTAGGTTACCATTTTCAAACCTTTAAGTAGCATGTCCACAGGTCCCCACTATAAATCTGCTTACCCCACCTAATCTGTCTCGAAGCTTTATCTTATTATTCAGTGACATCAATCAGACTCTACTCAGAGCATGAGAGAAGAAAACACCCAATCCCCGAGATCCGATCATAACATTTGGAACTAAAGTAAAGATTCCTATTTTCCATCCCCAATCCTGTAAAATTATAGTCTGTTCAAATTGAGAGTGTCCAGGTAACACATTGTGTCATTCGGCCCAGAAGCGGTCTCCTATGGCTTATTGTCCCAAGTTGCTGATTATGGTTCAATCTAGGCCTTGATCCTGGGCCTCACCCACACCTCAGTCAGCATCACCCATGCCCATTTTTTGGGCAAGTAAGGAAGGGGCAGCACTTGGAAAGGAAGCAGGTTCGAAGCTAAACCGTAGGAGAGCTATAGCCTCCAAAGTTTAAACTCCCCCAAGCCTGGGTAAAAACCTCGCCATCTAAGGGGGTAGGACAGATCCCAAAGACAACCCAGTGGCTAACTGTTTAGAAAGAGGGTGGCTTTTAATAGAACTGTGGTTGTCGGAACCCAAATAGATGTGCCCTCCCCCCAGGTAGCCCCGAGCCAGATGAGATTTGGGGGGGGGGGGGGACGCTCCACAAACAAAATAAAGGAGTCAGCCTAGTCTGTACCTCAGGTGCCCAAAGTTGTATTTCTGTAATGTCTCAGGCATTGTAGGATCTCGGTCAAGGGCATTTTATCCATGTGTTGACGATCTGGTAACACCTGTGGACCCTGCCCAATGCGAGCTTTTACAGTTTCCAATATTCTTGCGTTGATTATTTCCCTTGCTGCAAGGTCCTCCACTGAGCTGTGAAGTATGTCTGTTGGCTTGAGGGAAGGGACACCACTAGCTTAGCCGGATATGGTGTTCGAAAGCGGATTTTCTGTGCTCTCAGTGCAGGGAGTAGGGGATTGTAATCTCTCCTCTATCTCTGTGTGTGGGGTGCATGATCGTCAAACAAAAGTCTCTGCTGGCAGACCATCACTTTTCCCTCCTGCCATGCTTTATGCAGCAAGATCTTCTTTGTCTGGTAGCTGAGTAGGCGGATAACAAATGAACGAGGTCTGGCATCAGAACGAGTCGGTTTGGGACAGAGGGCCCTGTGTGCCCATTCAACATCTAATTGAAAAGTGGGGTCAAGCTCTAGCACCAGTTGCAGAAGGTAGTCAGCAAACGCTAGCATGTCTACCTCACTCATGCTCTGGAATCCCAAAAATGCACAGATTGAGGCGTCTGCCTCGATTCTCAGCATCCTCCTGGCAGGCCCGATTGCCAGCTGTTCTACAGCTAAAGATTTCAGGTGCATTTCTATATCGTCGCGTCTGTCCACATTTTTAGAAATCTGTCTGTTTCATCGACTTTAATTTGTAAAGAGCCCAGTTCGGTCCGTAGGTCAAGCATCGTTTCACAGACTTCGTGACGAAAGTCTGCAATGGCTTTCAATATTGTGTCCGTGTTGCCCTCCATGGAGGATTTTTTGGATTTTGAGGAGGAGGAGGAGGGTGCTCATTTTTTCCCCCGGGACAAGCCTGCGTTAGGTGGCAAGGTAAGCTCTGTATCTTCTGGAGCCAAGTCCTCGCCGCCGTCCGTCATGTCTGAGAATGCCTGAAACCGGTTCTTAGTAGCCACATTCGACATCTTAAGTTGTAGCTCTCTGTTGCCGTAAGTTTTTTATTGTCGATTAAAATTTTATATTAATTAGAGAGTCTATTTGTAGTAATAGGGTCGGAGAGCTCAAGAAGTAGCGTGCACTTCAGCACATACTGGAACCGGAAGTCTAACCCATTTCAGAGCCGACAGGGTTTTGATGAGCTGTCAAGTGAGCAAAGTTGCACGTGTGCGTAGAAATTACTCAATACCCAGGTGTAACTTGGCCATTTTTTGGAGGTGATGCACCAAATTTTCAACATGGCTATTTTGGGACCCCTGCACATGAATAGTGACAGTGTCATTTTGTTCATTTGTCCCAAGAGGCGATTTTGCAGAGCGAACATGCCATCCTGTGCCACAGGTGCAAAAACACGTTTTGGGCAGGATGTGATAAATGACAGCCGTAATGTTAAAAAGGAGGTGAGCAAAAATGGCAGTGTTGAAAATGAGTGCAAATATATAAAAATTGGCAAAGTCAGGAGCGTGCATAGAAACTGCACAATGCACTTTCTTAACAGTAATTTTTGGGAATTTTTTTTACCAAATTTGCAACATGGGCTTTCTGGGATCCCACTTCATGAACAGTGCCACTGTCATTTCATGAATCTGTCCAGAAAGGTGATTCCTCAGAGCGACTGCGAAATCACCTTTCGGGACAGAGTAACGAAATGACAATGAAAGTTTTCACGAGGTGGGGTCCCAAGAACCCCATGTTGAAAATTTGGGGCCAAAATTCCAAATAAATGGCTGATTTATCAATATAAGTTGAAAACCCCATTGAATGGCATTATAGCACACTTACCTTTGATTCTTCAGTTTGCGGTTCGGCTTTGAAGAGTACAGACGTGTCCCGGTCCACAGAAGATGACAGCGCCGACCTCCAGAGGTGAAAGTATGGAGTAAAAGGCGGGGGGGTTCAGGGAGGTGGGTGCTCAGTGGGAGGGTGGTGATGGGGTAGGGGGACTGGGGCGACAATGAGGGACAGTTTTCTTTTCACAGATAAAAAAAAGCCACAGTGGGGGACTGTTTTCTTTTACAGGAAACAAAACTAAGCAGACATTTGGGCACACTGGGGCGGGCTCCCAGTGTGCCACATGACTTTGGGGGGGGGTACATGATGCCAACACAAAGATTGGGCACACAGATGTCAGCAGGGAAAACAAAAATACATTTGGGCACATTGGGGTTGGCTACATAATGTAGACACTGGGATTGGGGACCCCAATGTCAGCATGGGAAAAAATACATTTGGGCACACTGGGGTGGGCTCCCAGTGTGCCACGAGTGTGGGGGAGAATTTATTCCGATCGTGGCAGAGGGTTTCAAGCTCTGTTGGACTTTCGGAAGGATACTTCCAAAAGTCTAACAGAAGGTTCCACGACTGGCCATTTTTAGAGCTACTGAGCGATCCCAAAACAGCTGTAGGCTCTGCCCACATCCCTAATAAAGGAAAAAACAAGTAGAAATACACATCCAAAATAGCGGTTGACAGTAGCAGAGTTCTCCTCGAGGTCAGACATGCATAGGTCGACTGCAGGAAAGAACTGGAGGGCAGGTGTGGAAACGGCTCTCTGTATAGCATCACGCTGACATCGGTCACATGATATCGTGTGGGCGGTCCCCCACCATACACTGCTAGCTAAAGTTTCCGTGTGGTCCTGGCGGCTTAATCCAAATGGCAATTACACTGACCCCCAACTGGAGCTACTGCTCCTTTAAAATTTCCTAAACGCCATCCGTGCACGCTCAGTAGCGTGGACCTACGAATTTATTTTATAAAAAAACTACCCTCCATGTTTTCCGGTGGTCCTGAGCCCGGCCCTCCAAAAACCAGACCCAGGACCCAGAGCAGCCACACCATTGAGTTTTCTGTCCTCTCCTTTCTCCTGGCGGCCGCGCATGCAATGCAGCGCGGTTGCCATTACTATTTACAACTAGCGGTCCCATTGACACGGTAACCCTCAGAACTGAATACCACCCCACCACCCCTGCCCAGAGCTAGAGACAAACACGAGCCTGACCTTCCCCAATCCAAAAGCCAGGAACCTGGCAGACAACCACGGAGCCAGAGAAAGCCATCAACGGACCAGAACAGGTCCAAAACCCACAGGGCCATGGGCTGACCCGAACAAGCGGAGGGCCGTGAGATTAAGCTGCATAAGGTTGCAGTCTCCTGGGGGGATGTTCCCCAGTAGGCCACTAATACAAAAGTTTCCGGTGGTCCTGGCACCTGGCAGCTATAGTTCCATAGGTATGCCCTGCTGCAGGAGATACCCTCGATGCAAGATCAATAGGTTACAAATGCATACAGTATTTTAATGCCAGTTTTGTCCGCCACCTCCTTTTATTGTATGGTACCTTATTAACACAATCAGTATTGATCCGGACAGAAGGCAGATGATATGGTTCTTGACAAACAGTGGTATGGTTGACTTGACTACGGAAAACTACACAGAAACATAAAAGCTGACAGCACATAAGGACCGCCAGGGGCCATCCAGTCTGCCCATTTTACCTACCTGATGCATGTACCATATGACTAAACTTAAACCTCAGTTGCCACTCCTCAGACCATTTCTCCAGTTTTTCCAGATCTTTTCTAATCCTGTCTACCCCTTCCGGATCATCAACTCTGTTGCAGATCTTGGTATCATCTGCAAACAGGCAAACCTCACCCTCCAGTTCATCTGCGATGTCACTGATTAAGATACTGAAGAGGACTGGCCCTAGGACTGATCCCTGAGGTAGCCCACTTGTGACTTGCATCTCTTCTGACTGGGTACCATTTACCACCACTCTCTGCTTTCTGTCCTTTAACCAGTTCCCCACCCAGTTGAACACCTTTTGGCCCATCCCAAGTCTACCTAGCTTGTTTACCAATCTTCTATGTGGAACAGTATCAAAAGATTTGTTGAAATCAAGGTCGGCGACATCAGCTGCGCCCCCGATTCACCTTCCTGGTCACCCAGTCAAAGAAATCTATCAGATTTCTTTGACAAGACCTTCCTGCTGTAAAGTCATGCTGTCTTGGATCCTGTGCTCCTAGGGATTCTAGGTGTTCCTCAATCCTTTCCTTAAGGAGTGTCTCCATAATCTTACCTATAACCAAGGTTAGACTGACTGGCCTATAGTTTCCCACTTCCTCTCCGCCACCACTCTTATGAAGCGGGATCACATGAGTCCTTCTCCAGTCCTCAGGGACTTCCCCTGTGCTCTGTGACTCACTGAACAGTTCTGCTAATGGCTCCACTAGTTCTCCTCTCAGCTCTTTTAATATCCTGGGATGTATGCCATCTGGCCCCATAGCTTTGTCAACCCTGAGTTTAGGAAGCTCTTCAAGGACCCTTTGTTTTGTGAAAGGTTCAGAGTCGTCCCCCGTGTCTATTATGCCAAGCTGAGGGCCCTGCCCGTCCTTTTCCTCAGTAAAGACAGAAATATCCATTTAGGACAGATGCCTTTCTCTAGTCATCTTCTACACTGTCCCCTTTAGCCCCTCTGAGCTTAGCAATCCCCCTTCTTATCTTCTCTTATCACTAATCTATCTGTAGAATGTCTCATCTCCTTTCCTCACCGATTGTGCTAGTGTTTCCTCGGTTTGGGCCTTTGTGCTCCTCACTGCTTACCGGCTTCCTTTAGACAGCTCTGGTATGCCTCCCTGTCTATATCCCTCTGCGTTTCCTTATATTTCTTGAAGGCCATCCTTTTGGCTCTGACCTTCTCTGCCACTGTTTTTGAGAATCAAAGTGGTTTCCTCCTTTTGCACTTGCTTCTCTCTAACACACTGACCTGTTACTTCAATTATTGCTTAATACGTATCCATTTCACCTCTACGCCTTCTCCTGTATTACTCCTTGCCAGGGCCAGTTTAACCCTTTCACCCATCTTTTCAAAGTCAGCTCCTCTGAAATATAAGGATTTTTGCCATGTCCTAGCAATGAAAAGGCCATCTCGTGTGTGTTACATTTAATAAAAATCCTAACACTATAAATTAAATCCTCAATGTGTCACTTCAAGTGAGTTATTAAAAGTCATGCCCTCCTAGTAGAATTTTTAATGTACACTCATTTTTCAAAATTTTAGGGAAGGCCATCCAATAATAAATTACTATACAATGGCAAGAAAAAATTCTGTCCTCCGATTGGTCAGTGACCTCCTCGAACAGTAATGTTATCCCAGTGCAACATCACTGTATCAAGCTACAGCACACATGACTGCACCAAACAGTAACACGGAAACATAGACACATACACTTTGACGGCAGACAAGGACCGCTAGGCCCACACAGTCTGCCCATTTCCCTACGAATTGTATATCCTTGTTAACCAACAGCCTACTTCTTCCTACCCACCACCAGAATTGCCTTTAAGCATAATGTAATTCCTTTCTTGCTATTCCTGAGCCCTTCTCTATAATACCCTACCTTTTAACCATATCCCTAGTGAACTTTATATGCCTCCTCCGAGAGTCCACCACCACTGGGGTTCAAACCCCTGATCCTTTGCACTGTAGTCAGGGATTCTAACCTCTAAGCCATCCCGTCGACCACTATTTAAAAAGAACCCCCCCCCCCATGTTCAAACCAGTCATCAGCTCCACAGACTGTCCTCAACAAACCCCTAAACCCGGCCAGAATTCTAAATGGACAAGTAAATAAGCAGAGTTTTTCACACCAGATAAATCTGTAGCTATGATTTCTCCCTTTTCCGCATGTCAAACAACAAACCCCGCCGCTCCTTAAAGCTTCACAGTGCCTCTCACTAGCCTTGTCAAGCTTGGCTGTCCATTTCCGTGAAAAGCCACATGGAGACGTGGTTTCTGTCAGCACTTTCAAACTAATTTTCTATTCATAAAAAAAAAATAAAAAATTAACAGTGAGACCGAGTGACTTAAACAACACGTGAAGCAGAAGTCTCTCGGTCCCTGCAAGTCAGTCAGTAGAACAGCTGTGTTTTGCGATCGCGACTTCATGCTCCTGCAAAACTCTTCGCATCAGAAACATTCACCTGGTCCCAGTAAAGGCAGTGGGACCATTTGACAAAGTCAGGGATAAACCGGACACAAATACAGACAGAGAGAGAGAGGGAGGGAGACAAAGAACACAGAGATGGAGGGAAGGGGGAGAAAAACACCAACAGATAGGAATGTTGCACCACCTACTGGCCAACAGAAGAACATCAGAACTAATTTTTTTAAACTGTATTCTTACACATATTAAAAAAATATATATATATATATTTTAAAACTGCATTTTTTAAACTTTTTCTTTTTTATAAAACAGAGCCACTGTATAACAAAGTAACACTCCAAGGTGTATGTCGGGCTGGGATAATGTCACGCCTAGAGTGTTGGACACACACTGCCTGCAGCCTCGTGCCCAACCACACAAGGCGAGAAGTTATCCCAACACAACACACACCCTGTCATGAATTATTGCTTAAATGAACAATAACCTACCTTTTGATTCCCTTGTAACTGTACTTCTTGCACTCTACTTCTATCTGCAAAGCCAGTTCTCTAGTTGGAGTGAGGACTACCATACCTGGGCCATCACGTTCATTGCTGGGGCTTAAAAAAAGATCAAAGAAATGTTTGAGAAAAGGATGATACTCACCTGTAACAGTAGTTCTAGGAGTGGTATATGGTGTACATCCACACTTCTGGCAGAATTCCTTTACCCTTTAAATCCTGCCAGGATGTCTTCCAGTTGGCTCCTCTCACCCACCCAGGTGATAACACAGCTAGCATTTCCCCTTGACGTTAGATCTTGCCTGCTGGAAGCAGGACCAGAGTGCCACTTGCCAAGGGATATCGGGTGGGTGTACACCATATACCACTCCTAGAACTACTGTTACAGGTCAGTAACCAGTTTTTCTAGGGACGTGGATATGGTGTATTATCCTCACTTCTGGCAGACTCCTAGCAGTTCTCCGGGAGGAGGGGGTAAGGCAAACACCCACTATGAAGGGGCAAGAGATTGGAGAACCAAGGACCCAAACCGGTATCCCGGTGTGACTCAAGGGCGATGTACTAGTGGGAAATGAAAGTGTGTGCCGACTTCCAGGTAGCAGCCCTGCAGATTTCCTGGATAGGGATGTCCCTGGAAGCAGCCACCGAGGTAGCAGTATTAAAGCAGAATGAGCCCTTAGTCCTACAGAAGGCTCCCTACCAGCCAACCTATAGCAGAAGTCGATACAGGAAGTAATCCACCTGCAAATCATCTGCTTGGCTGCCGGTCTGCCATGTGCAGCATCAACATAGGTGACAAACAGCTGGTGAACCTCTTCCCCGAACTCCAGCCATGCGTTATTTACAATAGGCAAACGCTTGCCACAGGTCCAAAGTATGGAGCCTGTACTCTGCCTCCGAGGTGTGGCTGGTGAAATACACCGGGAGACTGATCACCTGGTTAAGGTGAAACTCCTGAGACAACCTTCAGGAGGATCATCAAGTTGAGGCGAAGGATGATCTTGTCTCTGTGGAACACCAAGTAAGAAAATTCCACAGAGCGCCAGGAGCTCACTGATCCTTCTGGCTAATGTGACAGCCACCAGAAAGGCAGTCTTCCATGACAGAAGACACATTTCACACCTGTGCTTTGGTTCAAATGGCCAGCCCATGAGCTTTGCCAACACCAGAAACAACTCCCACGGTGGTGATGGTTCACGCACAGGAAGAGAACTGTAGTCAAGGCCTTTGAAAAAGCACCAGACCACCTTCTCCTGTGCCACAGACTGTGTATTAGCCCGCACCCAGTAAGCAGAGATGGCCGCCAGGTGCACACAGAGGGTCATCGAGTGAACATTTGACAGAATGGGACCACAGGTAGTCAAGAATGCTAGCCACTAGGCAAGATAAAGGGTCAAGCTCTTTGCCCTGACACCAAATGGAGAACCTCTTCTATTTGAAGGCACAGCACTTTCAGGTTTACTCCTTCAGAGAAGCCTCAATAATAGCAAGGACATTGGAAAAACTAAGAGCCTATAACTCTAGGATCTCAGGAACTAGGATGTCAGGTGCAGGGATTGAAGGTCCGGATGGAATACCTTTCCCTGATTGTAAGAGAGCATGTCCGGAAGAAAAGGGAAACGCCTTGGAAACCTGCTGGTGAGGCTGAGGAAATCGGTGTACCTGAACTAGCGGGGCCAGTCCAGAGCCACCAGGATAATCAGTGCCTTGTCCCTCAAGGTCTTGAGCAACACCTTGTGGATCAAGAGGAACGGAGGAAAGGCATAAAGAAGGCCCAAGGTCCAGGGCCTGGAGAAGGTATCTGCCTGCAGCATTCCTGCTGATGGGGGGTGGGCACAGTACAGCCTCAGCTCGGCATTCTCTCTAGGGGCAAACTGGTCCACCAGTGGGGTGCCCCAACAGGAGAACAGGCTGTGTACTACCTCCAAACAAAGACACTACTTGTGAGACGCGTCGCCCGCATGGCTGAGGGCGTCCGCCAGCTGGCTGGAGATGCCGGCCACATGGATGGCCTGGAGATTGGCATCTAGACTAAGCATGAGGATCCAGATGCGGAAAGCTTCCCCACACAGCAAGAGTGCATCCCACCCTGTTTGTTGAGGTAGTACAAGGTTGTGGTGTTGGCCGTCTGGGCATGAACGACCTGACCCAGAACAAGGGGAGCAAAGGTTGTCCATGCCAATCGAACAGCCCGCAGTTCCAGCAGATTGATATGGCATTGGGACTCCTCGGGAGTCCAGAGCTTGTGGACTCTGTGGTCCCCTAGGTGGGTGCCCCAGCCCATCAGGGAGGCACTGGTCATCAGGATGACCACTGGCTCTGGACAGACAAATGGGATCCCTTCCTGAAGATGTTCTTGGACTAACCACCACTGGAGGGTGTCCCACAGCAACTGGATCACAGTGACCTACTGGCCGAAGTGGCCCCTGCGTTGAGACCACTGGTGGGCAAGCTCCCATTGCAGAGGGCGCATTCTCCATTAGGCCCAACAGACCACGCTGGTGCATACCGCCATAAATCCCAGGAGATGCAGTAAGTCCTGAGCAGGGCACAAATGCCCAACCCAAATTGAATGGGCAAAGGAGGAGAGAGCTTCCGTCCTGTCTGCCAAAAGCCAAGACCTGGCTTTGCAAGAGTTGAGCTCTGCCCCAATTAAATGAATCCCCTGTGAGGCCATGAGTTCAGACTTTGCCTCATTGACGAGGAGGTCAAGGGAGGCAAAAGTCTGGAGGACCAGATCCCTGGACTGCTCCACCTCCACCCTGAAGGGACCTGCAGCAGGCCAGTCATCCAGGCAGGGTGTACCCGGACCCTTCGGCACCACAGGTAAGCCACCACCACTGCTATACATTTGGTGAAAACCCTGGGACATAAGGACAGGCCGAATGGCATGACCAAGAACTTGTAGAGGACCCCCCTTTGCATGGAAACAAAGGAACCAGCAGTGAGACAGACAGATTGGGACGTGGAAGAACGCATCCTGAAGATCCAGAGAGCAAAACCACATGCTCTGCTCGATGGATGGTATGATCTGCGACAGAGAGACCATCATGAAGGTGCACGGCCAGAGAAATTTGTTCAGGTCATATAGACCCAAGATGGGGAGCCAGACCGTCTGTTTTGGCACCAGGAAGTACCTGGAGACATTCCCAGGTTGTTCTGAAGGGTCCAAGACTGGAGCCACAGCCTCCTTGAGGAGGAGCTGGGTGATGTCATCCTGAAGGGCCGACTGAACATCTACAGACAGTATGTCCTCCCATGGGATGTGGGCTCGGCAGATTTTATTTTTTATTTTATTTTATTTTTTTTTAAAGGAGAGGGTGGTGGATGCATGAAATAGTCTTCCCCAGGAAGTGCTGGCCGCCCGTACAGTGGCAGGCTTCAGACATGCTTGGAACAGGAATAAAGGAATATTAGAGATGGGAAGAAAAAGCTACAAAGCCAGTGACCAGATAGGGACACTGGCCACTTTTATCGGGTAGCATAAAATGGGTAGATTAGATTGGATTGGCCTGGCGGACTTTATCTGCCGACAGTATCTATGTAAGCCTCGAATTCCAGAGGTAGACCCAAGCCAACCACTTCCAGAACCCACCTGTCCATGGTGACACTGGACCAGGCAGAAAGGAAATGGAGTAGCTGGCCCCCCACAGGAGGGTCCAGGGGAGGCAGTACGGGCATGGGAGAAGCACCCCCCAATCCCATCACTGGGCAGGCTTGGGGGAAAGAGTGCCAGCCGAGGGACTGCCAGGATCACGACCTGCTGGCTTCTGAATTACCAAGACAATGGACTCCGGCCGGGGATGCCTGGCCTGAGCCCGCTGACTCGCCTGAGGCTGGGCCGAAAGGGTTTCTTCTTCTGAGATGTGGAGCCCTTGGGATCCCTCTAGGTGGAGATCACAGAGTCCAAAGGTGGCGTTGAACTTCTCAGTACATGTGAGGTGCCCTGCAAAACCAGGCCTGAACAAGTCAGTGCCCAAGAAGGAGACATCCACCAGTTTGTGCTAGGTATCCGCCATAAAAGGTCGAGCTCTGCAGCCAAGCCCTGTGGTGCATGGCAACTGTGGCCGCTAAGGACCAGGCACAAGAGATGTTTGTCCACATCCAAGACATTACCCTTGCGCTGGAATACAGAGTCTGCTACAAGACCCTCAGCCAAGGGGGATCTGTAAAACCCGACAGGGAACCAGTAGGGACCGCATACTTGTGGGCCATCTGGGTCGAAGGCACAGGACAACAGGCCGGATGCTGCCAAACCTCCAAAGAAGGACCAATAATGACCTCTGCGACCAGGAAGGCTTCCCCAGAGGCTTCACCCCATTCCGGAATCTCAGTGGGCGGGCACCCAGCTCATTGTTGGATGGGCCCCATCGAGAGACCTGTGGACCCTGAGATTAGACGGAGGAGCCCCATGAAGGAGGAAGGACCCTGCTCCAACGACAAATCCTTTGCAGACTCCTCATCCTCAGAGTGAGAGAGCAATGAGGAGCCCTCAGATTCAGACAGTTCATTTAACAAAGATAGACAGTCCAAATCCCAATCTGACTCAGAGGTCAGTCAGGGCTTACAGTGACCGACAGCCGATGTGGAAGTCCCGATGCCGAGTGGGCATCCTTAGGAGGAGGGCCGAACTTAGGCTGTTTCGGCAGCAGCTCCACCAAAATAGGCGCAGAAGCCGGAGGAGGCCAAACCAGTTCCAGACGAGCTAGTGGCTCCCAAGACGGGGAAGGCTAAGGCCTCTACAGCGAGAGCCATGCGACACCTGGGGTAGAGGTCGGAATCGGTTTCACCCCTGTGAACATTAGCCAGTGCCATATAAGCTCTTCATAGCACAGACACATCTTGCGACCGGGCCTCTAATCATCCGAGGAGGAAGAATAGCGTGGCACTGCTTGCCCGAGTGTCAAGAGCATAACTGTCTATGTTGACACAGACTGCGTGATCCAGCTCTGCGGGATTGGGACCAGGACCTCGACAGTCAGGGGCTGCCACAGGTGGGTCTCAGAGGGAGTCAGTGAAAACCGAGGTCCTCCAGGTCCACTGGATCCTGAGGAAGAGGCAACTGATCAGCAGACTGGCCTGTCCCTCCATGAAAAGTACAGGCAGGACCAGAGTTCTAGAGGGGGAGGTACTGACTTCATCTGGTGACAACGGGTCGACCAGTTCAAGCAAAATCTTGGCAGGAAGGTCGACCTCCATCTTGATCAACTGGCCCAACGGGGGAGATCAAGGAGCCAGTGGCATCGGCCGTAGGATCAACCATATAGTCGAAACCTACGAGGAAGCGTGGGAATCTGAAGCCCTAGAGTGCTCGCGATCCCACAATCGACAGACTTTCTTAGCCTATTTCCTTTTAGATTTAGTGCCAGAACAGGGTCCTTGCCAAAGAGTGGGAAGGGCCTGGCACAGGTCTCTGAATGCCCCTGAAAAGGAAGCCTCCAAAGGGAGCGCCAAAAAGGCTAAAGCCAAGGAAGCTTGAGCTGCGGCCTGAACCGCACCTTAATCAAATGCTGCAAGCTGTTCGGCTTCAGCCACAGAGACCACCAGACAGGCATCCTTATATTTCATGGGAGGATCCCGTTCATCTGGGTGCCAAAGAAGTCGTCATGCATGCCGGTCTTCCAAGGTTGAAGGATGCAAGATGTGACAGAGGCTGCAAGCCAGGGGATCATGCCGTGGCCCAGGCAGCAGACGCACATGGTGTGCTCCATTCACGACATTTTCTGCCTGCAGGCACATTTTTTGAAAACCAGCGCAGACTTCACAATGTCCATTATGGATGAGGTGAAGGAGTTGCTTGAAGATAAGTCAAAGTTTTAATAAAAAGCGAAGGGCCTTCTCAGCACAAGAGCAATACGAAGCAAATCTTTTTCCAGCAGAAAGGAAATTCTGATGTCATGGGGCAGTGCTAGGGGAGTTACCACCCAGGTGGGTGAGAGGAGCCAGCTTCAATACATTCCAGCAGGATTTAAAGGGGGAAAGGAGTACTGCCAGAAGTGTGGCTAGTACACCATATTCACGTCCCTAAAAAGTACAGTTACATAAGAACTTACCGTAACAGCAGATCTTTGAGAGGATCTCTTGCATCAGGCCACCTGCTAGGGCTTAGCCACCAGACACAAGGACAACACAGAAAACCTTCTAGCTAGCAGTCTACCAGAGGGAGCCACCCAATTCAGACGTAACCTTCTGATGTCTGCCTACCCTATGGGCGGCCCCCATCACCTACTCAGTTCTCCCGCCACAGACCAAAAGCAGGAGCCCATTAGGGGAATGGAGGAGGAAGCAGAGGCAACCTTAGACCGGAAGGGAAAATGAAAGTCGAAGAATCTCCCCCATGAAAGAGAAGAGCCAGACAGGAGGCCGAAAGGCCACAAGAAAAAAGAAAAAGGGTGAAAGAGGGAGGGAAAAGCATGGCTTGTTTCAAGAGATCCTCTCCACGATCTACTGTTACAGTAAGTTCTTGCATAACTGTACTATCTTATTTCAAGAGTATCTCTTGCAGCAGGCCACATGGGTAGGACCAGTCCCAAGCAGTTCTGGAAAAGACTGACAGACCGGGTGGCTGACCAGAAGGACCTGTGAGAGAAGGCCTTGTGTATAACAGCCAGGAGGCCGAAATGTGCCCTGTGCCTAGAGGCAATATCTAAACTATAATGTTTGGTGATGGTATGGACAGTGCTCCAGGTGGCAGCTGCACAGATCTCTGCTACGGAAACGTGCCACAGAGGCAGTCAGACCTCTGGTGGAGTGGCAACAAACCACACCTGGAAGCTCCTTGACGTACTTTCTGTAACAAAAAAACAATGCTATTAGCCAACCATTTGGATAAACACTGTTTAGACACTGGAACACCCTAGTTCCCAGGGGTGAAGGAAACAAATAATTGTGAGGACTTCCTGCAGTCCTTTGACCGGTGTGTACAGTATCGCACAATTCTATGCACAAAGTATGGAGCAATGATTTCCCTGGCTTGGCATGCTCTGGATAATAAACACGGAGGCGGAGGGATTGATTCAAAGTAAATTCAGACACCACCTTGGGAAGAAACTTAGGATTGGTACGCAAAGACACCCTGCTTTGTAGAAAATTGAATATGGCGGCTCACACAAGAGCCAGAAGCCAGGAAATCCTTTGAGCAGAAATAATACCAACTAAAGATAATGCTTTCCACGACAGACAGCATAGTTAGCAACTTGCGACCAGTTCAAACAGAGGCAAGGTGAGTTTCTCTAACACAAAATTTAACTTCCAAGCCGGAACAGGGTTGTGGATTGGAGACTTCAAGTGCAGGATGCCTCTCAAAAACATTCAAGACAAGTCAAGCTAAGCCACAGTATGGCCATCGACAGGTACACAATAAGCAGAGATGGCAGAGAGATGCACCTTGATGGAGGAGTACTTCAGACCAGAGTCAGACAGAGAAAGCAAATACTCCAAAATCTGATTCACCAGACAGGTGAACGGGTCTAAGTGGTGCAACGCAGTCCAGAAAGAAAAGCGCTTTTACTTCATGGAATAGGTGGCCTTGCTAGATGGTTGCTGGCTGCCAACAAAACATTCGCCATCTTAGAGGACACCCCAGACCTCTCAATGGCTATGCCCTCAGGAGCCAGGCCTGAAGGTGAAGAGACCCGAAGTCTGGATGGATCAACATGCCCTGCTCCTGGGACAGCAAGCCTGTGCAAAGGGGCAGGGGCACTGGAGGTTCCACCGCCAGCTGCTGAAGCAAGAGGAACCAGATCTGACAAGGCCAGAAGGGGGCGAGTAGGATCATAGTTGCCAATTCTATCTGAAGCTTGATCAGCACCCTCTAAAGGAGCAGTAAGGGAGGGCAGGTGTACAGGAACTTCCCTTTCTAACAAAGGGACAATGCATCTCGCCAGAAAATTCTAGCCCCTGAAGTGAGCGAGCAGAAAAGCGGCGGTTTTACGCTGAGTGGGGACGCAGAAAGGTCCAACTCTGGACAATCCCATCGGTCGAACAGGTCTTCCACCACTAACGTCAGAAGCTCCCACTTGTGGGCCTCTGACTGAGACCGGCTTCGGCAGTCTGTCAAGATGTTTTGTTCACCTGGCACATGCATGGCCAAGAACTCCAGGCCATGGTCTATGGCCCAATACCAGACCCTTATCACTTCCTGACATACAGAACAGGAATCAGTCATCGTCCACCCTGTTCACTGATATAATGGACCACGATGGACTTGGCCATTTGGATCAACAGTGGGCCCAGGGAGAGCTGGGTCTGGCAGGCCTGCAAGGCATACAGAACTGCTCGCATCTCCAGGACACTGATGCAGAGTGCCACCTCTTCCTTAGACAATGTCCCTAGAGTCTGGTAGGCCCCCAGATGAGCTCCCCAGCCTAGGCCCAAGGCACCTGTGGTGAGGTCTGCTGCAGAGGTGGAATGAAAAATGTTACCCCTAACAATAGGCTGCTGGGCTCCAGCGGCACAATGGCACCCTCTTGATCGGATCTGAGACCAGTTATGGCTGTTCCAGGTCGTCAGTGTGCTGGTCCCACTGGACCTGCAGGGTCCACTGAAGAAATCTCATATGTAACCTGACTAGAGGAACCTTAACTATTGCCACAGCAATGAGACCCAAGAAGGTGCAGAAAAGCCTAACCTGGGACATGGCGACTGGAGTAGAGCTGACCGGCTTGGTCTATCAAATGCTCCGCTCTGTCTTGGGGCAGAAGGCCATCCCCTGTACCGTATCCAGCACCACCCCTATGTACTGAAGTAATTGGCAGAGAGTCAGAAATGACTTGGGCAGACTGACAGCGATACCCAAATCCTGAAACAGGCGACAAGCATAAGAAAGGGTTTGGAGCAGACGCTCCCTGGACAGCGCTACTAGCAAGCCAGTCGTCCAGGTAGGGGAAAACAAAGAACCCCTATCATCTGAAAGCAGCTGCCACCACTGTCAAATACTTGGAGAACACTCAGGGAAATGAAGATAGGCCAAACGCAAGGGCTCTGAACTGGAAATGGGCTCCTTAAAAAAGCAATCTGAGGAATCGCGTGTGGAAGGTCCAAATCTTGATATACAGATAGGCATCCTGCATATCCAGAGAGCAAATCCAGTCCCCTTGGTGCAACAGGGGTAAGAGACCCTGAAAATTGACCATTTTGAACCTTTGGTACTGGATGAACAGGTACAGCTAGCCAAGGTCCAGGATGGGCTGGAGATCCCCCATCCGTTCAGGAACCATGAAGAAGTGGGAGTAAAACCCCTTCCCTTGCTGGGACTGTGAAACGGGTTCTATGGCTCTTTTTCGAAGCAAGGTCTGTATTTTGTCCCAGATAAGAGGGACATGACCTGGAAGGTACGAGGACTGAACTGGGGAATTGTCAGGTCACTCCAAAACTTCCAGGGACTGTCCATACTCTTGAGCTGCAGCACCCAATTATCTGAAAACATTTACTGCTACCTGGCCAGATGGAGGGAGAATTTGCCACCTATGAGCACCTTCTGCATTTCTGGAGGGAGGGGGGTCTGGCAAGGAATCAAGAAGAAGGGTGATTTCTGCAGCTGGGGCTGTGGGAGCTACCCGAGAGCTCTTACTGGTGGAAGATGAGAGCGGGGGGGGGGCAAAGGGGCAGGGGCACTGGAGGTTTAGCCAACACCAGGGTCAGTTTGTGGGTAGCCAGACTGAAGGCATCCTCTGCACGGTCTTGGGCTGTGTATGATAAATGGAATGGACCAATCTCAGGGTGTGTCCAGATGCCTGCAGGTGGGTGAGGATATCCTCTACGTCCCTGCCGAAAGTACAGTTCCATACTTACTGTCATGGTAGATAGAGAGGATCTCTTGCAGCAGGTAACACACTTGAGAAAATACCAGAGGACGCCCTTTCACAGTAGCTTTCACCAGCAGTGTTGACTGGGGCCACTCATGAGGAAGTTGGTCCATACATATGTATTAATAATTGGGTGGCCCCTAGCGGCCTTAGTTTCTGGTCAGCGACCAGCTCGCGGAGCAGGACAACAAGGGGAACTGAGGAGGCCTGAGGCATCGCTCAGTAGTATGATGGAAATAGAAGCAGAAGATGGCTGTCCTATAGAAAGAGGGGGAAGATGAATGGGATTCTGACCTGCAGCAAGAGATCCTTTCGAAGAGCTACGGTTTCGGTAAGTACGAAACTGTACTACCTTCTTCTAAGGTATCTCTTGCAAAAGGTCATACATTTGTGATGATTCCCAAGCAACCGAGTAGGAAAGGTGGTTGGGACAGGGGGCCCTGCAGACTGGCATGGCAAAAGGTGGCCCGCCGCTTAAAGGCCATGTCAGGACTATAGTGTCTAGTAAACGTCTGGACCACAGACCAAGTGGCAGCGTCACACATCAGTTATAGAAACACCCCTGAAGCAGGCTGTAGAGATGGACAGCACTGGTGGAGGGTGCATGCACAGCACCAGGGAGAGGCTTGCAGTATTTGGTGTAGCAACAGGTGATACAGTGTGGTAACAAGTTAGACAAGGTTTGTTTTGTGACTGGATTGCCCTCCTTCCTGGGAGCAAAAGTACTTAAGAGTTGCTTGGTGTTGCAGGGGAGCTAAGGGCGAGCAATGTAGTAACACAGGATGGGGTGCACATCCAGAATGTGGAGAAGGGTCTCTCCTGGTTGCACATGATCAGGTAGAGGACAGGTAAGTGTACAGACTGGTTTAGAGTAAATTCTGAAACAACTTTTGGAAGGAACCTGGGATTTGTGCAGAGGGATACTCTGTCCTTATGAAAAATAAGGTAAGGCTCAAGGCACATGAGGGCATTAAGTTCCGAGATGCATCTGGCTGAGGTGACAGCTACCAGGAAAAGAAGTCTCCCAAGCAATGAAGAGCATCTCGCAGGTAGCAAAAGGCTCAAATGGAGATAGAGTTAGTTTTTCCAGAAAAAAATTGAGGTCCCAGGGAGGAACTGGATTCCGGACAGGGGGCTTGAGATGCAAAAGACCCATGAGAAACATCCAGGCAAGGTTTATTTGTACGACCTGACCATCTCCAATGGGTGCAAGGAAAGCAGAGATAGTGTCCAAATGCACTTTGATAGAGGAGTAGCTTAAACCCTGATTGGACAGGGTGAAGAGAGTCCAAAATGTTACAGTGCAGGAGTAAGGATCCAGGCTCTTGTTGGGAGCCCATATGGCAAAGCATTTCTGTTTGGCAGCATATGTCTTTCTGATAGAAGATTTCCTGGAGGCCAGAAGAATTACGGCCACAGAGGAAGAGATGTGATGTCGAGCAATAAAGACGTCCTCAGGAGCCAAGCATGCAGATGTAGGGGGTGGAGAAGGGTCCTGTGGTCCTGCATGAGTAGATGGGGTCAGAAGGAAAGAGGAAGGGGAAACGTTATTGACAGTTGCTGGAGGAGGGGGAACCACATCGGTCGCGGCCAAAATTGGGTGATCAGAATCAGGGAGGCCCTCTCCAGCTGGAACTTGAGTAACACGCGAATGAGTGGAACTGGCGGAAAGGAATATAAGAAGCGCTCATGCCAGGAGAGGGACATGGCATCCATGCAGTTGCAGATGGAGTCCAGGATGATCAAGTAATATTGAGGGAGTCTGACTGTCTGGAGAGACGAACAGATCGACATCCGAAGTCCCCCACGGTTGTAATATGTCTTAGAGAACCATCCTTTGCCAATGTCCACTCATGGTCTGGTGTGTGACAGCTCAGGTGATCCACAACTATGTTTTGGGCTCCGGGAACGTTGGCTGTTGCCAGATGAAGGTGAAGAGAGGGCCTAATGACAAACCTTCAAGGCCTCATGGCACAAAGCCTGTGAATTTGTGCCTCCTTGCTTCTTGATGTAGAACACTACACAAGTGTTTTCTGATTGGATCAGCAAGGGATAAGGAACGGCTGCAAGGCCTGAAAAGCCAAACAAACAGCCCACATCTCTGGTGCACAATGGACCTGCCTTTGGTGAGAACCAAGATGGGCACCCCAACCCAGGGTGCAGGCATCCATTGTTAGTGTTTGGATAGCGGGGTCGACTGGAAGGATACGTCGATCCGGAGATGCACAGGATCCAGCCACCAGGAGAGGTGCCGGAGGACCGGGGTTACGTGAATGGAATTCTTTGAAGTCGCCGTCTTTTTGGTGCCATTGGAAGCTAAGGGCAAACTGAACCAGGTGCATGTGTAAATGACGTATGGGACGGTAGAAACAGTAGTTGCCATGTGGCCCAGGAGCCACGTGAACTGGCGTGCGGTGATTTGGGGAGCTGCAAGGCACCGCTATGCAAGGGAGAGGAGCATCAGAGTCCTGTCATCCAGGAGGAAGGGCCTGCCCTGTGCTGCATCCAAGACTACTCCGATGTATTGGAGGCGTTGAGACAACTCCACGTGGGACTTGGCTACATTTACTGTTATGTCTAGTTCCTGGAAGAGCTCCAGGGTGCATGTGAGAGTGTGGAGCAATCCATCTCGAGATGAGGCATTTATGACCCAGTCGTTTAAGTATCAGAATACATAATCTCCTTTGCAACGAAGGGCGGTGGCCACTATCACCAGACACTTTGTGAAGACCCTGGGGGCCAAGGAAAGACCGAGGGGTAAGGCACGGAATTGGTAATAGTATCCCAGTAGTTGAAACTGGAGGTACTGCCGATGGGTCATGTGTACTTTAATATGAAGGTATGAGTCTTTCATATCTAGGGCACATAACCAGTCTCCTTTGCTTAAAAGAGGCAACACTGTTTGCAGAGTGACCATGCAAAATCTTTTTTTTTTTTTACTGGATGAACCACTTGAGTTCCTGAAGATCCAGGATATAGCAGAGGTCACCCATGCACTTTGGGACCAGAAAGAAATGTGAATAAAAGCCCCTGCCTAGCTCGGTTTGAGGCACAGGTTGAACTGCCTGCTTTAAAATCAAAGAGTGCAGTTCATCCAGCAGATCAGAAATGTGGTCTGGCGGGTAAAAAAGCTGCTGAGGTGGCTGCACAGGGCGAGTGGCTGTGAGCTCCAGAATATGGCCTACAAGAATAATTTGCAGTGCCCATTCGTCTGTTGTAATCTGTCTCTAGGCCTATAAATGGTGAGAGAAATGGCTGTCCACTGCCTCCGGCTCCTGTGGAGGATGGCAGGGGAGGCTGGTGGAGTAGTCGAAAGGTAGTAGTAGTGGCGGCTCTGCCACCCTTAATAGCCGAGGCAGAGGCACTGCCAAGAGGCTGGGTAAGTAGTTTTCAAGGTGGTTGGCGGGCCAGGCCTTTCTGGCGAGAGGCACGTGAAATGGCCATCTTTGAAAGGAAGACGGCCGAGTATGGTACATCATGTGGACTGTACGAAGAGTACAGCTCGAGGCATACCAGTCGTTAAGTATGCCTTCTGTCTCTATGCCAAACAGCTTGTGCGCACCAAAGAGAGCATTTAAGATGGGCTGTTGTACATCACGTGTAAAACCTGAGACGTGGAGCCACACATGGAGACGGAGGGAAATACTGGTTGCCAAGGCACACGCAGAGGAATCTACATCATCATAGCTGGCATGGAGAAGATGCAGAGTGATACTGGCACCAGTCTTAAGGGTAGCTATCAAATTGATCAGTGTCTGTGAACTGGAGAACCATCACTGTTACTTCAGAGGCTGCATCCCAAACAGTTTTCTAGTACTTGAGCATATGCCTCATATAGTTTAGGACACGCATGACCAGGGTGGATGAGGCATACACTCTTTCCCATCAAGTCCAATTTTCTGGACTCCCCGTCAGGCGGCAGAGTACTCAAGTGTTTGGGTCACATCATGTGCAGCATTTATGACAACAGAATCCACTTGGGGAACCACTGCAAAAAAGGGGTGGTCCGCAGGGGCCTAGTAAAGACAATCCGCCTTCTTAGAAATGGGAGGGACCGTGTAAGGACGGTGCGAAGCGGCACAGATGGCATCCTAATAGACCTGAATAAGTGGAGGGAACACAGTTGCTGGGTCCTCAGGTAAGTCCAAATATTCAGCCAAGTTTCGGCGTTGCTGACCTTGTTCAGTGGTTGTGAAACCCATGACATGCTGTAACTGGGTCATAATGTCTAAGAAACTGGGGTCATCCGGAGGAAAGCAGAGAGTATAGAGCCTGGAGTCCTCCCCCCACCGAGAACAGAGTACAGGCACTAAAGGGGATATGTACACCATCATTCTCCGCCGGGTCCTCTTTCTCCATATAGTCCAAATCCTCCTCCTTCATGGCCGCGAAGGGAAAAATGGGAGACTCATGGCGGACCCTCTTCCTAGGAGAGGGCAACGGAGAAGGGGTGGATGGAGGTGGAGGCTGTTGCATGGCCTGAATGAACTCCAACACCATTTTGACCACAGAGGAAACGTCGACAGTGGGAGCCATCAACAAAGCTGAAGAGGAAGGCGGAGGAACCCTCATGGACCCCATGTGAGAGGGGAACATGACTGAGCTATGGATAGAGCCAGGAGCCTAAAAGTCTGAGAAGCAATGCCCAATGTCTGAACTGATGGGCCATGATCAGATGGTCCACGACAGAGGTGGTAAGGATGGTAAGTCCATCGAGGCCAAACCCTGACACGTGCTAAAGGACCAAGAAGAGGCAGAAAATGGAGACTTCGACAAATGCAGAAAAGCAGAGGCAGTCAACAAAGGACTCAGCCCCATCCTGAAGGTGGAGGACTCGTCGATTGAGGGGCCTGGTTTGTATAAAGGACCGACAAAGCCTTGAAGAGTTGCAGCGATGAGAGACCTGGCAAGGTGCTCGTCGATGAAGGAGGCTCTTGGTCTCTTCAGAAGGCCTGAATGCTCTGGGACAAGACCATCTGGGTTTTTTGCAAAGGAGTCGGGAGAGGCTCGAGCTGTCGACAACTAACTAGAGGTGGAAGTCGTCAATGGCAGAGGGCCCTTACCTTTATCACTCTGTCTGTCTCAGTACACGTGCTTGGATGAGGAACGCTGCTTCGACTAGGATGCCTGGGAGTTCATAGACGGGGACCGAGACACAGAGGAGCAGGACAGCAATTCCTGTTCTAGGAGGCCCACCTTCTGCTCCATGATGTACGGTTCCAGTTCCTGCTGTCATCGACAATGTATGGCCTGGCTGAATTCCTGGCAATGGGGGCAGGATCGAACGTTGTGAGCAGCTCCCAGACACCGAACACAGAGAGTGGGTTGTGGAATCTGTAGATCTTTCTTCCACAACGGCACTTGCAGAAAAGGGAATCCAAACTGGACATAAGGAAAACCAAAAAAAAATACTAACTTTCCTAATCAAAGGTAGCATCGACACACTTGCGGCGAAGCAGTACATGAAGTGAGCTGGGAGATGGCGGTAAGAGAACAGAGGCCACCAGGGGCCGCCCATATATTTACACATGCGCATGTACTGACATCATCGTGGGTGGCCCCCAGTCAACATTGTGGGTGAAAACTACCATGAAAGAGTGCCCTCTGGCATTTTCCCAAGTGTATGACCTACTACAAAGGATACACTCGAAGATGATCAATCTGTACCCTCTAAAGGGGACATTCATCATGGACAGGTGAACACAAGAGACCCTAAGTCAAGCATGCCAGCGCATACAAATGCCAGTCACCGCCACCCAAGCAGACCCATCCACAGCATCGCAGGCCGCCCGGAGCAAGTAGGTACCAACGTCAGAGGTTGACTTGAGAGAAGCTATGGCCCTCTGCTTGGCAAGACTGTCTGATAAAAAAATGCACTGTGTCCGTGGCCTGATCTCACTGGATATTTTGATACTGAAGCATGCGAGCAAAGTAATTTAAGGTGTAGATTGCAAGATTAGAAGAGGCGAACGCCCGCTTATCCAAGAGGTCCAACCAGTGTGACTATTGGGTGGCAATGACCTCAGATGCTTAGGCTGTCTTGTGCGGACATTAGCAGAATTTATCACCACCAACTCTCTGAGAAAGGGCTTTCCAGCTGGGGCATGGTACATCCCTCTCTGCCTTTTTGGACATAGCTGGGATCAGATTAGGCTCACACCAGGCAGCCATGGTGGCATCCTCATAAGTGTACTTGGTCAATGAAAGGAGAACCTTCCAGCTGTTTTTTGGCCCCTCCGTATCTGAACTCCAAAGCCTCTGAGATGTGCTGCATGATAGCTGTGAAGGAGGAGTCATCTGGAGGCAAAACGGGGGTACACTTTATAGTGCCATCACTTTCAGAGGAGCCTGTAGACGGGTCAGGCGAACAGCTGACATTGCAGTCATCCTGATCGTCATTCTCATCAGGTAGACTGACGTCTGGGTAGTACTCACTCCCCTCTTATGAGGGACATCTGGGGGTATGAGCCAGCATAGGATGCAGAATGGGACACGGCATTGGAGAGGATCGCCAAAGAGTAGGCCCATGGGGGGCAATGGGCATGGGACCCCTAGGCTGGCTGACATGCGACTTAATAAAACTCCCAAGGGACATGAGCAGGCCATGCAAATTAACAGTGACCAGTGTTGGTCCAGCGGGCACTGGATAAGAATAGGCCGGTGTTGGTCATGCAGGCATCAGCTGGGAGTAAAGTGGCATAGGCCCAGCAGGCACTGCGTGCAGGCAGAATGGAGTTGGGCAAACAGGCGCCGGGTGAAGACAGACTGGCGCAGGGCTGACAGTCACTGGCTGGGGATAGGCACGCGTAGGCCCGATGGGAGCCAGCTAAAGTAGCAACGACAGAGGCCCAACAGGTGTCTAGAAGAAACAAGGCTGGAGACGGTCCCACAGGCGCCAGCAAGGGATAAGCCCCAATAAGAGAAATGTGGAAGAGGGCCCGGACCCGGAGAGGAGTCAGTATCTTGGAACGTCTGCTCAGAGGCCAGAGGATGAGCAGCGGAGCCCAATGAAGAGGCAGTCACTGTAGCTATGGGAGTGAGATGCTAGCCCGGCTTCTGATGAACCGCAACGGCTGAAGAAACACTGGTAAAGCCAGCATGCTGTGCTCCCAAAGATAGCAAGGACCTAAGCAGCAGAGGCTAGTGGGCTGGGAGTGAGCCCTGGCCCGAAAGGCCTTTGCCTGAAAACAGTGCTGGGAGGTGACGCCATCTGTTGCAATGTGGGTGACTGGGCGTGCGCGGCAAACGAGAGCCGACCCCCTGGAGAAGGAAGGCCCCTTCACAGCTGATGAATAGTGAGGAGACTGCGACCAGGAGAAGGAGGAAAACAGGATCCTAGCCCGCTCCTTGTCCCAGTGTTCATGTTTCCCGCTAGCCTTGTCCTGGAATTTTGATGACTGGGAGCCAGAGGACTGGGTAGGGGAGACAGAGGAGCTCCTGTCCTTGCAGCTCCTCTTCCACGCTATGGAAGAAAGTTCTCTAAGGTCTCCTGGCGGTGTCACCAGGTTATCTGGTTGAATCCCTGGCTCATCTGGCAGACTTAGACATTGTGAGTTGGGCATAGGCAGAAGACACAAGCAGAAAGGCCACCCTTCTCAGGGAGTTGTTTTCCGGAGGTACACTTGGTCTTGGAGTGACCCGAGGTCGAAGATGGTTTAGAAGACATAAAAATGGAAAAACAGTGAAAGAAACTATGGTAAGAAAATAAAAAAATAGAAACGCTGAAATCAAAGAAATAGCAGTCGACTGAAGCTACGGCGGTTTCCAGAGATCTGACTTGTGCTGGTCAATCGTGGGCCACTCATTCTTCTAGAATAGGCTGACATCAGAGGGCAACATCGGAGGTGGGCAGCCCCCTCTGGTAGACTGCTAGCCAGAAGGTTTTCCATGTGGTCCTAGTGCCTGGCGGCAAAGTCCTAACGGTAAGGCCTGCTGCAAGAGCTACCCTTGAAGTAAGATATATGAGCTCCCGGGAAAGAATGGTTAATGTTACAGTATGTTAAACTTAGAAATCATGAAATTTATGTAGGAGCAAGGTGACTGTCCTGTGCACTCTGCCGTTCACCCGACACCTTTTTGCATACTTTTCTTTGCTCCATCTCTCTGAAATCTTTACTGACCTACCAGTGATGACACTCTGCCTCCAACCCTGTAGCAGAAACTTCTCATCAGCAAGTTGTGTAGAACATTAAAAATGAATAGTTATGCAAGAACTTACCGTAACAGTAGATCTTTCAGGGGATCTCAGTCAACAGGTCACACATATGGAACTTCACCATCTGTGAAGAAGGATCCACACAGAAGATTTTCAGCAGTACAACTAGGGCAGCCCATGCCGATGCCTTCTGCTGCTGTCATCGCCCCTATAAAAGCATCACCGCTCCCTCCTCAGTTGTTTCCCTGTGAAGACCAAGGGAGAAAAGCTTGTGCCATGGGGGACCAAGAAGAAAGAGAGGTGTCCAGGCCTAAATAAAAGGCTGGATACACCGAATAGTCAGTTCTGAGAAAGAGCCCTATGAAGGGGGATAGTGGGAGGGAAGGTGGATCTGATGACTGAGATCCTCCCAAAGATCTACTGTTGTAGTAAGACCTTCATCGCGGGTATCTCAGTCATCAGGTCACACATACGGAACGAGCTCCAAGCAGTGACAGATGCAAATAAACAATTTGGGAGAAAGACCATCACTAAACTTAAGGACAGAAGGCCCTGCAGCACAGTCCTGACAAAACCTGCAAGGGCTCTAGCGGCAATGTCCAGACTGTAGTGCTGTACTCCAGGTGGCAGCAGAGCAAAATCAGTGGCTGTGACCCCTTTGAACCGGGTCACAGAGATAGCCATGCTCTTTGCTTTCACTGACCCTGGCAACTCTCTGCCATGCATGTTGTAGCAGAACACAATACAATGTGCCAACCATTTTGACAAACATTGTTTAGAAACCTAAATGCCCTCTCTACCTGGGGTGAAAGAAACAAAGATACTTCGACTTTCTGCACTCCTTAAGTTCAGAGCAGATATTTCAAAATTCTGCGCACGTCTGATGAATGGAGCAGTGCTTCACCTTTACTGGCACGCTCAGGGAAATAAACAGGTAGGTGGATAGATTGGTTCAGGGTAAATTCAGACACCACCTTAGGAAGAAACTTAGGATTTGTGCACAAAGACATCCATGTCTTTGTAGAAAATCAAACAAGGCTCCTCACATCAGAGGGCCTGAAGCTCGGAAATCCTTTGAAGTAATGGCAAAAAAAAAAAAAAAAGGGTTACTCACCTGTAACAGTAGTTCTAGGAGTGGTATATGTTGTTCATTCACACTGTTTTGCATGTAATTTCCTCTTTAAATCTTGCCAGAAGGTCTTACAGCTGTCTCCTCCCACCCACCTGGGTGGTATAACCCTCGGCTCTGCTCCATGACGCCAGATCTTTGCCCGCTGAAAGCTCAGGTTGTGTGTCAAAAGTCAGGGAGGTCAGGTGGGTTCATATGGATGAACATATACCACTCTTAGAACTACTGTTACAAGTGAGCAACCTGTTTTTCCTAGGGACATGGATATGTTGTTCTATTCACACTGTTTGGCAGACTCCAAGCAGTTCTCCGGAAGGAGGGAGGCAAGACGCACACCACCTACTTTGGAAACAAGAGATAAGACAACTGAGGCCCCAAAACCAGCATCACTAGGTTGATGTGGTAGTGGGTAATGAAGGCGTTTGCTGTCTTCCAGGTAGCAGCCCAACAGCTTTCCTGGATAGGGATGTCCCTGGAAGCAGCCACTGACGCAGCGGTATGGCGAGTAGAATGAGCTCCTTGCACACCAGCCTATAACAGAGATCGATACATGATGTGATCTATCTACCGACTGTTCGCTTCGCTGCAGGTCTGCCAGGTGTGGCTTCAGCACAGGTGACAAACAGCTGGAGAACCTCTCCCCGAACTTCCACCATTCTCTCCTTATAAATAGGAGAGCAATCATCTCGGGTCCAGAGTATGGAACCTGTACTCCGCGTCCCAGGTGTAGTTCGGGTAGGACACAGGCAGAGTCAACACCTGGTTAAGATGGAACTCTGACACCACCTTCAGAAGGAATTTCCAGTGGGGGTGCAGGACAACCTTGTCCAGGGGAAGCCCAGCTAAGGAGACTCCACCGAAAGCGCCTGGAGCTCACCAGTCCTTCTTGCTGACGTAGTAGCCAGCAGGAAGGCAGTCTTCCATGACAAATGTGACATCTCACACTTGTATATTGGTTTGAATGGCTTGCCCATGAGTTTTGCCATAACAAGCATCAAATCCTGCGGAGGTGGAGGTTCACTCACCAAAGGGAATATGTGATCGAGGCCTTTGAATTAACGCCAGACCACCTTTTCCTGAGCCACCATCTGCTGACCGGCCCATGCCCGGTAAGCAGAGATGGCTGCCAGGTGCACCTTAAGGGTCATAGACCGAAGACCCTCTTTGGACAGAGACCAAAGTTAGTCAAGTATGCTAGCCACTGAAGAGGACAGAGGGTCCAGGCCCTTCCGCTGGCACCAAATGGAAAAATGCTTCCATCCTCCGGGTAGACTCTTCTGGATGCTTCCACAACTGTGAGCACATCCTCAGACAGACCCAAAGCCTGAAATTCTAGCTGCTCAGGAACCATGCCGGCAGGTGCAGGGACTGAAGGTCTGGATGGAATACCTTCCCCTGACTGAGACAGCAGGTCCAGCGCATACTGGAAGACACAGTGGAGGCCTGGAGCTGAGGCTGAGGAGATCTGGATACCAAAATTGACGTGGCCAGTCTGAGGCTACCAGGACCAGCTGCGCCTTTTGTCTCTCCTCACCTTGAAAAGCATCCTGTGGGTCAAGGGAAATAGAGGGAAGGCGAAGAAGAGACCTGGGGTCCACAGCCTCAAGAAGGCATCCCCCTGCAGTGAGCCCTGTTGAGGGGCGGGCATGAAACAGCCTCAGCTTAGCGTTCTCCCTGGAGGCAAAAAGGTCCACCAGCGGTCTGCCCCAGCAGGAGAACAGGCTATGAACTACCTCTGGATGGAGAGACCACTCATGGGACATCTCGCCCACATGGCTGAGAGCGTCCGCCAGCTGATTCGAGGCTCCTACCACATGGATGGCTAAGATATCTGCCTCCAGTCAGCTCACAAGGGTCCATATGCAGAGCGCTTCTCTGCGCAGCGGCCAGAAGTGCATGTCGCCCTGTCTGCTGAGGTAGTACATGGTCATGGTATTGTCCATCTGGACTTGTACCACTTGACCCCGAACGAGCAGAGCAAATGCTGACAGCGCCAGTTTGATCGCTCTGAGCTCCAGCAGGTTGATATGCTATCGGGATTCCTCGGGGGTCCAGAACCCGTGGGCTCCCCAGCCCATGATAGAGGCAATGGTCATAAGAATGACAGTCGGCTCGGAACAGACAAACGGGATCCCTTCCTGCAAGTGATTCAGAACAGTCCACCACTGGAAAGTGTCCCACATCTTCTGAGTTACAGTGACCAGCTGGTCAAAGTGACAGTGATAATGGATGCACTGGCCGGCCAACTCCCACTGCAGGGGGCACATACGCCACTGGGCCCATCAGACCACAGTGGTGCAGGCCGCCATGTACCTCAGAAGGCGCAGAAAGTCACGGGCAGGAAGCAAGTGCCCAACCCAAAATGATTGGGCAAAGGAGGAGAGAACTTCCGCCCTGTCCATCAGGAGTCGGGCTCTGGCTCAGCAGGAGTCAAGCTCTGCATCGATGAAGCATCATCACCGCCGAAGGTACGAGTTCAGACTTGGTCTCGATCAGGAGACCAAATTTGGTGCAGGTCTGGAGGGTCAGGTCCCTGGACCTCTCCACCTCTTGCTGGGTGGAACCCGCTAAGAGACAATCATTGAAGTAGGGGTAGAGTCTGGCCCCCCCATGACAAAGGTGGGCTGCCACCATTTCAATGCATTTGGTGAAGACCCGTGGGGCCGATGACAAGCCGCATGGCATGGCTCGGAACTCCAAGAAGGCTCCTTCTGCTCGGAAGCGAAGGAACCGTTGGTGAGATGGATAGATTAGGACATGAAAGAACACGTCCTGGCAATCCAGGGAGCACACTCGCATGTTCTGCTCAAGGGATGGTATGATCCGAGAGAGTTACCATCCGTGATCGGAGGAACAGGTTCAGATTGTGCAGATCCAGAATGGGGCGCCAGCCCCCCCCCCGTCCGCTTCAGAACCAGGAAGTACCTGGAAACCAGCCCTGGGTTTACGGGGGGCAGTGACTCTGGTACAATCTCCCTTGCGGAGGAGTTGGGCAATGTCATCTCAGAGAGCCGACCAAGTAAGAAAGGACACCAACTCCTCCCGTGGGGTGCAGGCTCAGCAGGGTGGGGATACTGCTCGAACTCTAGATAGAGGTAGACCCTGGCTGACCACTTCTAGAACCCACTTGTCCGTAATAACAGCGGCAGGAGGTAGCAAAGCCAACCCCCCCCCCCCAAGGGAGGACCCAGAGTTGGCGTGACAGGTATAGGGGTGTCAACCCCTATCCAGTCACTGGGCAGGCCTGGAGGAAGATGGTCCAGATTGGGGACCACCTGAACCCCGACCTCCAGGTTTACGGGCCACCGGAGGCCTGGGTTTGGGCAGAGGGTGCCAAGACTGTGCCTGCTGTTGCTGTCATACCTGAAAGTGGGACTGCTTGACCACAGGAGCAGGGTACTGAAATGGCTTTTTCTTCTATTTTTTGGAACCCTGGGATTCCCGCTGAGCAGAAGTGACAGAGTCCAAGGTGGCGTTCAACTTCGATGCACTGGAGGTGACCGCCCACACCTGGGTCGAAAAGGTCTGTGCCCAGGAAAGGGACATCCGTAAGCTTGTGCTGAGTGTCTGCCATGAAGGTGGAGAGCCTCAGCCAAGAGTCCCAGAGGTCCAGAGCCACCTGGAGTTGCTGCTTCACAACAGCCCGACCCGGGTCGTGGACCTGCTTGACTGTGGTCTGGAAGTCTGCAGGGAGATGAGGAAGGACCTCATCCAGGGAGCCCAGAAGGTTGTGGGAGAAATGCGCCATGATGATAGCCAAGCTTGCCTGGTGGAGGCCCAGCAAAGAGGCAGCATAGACAATTCAGGCAGAGTGGCCCAACTTTTTGGATTCCTTGTCCTGAGGTCTCCATCTGCTGAACTACCTCAGCATCTGAATACAGATTCGGTCACCAGACCATCCAGAGAAAGATGCTCTGTGAACCCCGAAAGGGACCCTATAGGGACCACGTACTTGCGAGCCACATGGGCAGACAGTGCAAAGCAGGAGGCAGAGTGATGCCAAAGCCGGACAGACAACGGCCTCGGCCATCAGGAAGGCTTCCATTGGTGAGTCCCCTCTCAAGGATATCCATGAGGGGGTATTCGGCCCATTATTGAATGTGCTCAACAGGCATCCCCTTGGATTCTGAGATCAGATGGAGGATGTCCAGAAAGGAAGAAAGGCCCTCCTCCGTCAAGAGACTGCCGACCAATTCATCGTCAAGGGAATGAGAATGCAGGTTGGAGTCAGACTCCAAAGAGTCCGGGTAAATCAGCCAGCCACCTAAATCTCCCTCAACCCGCCTGGGGCAATCAGGCATGAAGGTGACCGAGAGCCTAAGCAGGAGGCCCGGAATGATCCGAGACTCTTTAGTAGGAGCCCCTCCCAAGGGCTGCTTAGGTGTTGGTTCCACCACTAAAATCGGTGGAGAAGTCGATCCTGGCCAAACAGGGATGATTTTCACTGGCTCCGCGAGTGAAGGAACTGTTCTGACTGGCTCCAAGGGAGTCTGCTTCAGCCTGGGAGGCGACAGCCAAGTGATGTCCAGTGTGGAAACCGTAATCTGCTTCTCACCGGACAAAATCAGCTGTTGCCACATTAAATCTTCGAAGCATCGACAGTTTCCATTGAAGTCTCTCCTCATCCGAGGAGAACGAAGAAAAATGTGGGTGTTTCCTCTTTTTAGAGTGCTTATGCGCCTTCCTTGGCCTGTCCATCAAAGGGGACCGAGACCTCAATTGTCGGGGTCGCTTGGGAGAAACCGGGCGATGATTTTCCCGGGTCTGGGACCAGTTCCTTGATGGGATCACCAGCGTGCTGGGTCTCCTCATTGGGAAGAGGCAGGACTGGGGTCCTGATGAGAGTTGTCGGCCTCTTCGGGGGGACAACGGGTCGACAGGGTCGAGAATAATCTCAACCTCATCTTCAACCAAAGTCTCTGCAGGCTGACCTGACAGTGAGAAAACGAAAAGTCAGTGGCCAAGGCCGCAATCTCGACCAAGATCTCACAATGCAAAGAACTCTCGGTTCCTTGTCCTTTTAATGGGACCGGGAGAGACATGCGAGCCTGAAGGTCCGTCACCCTTAGTGGGGAGAGAAAGGAAAGAAGCCCGAGAAAGTTGAGCCTAAATTGAACGGGATGAAGAATGGCCTCTAGGAACTATCTGCGGCTCGAGCCGCCTCTTCCTCAGAGGCCTGCATCTCTTCGAGCGGCTCCACGGCCTCGGAGACTGCCCATCGGGCTACTTTAGATTTCACCAGCGGATTCAGTTTCTCAGGCCTCCCAAATTTCAAACATGTGAGACGATCATCAAGGACGTTAGGATGGAAGGCGAGACACATCTTGCAGGCTTGGGTGTCATGGCAGACACCCAGGCAGTAAATGCATGCGGGTCTGAGCGTGACATCTTTTGCCCGCACAGGCAGTGGCAGAAACTGGGAGAAGATTTCTCCTCCATGTCAGTCGAGATCGCAAAGCGATGATCGGTAACACTGAATAGTTTAATTTTCAACAAATCCTAAGATTTAGAAGCCAGGGCCTACTGAGCGCGAGAGCGGCAAGGAGGCAACCTGTATCCTTCCAGTGGAAAGGAAGATCTGGCATCATGGGGAGGAGCTGAGAGTTATACCACCTGGGTGGGTGGGAGGAGCCAGCTTTAAGACCTTCCAGCAAGATTTAAAGAGGAAAGGACATGCCAAACATTGTGGCCAGAACAACATCCACGTCCCTAGAATAAAATAAACCGTAGCTCGCAAATCACGGCTGGCTCAAAAAGAGACAAGGCCAACTTCTCCAAAACAAAATTCAAATCCCTAGCTGGGACAGGGGAATGACTGGAGGTTTCAGATTAAGGATGCCTCCTAAGAAAGGTACGGGAGACATCTGTCGTGAACCCACTCCTGGGGGTCAGGCCCACTGAGCACTCATTGGCCACTCTTAAGTGCAATCCGTGACCGGGGCCGGGGGGACAGGGACACCCTCCTTATGCTTTTAGAATGCCTGCCGAGGTCTTGACTGTACCTCTGCCACGAGGTCCCAGGGTGTCCCTCTAACTCTGGATAAGCGCAAAATACCATCTCAAGTCTTGCAGCCAGATATGAACCCTTTCCTTGTCTATTACACAAAGGAGGAAGACCCAGGCTTCACCCTCTCTTCAGGGAAGCAATGTAAGCCTGATTCGGCCTTCTCCCTAAAGGACATGCAACAGCCTGGTTCAAAATCCCTGCAGACTTGTCCCTGAGACTTTGGTATTCTCCCAATCCTTCAAGAACCTTCACAGACGCTTTTTTAATTTGGTTGCTAGTGGTGAGCCCTCTAAACAATTAACAGTTGTCACAGATTAATACTGTTTTCACAATTCACACACGAATGGAGAAAACCTCGCTCAGGCACATATCTTTACAGAAAATAAAAGTTTTTACTTAAAATACTTTAATATATACAATTACAACTAAAAAGAATATACACTAATTTTGGTTACAGTATGCAGAAACAAAATGGGAAAATACACAGAGAAACGCACTAAAACTGACAGTTAAAGAGTTTACCTTAAAACTGCAGTCAACTGTGTTCCAGAAAACTACATCAAAGTTTTCAGTTCCTTTAGTCCTTGTAGCTACACTGGGTTTCAGAAGTTTGGCTTGTGTGTGTGTCTCAGGAGGACTCCAGTTGAACAAGTCTCTCTAAATGCCCTGATTTGGGGCTATTTATACAGTACAGTTACGTAAGAACTTACTGTAACAGCAGATCTTCGAGAACAGCTCTTGCAGCAGGTTACACCATTAGGACTGAAGCCAGCAGGCGTCAGGACTACACAGAAATTTTCTAGCTAGCAGTCTTCAGTGGGGACCGCCTCCGACGTCGGTCCCACTCTTGACGTCAGGCGTAGTACATAAGGAGGCGGTTCCCCCATAATCATCAGTTCTCCCGCTGGAGACTCCCGGCCGCTGGATGACATCAGAAGAGGAGACCGAGGATCTGCCACCAGATGTCCAAGACTATAGAACAGGAAAGTCCCATCCCGTAAGATGGGTGTTTGACTATGACCTACCTCCAAAAGAAGGGGGATGGTGGGCGGGAAGGTACCTTCTGCAAGAGCTGTTCTCGAAGACCTATTGTTACGGCAAGTTCTTACGTAACTATACTATCTTACTTCAAGATAAAGCTCTTGCAGCAGGTTACACCATTAGGACTGATTTCCAAGCAATAGTGGCAATCATGCACCACTGGGAGGAGGAAAGGCAGAGATCTCAATATTACTCGAGCCTAGGACAAAAGTCCCTGAAGGACAGCTAGACCGAACCCTGCTCTTCGCCTCGATGCAATGTCCAGACTGTAATGCCTGATAAAGGTATGCACAGAGCTCCAAGTAGCTGCAGCGCAAATAGCTGAGGTGGAGACGTTCTTTAACGCAGCAAAAGAAGTAGCCACCCCTCTTGTGGAATGACCCTTGACCGCGCCCGGTAATGGTTTCTTGCGCTTGTCATAACAGAAAGTGATGCAATGGATGAGCCACCTCGAGAGTGACTGTTTGGAGACAGAAGCTCCTTTCATCCTGTGAGCAAGGGAGACGAAAAGTTGGTCCGCCTTTCGAAACTGTCTGGTTCTGGTCAGATAGTATCTGAGGCACCGATGCACATCGAGGGTGTGCAGAAGGGCTTCTCCTCAATTAGTGTACCTTGGGAAATACACTGGCAAATCAATATCCTAGTTAAGGGTAAGTGCTGAAACCACCTTAGGCAAAAACTTTGGGTTTGTCCTTAGGGATACCCTGTCCTGATGGAAAACCAAATAAGGCCCTTTGCACATAAGAGCATGCAATTCCGAGATCCTTCTCGCTGAAGTAACAGCAACTAACAAGTACAGTTACGTAAGAACTTACCATAACAGTAGATCTTCGAGAGAGGCTCTTGCAGTAGGTAATTACATATAGGACTGACGCTGGCAGGCGGCAGGACCCCACGGAAAGATTTCTAGCTAGCAGTCCCTGGTGAGGGACCTCCCCCACGTCAGGTGACTGGCATCAGGAGACGTCGGTATAAAGGGGCGGTCCCGGACGCCCGCCTTCCAGTTCTTTCCCGCCACAGGCCGAAACAGGCCAGACGAGAGAGGAGCGGCTATTTCTGTATATGGAAAAGGAGCTGAATAAGCCTAGGGGGATGGAGGGTGGGAAGGTATTACCTACTGCAAGAGCCTCTCTCGAAGATCTACTGTTATGGTAAGTTCTTACATAACTGTACTATCTTACTTCGAGAGGGCTCTTGCACTAGGTAATTACATATAGGACTGAATCCCAAGTAGTCTGGAACAAAGAAAGGCACCAGGAGGAGGAAACTACTCCAAGAAGTAGCTCTAGCCATGCAAGCCTCAAGACAGGAGGCCTTGCAAACAGCTAGCCTGAAGCCTGCTCTACGGCGAGAGGCAATATCCAAACTGTAGTGTTTTGTAAAGGTATGGACGGAAGTCCAGGTGGCGGCAGCGCATATGTCTGCTGCAGACACATTCTTGAAACAAGCTGCAGAGGCAGCTACTCCTCTTGTGGAGTGGCCTCTGACTTGACCCGGGAGGGTCTTGTGGTACTTGTCATAACAGAAAGTGATGCAATGAGCCAACCACTTAGACAGGCATTACTTGGAAACTGCATTGCCTTCCCTTTTGTGAGCAAAAGAGACTAACAACTGATCAGTCTTTCTGAGATCCTTCGTCCTGTTGGTGTAGTATCTCAGAATCTGGTGAACATCCATAGTATGGAGTAAATATTCCCCTTGGTTAGAGTACTGCAAAAAGGCAGGTAGCTCTATGGACTGATTTAAGGTAGACTGCTACTACTTTAGGTAGAAACTTAGGATTCTTGTGAAGAGCAACTCGTTCCTTGTGAAAAATCAAGTAAGGGATTTTACACATCAGGGCCTGGAGCTCGGAGATTCTTCGAGCCGAAGTAATGGCCACCAAGAAGAGAGTCTTCCACGAAAGAAACTTCAAATCTGCAGAAGCTGCAGGTCCGAAGGGAGGACGGGTAAGTTTCTCGAGAACAAAATTCAAGTCCCAAGGGGGTGGGGGCAGGAGTACAGGTGGGGGGGCCTCAGATGGAGGACCCCTCTGAGAAAGGTCTTGAGACCTCCAGTTGAGCGAAAGCTTTGTCTGCGAAGGGAACATGATAGGCCGAGATGGCCGCCACGTGTACCTTCAAAGAGGAGTGGCTGAGACCCAGGTCGAACAGATGACGTAAATACTACAGCAGAAGCCCCGCTGAACAGGAGAAAGGCTCCACGTTCTTGGAGGCGGCCCAAATAGTGAATCTTTTCCACTTCATGGCATAAGTGGGTCTGGTGGAGGGTTTTCTGGCCTCCACTAAAATCTCCGCCACTTTGGGTGACACACCAAAATGGGATTGGGCTAGGTCTGCAGGAGTCATGCATGCAGTTGAAGGGATTTGAGGCCTGGATGGACCAGGGTCCCCTGATCCTGGGTCAACAAACCTCGAGACAGAGGAAGAGAAAGAGGACGATCCTCTGAATATTGTTGTAGAAGAGAGAACCAGATTTGCCTGGGCCAGAAAGGAGCGATCAGAATCATTCTCGCTCCTTCTGAAGCTAGTTTCTGCAAGACTCGTGGGATAAGAGGAATTAAGGGAAAGGCATAGACTAATCTGCCCTTCTAGTCTAGAGACAGAGCGTCATTCCAGAAAGCGCCTCGCTCTGGAACAAGCGAGCAAAAGGTGGGAAGTTTTGCGTTTTGAGGGGATGCGAACAGGTCAACCTGTGGTGTTCCCCAAAGTTGGAAGATACTGTCTAGGACCCCTTGGTCCAGTTCCCACTCGTGAGTCAGAGCAGAAGAGCGACTTACCTTGTCTGCCAGGGTGTTGTCGATTCCTGGAACGTGAATCACCGTGAGGTGAAGGTCGTGTTGTGTTGCCCAATCCCAAACCCTCATTGCCTCCCTGCATAGAGGGTAGGACAGAGTTCCTCCCTGCTTGTTGATGTACCACACTATGCACATGTTGTCCGTCTGGTCGGCTAGGTGGCCGGGAAGGATGTATTGGTGAAGGGCTTGGAGAGCATGCAACACTGCCCGAAGTTCGAGCACACTGATGTGGAGTGTTTGTTCGAGCTTGGACCAAGAGCCCTGGGTCCAATGAGGGCCTAGATGGGCTCCCCAACCTTCGCCTGAGGCGTCTGTGGTTAGAGTCTGGGAGGGGGGAGGATGAAAGAAAGGAACCCCCCCCGAAACAGGTTCTCTCGAACTATCCACCATTGCAAGTCTCGCATCATCAGCGATGAGATCAGAACTGAGTGATCCAGGTCGTCTACTAGTTGATCCCACTGAGAGATCCTCATGTGGAGTCGAGCGCGAGGGACCGTCGGGATAGCAGCCGCTATGAGCCCGAGAAGGCGAAGAACCGACCTCGCCGAGACCATCCTGCGGTCGGATAACAGACTTATCTGAGTCTGAAGGGAGGCCGCCCTGTCCGGAGGCACGAAGGCCTTGCCCATGGTCGAATCGAGGATCGCCCCAATGAACTGTAGCCTCTGGGAAGGGTCCAGATGAGACTTGGAATGGTTGATGGTAATACCCAGGCCGGCAAAAACCTGCTGGGTGAGGGAGAGGAAACTCAGGAGTTCCTCCCTGGACGAGGCCGCCAGGAGCCAGTCGTCCAGGTAAGGGAACACCTGTACTCCCTTGGTACGCAGGTAGGCCACCACCACTTCCAGGCATTTGGTAAATACTCGGGGAGCCAAGGATAGACCAAACGGAAGCGCTTTGAACTGGTAGTGGTCCCCCTGGAATGCAAAACGAAGGTATTTGCGATGAGAAGGGTGAATGGGAATGTGCAGATAAGCATCCTGCATATCCAGGGCATAAAGTCATTGACCCGGCCAGAGGAGGGGCAGAAGGCTCTGCAGAGAGCATCCTGAACCTTTTGTACTCCACAGAAAGATTCAGGGAACTGAGATCTAAAATTGGTCTGAGATCTCCCGTCTTCTTTCGGACCAGGAAGAAATGGGAATAGTAACCCGTCCCCTGAAGATGAAGGGGGACGGGCTCTATCGCTTGCTTCTGCAGAAGAGCAGAGATTTCCTCCTGGACCAAAGGAAGATGTTCTCGTGAATACGACAACTTCAGAGGGGGGTGGTTTCTGAAGAAACTCTATGGAGTGTCCTTCTGCTATGAGCTGGAGCACCCAAGAATCCGTGGTTATCCTCTCCCATCCCAGAAGGTGAAGGGAAAACCTCCCTCCTACCGGTTCCTCCGGGGAGTCCGGAGGCCATGGGAGAGGAAAAGAGTCAGGTGGTGTGGGGCAGCGCTGCAGCCGAAGCACCCGCTGCTTTCTTGGGCGGGGGTGGGGCTTAGCAGCCACGGGGGCCTGATGTTTTGTGACCCGCCTTCCCTGGGGTTTCGCCTTTGGCCGATTCCGTCTGCAAAAAGGACAGCGCTGCTGCTGATGGGGATGGTACATGGAATCAATTGATTTCAGAGCCGTCCCCTTCTCCTGCAAATCGGTAATGATGTCCTTGACATCACCCCCGAAAAGCATCGACCCCTGGAAAGTGCTTCCTGGATAGCAGATTGCACCTCCGGGACCAGACCTGACACACGGAGCCAAGCATGATGCCGTAGGCCTACAGCGAAAGCTGAGCTCCGCCCAGCAGTGTCCACTGCGTCGTATGTCGCACATAGCATGTGGCGACTGGCCGAACGAGCAAAGCGGACGAGATCAGCCAACTCCTGTTTGACTTGGGAGTCAGGCAAGGAGTCCAGCTTGGCTTCCACCCGAGTAAGGATGGCCTTCTGATAGTCCCCCATGTGGCCGACGTAGTTCAGGGCCCTAATCCCCAGTGTGGAGGAAGCGTAAATCTTTCTCCTGTACTGGTCCAGAAGGCGAGATTCCTTATCAGGAGCTGACGAGCTAAGATGTTTTGGGTTCACCGACCGGCCGTGAGCGCCACTAATCACGACCGAGTCGGCACGAGGGTGAGAATCCAGGATATCAACATCCTCCAGAGCCTGATATAGCCTGTTCGACTTCCTAGGAAGCGGGGCTAAGGCCGACGGCTGTTTCCATATCGTGGTGACAAGGTCGGAGTGAGGCTCTATCCAGGGAGGCACTAGTGTAGGAGCAGTCACGGGCAGATCCAGATGTTCAGCGAGTTTCAGACGCTGAGGATCTGGTTCCAAGGAGCGCCACTGATGAACCTCCTGGATTTTTCTAAGCAACTCCGTAAAAGAAGTAGACTTCGGAGGAGTCCTTGGCCAGGGCTTCGACGGACAGCAAGGCTTGTCATCTCTCTCGGAGCAGCCGTCGGAAGAGTCAGAGAAGTCCGAGTGAAGAGGAGGAAGAAGAAGAGTAGACTCCATTCTCCGACCGGGAGGAACGGGTCCCTGGTAGTCCCCGGGGATGCGTGCCCTGCCCCTCTCTGGATCCAGACAGGAGAACCCTGCTGTCCAGAGGTGGTGAGGGAGTATGCCGCCTGGGGCGGCACTGTCGCCGGAAGGTGGCTCACAACCTCTCTGGTGAGCTGAGCCTTGGCCTCAGCCCACCAAGAGGCCAGAGTCTCCTGCAGGTCCACCGGCGGCCACGAGGGCGGTGGGGGATAAGAATATGGGCTATACCCACATGGAGCGTATCCGAAACCCGGCTGCAGGTAACCCGGTGTCGGGTATTGGGACGTCGAGTACTGCGGCGTCAGGAAGCCCAGCATCGGGTACTGCGGCGTCTGATACGGTGTTCCCTGATAAACCGGTGTCGAATAAAACTGCGGGTACCGGAACCGGGGGCTGCCTGAGCAGATGGCCCGGTGGAACCTCACGGGCGGGTCCGTGAGCGGAGAGCCCGGAGCCAGAGGAGGGCCAATTGGAGCAGGAACTCTCCCGAGTTGGTAAGGCAACGCAGGGCCGACTTGACGGAGGCCCTGATGCCGGAGGTACTGACATCGAGGGGCCGCGTCCGGTAGTTGATATCAAGTCCTTCGCCTCCCAAGGAGGAAGGACTGACAGAGGCAACAAATCCCCAGCTTCGGTCCGGTGACGGAGGGGAAAACTCTCGGTCAGGATGGGGACTTGGTTCCCTCAGACGGCAGCGAAGGCTGCGGTGAACCGGAACGACGGACGTTGGGGGTGTCGTCGATTCCTCATCGCCGGACATCGGACGAGCCGACGTGAGGCATAGAGGCCAGTTCTCGGCGGGTGCTGGAGGAACAGACATCCGACTTACGAGAGCCATCACCGGAGACAGGTCAAGAGGAAGGGTCGGCCTGGTCCGTTGGGGAAGAAGCTGCACGTTGCCCCGAAGGGTCGGACGTCTTACCAGCCCTCTCCGGGCGGACGTCAGAGGAGCCGACACCTGGCTTACCGGAGTCTCCCACGATAGTAGGCCACAAGCCTGCGGCTGAACCAGGGGCAGAGGCCTCCAACTGCCCGGAGCCGCCCGCAAGGCCCGAGCGCGAGCCAGACGGACGGGGACCGCCGCCGCAGAAACCTCCGAGGTGGCCGTCGAGGAGCGATCCCCCAGAGAGGATGTTACCTGTGTGTGGAGGAGCCTTTGTCCCAGTGCCTCTCCTTGTCCTTCTTTCGATGGCCTCCGGAGGAAGTGGACGCCTGCCTTAGCTTTTTAAGCTCCTTCTCCATAGAGCTCATTTTCTTTTTAAGAATATGGGCCTCCAGGGATTGCTGCCGTCTTTTACAAGTGGCCGCGTTAAAGCTAAGGCAGTGCTGGCACTTCTCGACTTGATGATTCGGGCCTAGGCAGAACAGGCACAGGGAGTGGCCGTTCTTGTGCGGTAGTTGGGCGCCGCACGAATCGCACTTGTTCTTGTGCTCGGAGGGTGTAGGGGATGACATACACAGACATTAATACTGATGTTGTTGAAAAAATAAAGATTTTTTGGTAAAAAACTGACTAAGGTAGGGCTGACGAAGCACAAACTTTTCCGCGAGGCGCTGCACGAGTTAATAACGGGAAAGAACTGGAAGGTGGGCGTCCGGGACAGCCCCTTTGTACCGATGTCTCCTGACGCCAGTCATCTGACGTGGGGGTGGTACCTCGCCAGGGACTGCTAGCTAGAAATTTTTCCGTGGGGTCCTGCCGCCTGCCGGTGTCAGTCCTATATGCAATTACCTACTGCAAGAGCCCTCTCTAAGTAAGATATAACGTTTTTCAAGACAGAAAACGTAGCTCGCAATCTGTGGCTGGTTCAAAAGGTGGCAGCGTAAGCTGCTCTAGGACGAAGGGTAAGTCCCAAGGAGGAACTGGATCCTTGATGGGCGGCCTAAGGTGGAGGACTCCCCTTAAAAAGACACGAGTAGTGTCCAGCTGGGCCACCGTCCGATGGCCTACTGGGGTATGGTAAGCAGATATTGCACAAAGGTGCACTTTAATCGAGGAGTAAGCCAGTCCAGAGTGGAAAAGGGAAAGCAGGAAGTCCAGAACCAGCTTTTCGGGACAGTCTAATGGCGAAAAACCGCGCGCTTGAGCCCACAAACAGAATCAATGCCATTTCATGGCATACGTTGCGTGGGTTGCCGGTTTTCTGGCAGCAGAGAATACGTCTGCCACTTCTTGCGAGACCCCGTATCGCATCATGGCTATGTCTCTAGGAGCCAAGCGTGCAGGTTCAATGAACATAAGTCTGGGTGGACCAGCAAACCCGCCTCCTGAGACAATAGATGGGAGCTGATTGGCAAAGGAACTGGAGGTTCCCGGGATAGCTGGTGCAGAAGAGGGAACCAAATTTGTCTGGGCCAGAAAGGCGCAATCAAAATGAGCGTCGCTTGCTCCCTGCAAAGTTTTAAAAGAACTCTCTGGATCAACGGGAAAGGAGGGAAGGCATAGAGGAATCTGCCTGCCCAGGAGAGGGACAACGCCTCTCGCCAGAAAACACCAGGCCCTGGATCTAGCGAGCAAAAATTGGGCAGTTTTACGTTGGATGGGGACGCGAAAAGGTCTAACTCTGGAGTGCCCCATCTGTGAAACAGATCCTCTACCACCTCCTGTAGAAGTTACCACTCGTGGACTCTGCCTTAGAGGTGTTGTCCACTCCCGGGACGT
This sequence comes from Neoceratodus forsteri, assembly GCA_016271365.2. Classification (NCBI taxonomy): domain Eukaryota; kingdom Metazoa; phylum Chordata; order Ceratodontiformes; family Ceratodontidae; genus Neoceratodus; species Neoceratodus forsteri. The sequence continues at coordinate 788,630,567 of CM057449.1, read as the reverse complement.
GTATAGCAATTAGGTTTGCACCGTGTTGCAATATCCACTCCCACACTCCCATGGTCTCCCTGCAAAGTGGGTAGGAGTGAGTGCCTCCTTGTTTGTTGAGGTAATATATCACCGCGGTATTGTCTGTCTGTAACAGGAGTGTACCCGGTGGAACCTCAGACTGGAAGGCTTGCAGAGCGTAAAGGACTGCCCTCATTTCCAAAATGTTGATGTGGAGATGAGAATCCTGGGCTGTCCAATGGCCCTGAGACCGAACACCGTCCAGGTGTGCTCCCCACCCAAGCCCTGAGGAGTCTGTGGAGAGTGTCACAGTCGGAGACGGCGCTATGAAGGGAACCCCCACGGAGAGGTTCCCCGGATTTAGCCACCACTGCCAATCCCGAATCACTGCATTCGTGATTCAGACTGGCTGCTGCAGATGGTCTTACCTTTGGTCCCATTGCACCCTTAGCATCCACTGGATTACCCGCATGTGGAGACGTGCCAGCGGGACTGTTGCAATGGCCGCAGCCATGTGTCCGAGCATGCGAAGGACCAATCTGGCCGGGACGGTCTTCTTCACTGACAGGTCCCCGATGAGGGATCTGATGTGTTCCGCTCTGTCCAAGGGAAGAAAAGCTTTCCCTCTGACGGTGTCCAGAACTGCTCCTATAAACTGCAGTTTCTGGGACAGCACCAGGAGTCACTTCTCGTAGTTGATGAGAATACCCAGTGATTGAAAAAGGGACTGGGTGCAGTGAATGGCCGTCATCAGTGCCTCCCTGGAGGGCACCATGAGAAGCCAGTCGTCCAGGTATGGGAACACAGTGGCCTTGTCTCCTCAGAGACGCTGCTACGACCGCCATGCACTTCGTAAATACGAGAGGTGCCGATGACAGCCCAAAGGGAAGAGCTCGGAACTGATAATGGCGGCTCTGAAACCCGAAGCGCAGGAACCTCCGGTACACTTGAGTAATCGAAATATGCAGGTAGGCGTCCTGCATGTGCAAAGACGCCAGAAAGGCATCTTGCTTCAGCATGGGAATTAGGCCCAGAAGGGTCACCATGAGGAAGCGTTTGTAAACGACTGACAGGTTGAGGTCTCTGAGGTCCACTATTGGACGGAGGTCCCCTGTTTTCTTTGGAACCAGGAAGAAGTGAGAATAGTACCCTAGTCCTCTCTGGTTTTCTGGAACGTGGTCTAAGGCTTCTTTATCCAGAAGCGCGAGCAACTCCTGCTGTATGAGATGGGCATGCTGACCCGAATATCGGGAAAGCAGGGGAGGTCTTGTGGGTGGACTGCCTACAAATTCTATATAATGGCCTTTTTGACCAGTTGCAGAACCCACCTGTCGGTGGTGATCGACTGCCACCCTGGCAAGTGGCGTGCGCTGCGACCCCCGACTTTCTTTTCCGTTGATCCTGAGGAGGGGCGGGGGCCAGGAAGGAGTCATGCTGTGGCAGCGTTTGATCCGGCAGGCTGTGCCGACTTTGCAAATCACTAACCTCTGCCTGGGGATGACTTGGCCTGGGCTTTGCAGGTGAAAGTGCCCCTCTGCCGTTGGCCGGAATGTGGCTGTTGCCTTTGTAGCCGGCCACGGAAGCGGCTCTGGTTCCTACGAAAGGAACTGGGCCGAGACCTGTACAGATCGGACTGCCTTCCCTGCGTCCTGAAGTTTGGTGATTACTCTCTCGGAGGCTTCACCAAATAGGGACCTCACCATTATAAGGGACGTCTAAGATGTTCTTCCAGACATCCGGGGTAAAACCGGAGACACGGAGCCAAGAATGTCTCCAAAGACACACGCCTGAGGCTGCAGCTCTGGCTGAAGAGTCCGCATAATCATATGCGGCTCTGAGCACCTGGGTCCCCACATCCGAACCCGTGCGGAGGAGGTTCAAGAGCTCCTCCTTTTGGTCGCCATAGGGCATCTTCTCGACCAGGTCCTGTCCCTGTTCCCACAGTGCGTTCTGGAACTGAACCATGTGGGTGAGGTAATTCAGTGACCTGATGGCGCAAGTCGTAGCCACGTACGTGCGCCTACCCAGGACATCCAATTGCTTGGATTCCTGGTCTGGTGGCTGTGTGCTCAAATGCTGAGGTCTCTGAGACCGGTCATGCAAGGCAGTGATGACCAGGAAGTCAGCCAGAGGATGGTTCGCCAGATACTGGTCCTCCCTAGGGGCCTTGTATAGACAGTCAGCCTTCTTCGGTACTGCTGGAGTGGAATGTGGACGTTTCCAGGCAGCCTTGGTGACGTCTGCAAAGGTATCCACCAAGGGCGGCACTACCACAGGCTTCAGGTCTTTCTGCCGAAGGTAGTGGGCAAAGCGTTGTCTCTTGGGGTCGAGCTCTTCAGCATCCTACCCCATATTCTCCTGGATGTACCTCATGATCTCCTCGAAAGAGGGATCATCCGGAGGAGACCTGGGTAGGTCGTGTGGGTCTGGAGAGGGAATGCTGATGGGAGAAGGAGATCTGGAGCGCCCTGAGGTGTCAGATCTAGAATTCTCCCCAGACGGAGTGTACCGGCGTCGTCTGGGTCTCTTGGAACTGGGTGACCCTGAGGTGGATCTGGAGGGAGGTCTTCTCCTTTCTGAGGATCTGCCCCGAGAATGTGGTGTTTGCTCCGTGGGGGTTGGCGACTGTCCTACGGGCCCCTTGGGCGGAGGAGGGGGTGTAGGTGGTGAAGGAGTAGGAGAAGGCGGAGTAGGAGTAGGAGGAGGACGTGTGGTGACCACATCTTTTCTGATGGTGTCCCACCAGAAGGTAAAGAGCTCCTTTACCTCTGCCAAGTTCATGCCAGATGACGGGCCCGTTGCCGGGGTCGGGCGTCAGGTCCCATGGGGTCTCCCGCTACGGGGAAGGTTCCCGTGGGAGCCTGGCGTCTCCAGTGTCGCCCGCCTGGTCCTCAGGCTGTGTAGTATCCTCCTCCGCCGAGTCCTTCCTACCGGCGACAGTGGTGCGGTCCTCTTCTCTGGGGTAGCCAACGTCGGTCCCCTGGCCGACGCCCTCGGAGGCAAACGCCTGGCCGGCGATGGGTGTTTTGGTGTCACCAGCTCCTGGGAGCGCTGGTGATGCTTGGCCAATGTCGGGTGGGCCAATTTCGGGTCCGACGTCCATTTGAGGGACGTCAGTTCCTTGATCTTGCGAGGAACCGGATCCGACCCATGCGGAGGCTGGGAAACCAACCTGGCATCGGAGTCCCGCTGGCGGGAAGAAGATTTATGGCACTCCCCAGACTTCGACGAGGCCTTAGATGGAGTGGAAGATGCCGACGGCCTGGAAGTCTTCAGGGGCTGCAAAGAAGAGGAACCGCTGGAGGATCTGACCTGAACCGGGGGAGGTTACGATTGAGCCCTGGAAGAACAGCAGTCCGATCGCGAGCCGGAGCTTTGGGAGTCCGAGGCCCTCGCAGGGGACCTGGGCCTTTCCTTCTCCCGGTGTTTACCCCTGTGCTTGTGGGTTTTACCCAACGACTCCCCCCTGGAGGAAGGTTCTTTGTCCATGGTTTTCAGTTTCTCCTCTAAGAGAAACGCTTGAAGGGCCCTCTGGCGGCGGATCCTGGTGCAACTGTTGAAGCCCTGGCAGAAGGAGCAGGCCGTAGTGTCGTGTTCCGGGCCTAGGCAGCGCATGCAGGCCAAATGTGGATCCTTGAAGGGGATCTGTTTGCGTAGGTACACTTCAATTGGTGACCCTCCAGAGAAGCAGTTGGAGAGGACATCCATTGAATCCAAAGTCGTGAAGGAAGACGAAATTGTCGTAGCTCTAAAGGTCGTCGCACACTAGAAAAAGGACTGAGAGGCCAATACTTGCGATGCCGATGGCAAAGAACTGGGGATATGGGACCCTCCTTATGTACTCGCCTGGCGTCGGGGGGACCAACGTCCGGAGGCTGTCCCAACTGAAGACTGCTAGCTAGAAAATTCGTGGGGTCCTGACGCCTGCCAGCTTCAGTCCTAATGGTGTAACCTGCTGCAAGAGCTGTATCTCGAAGTAAGATCACAAGATTCTTCCACTTTAAAGGCAGGATGCCTGGGAAACAGGGTCTAGTAAATAGCCCTTCTTAACAGGCTGCTGGGAATTGTCTTACAAGTGTTATATTGTAGGGCAGCAAGACTTCAATGGCACCAATTCTGAAAATGTTAATGTGCAAGGAAGTGGTGATATGAGAACCTAAATAAGAAATTAATAAATTCCTTAAAATTTGGGAAAGAGCAAGAGAGAACTGCTGGCTGAAAAAGATATTCTGCCAGCTATTCACAGACTGGAGAGGACAGGCCTATAAATAGAGCCTCCAAACAGAAGCTCAGTGCATTTTGGCATAGCTATGCACTTTGGATACTTTTCTTTTCATTTTATTTTTTATACTTGTAAGCACAATGAGCATGTCTGCCCATTTTCATATATGACAAGTGTACAAAAAACATTACATGATATCGCACAATAAATACACAACAAAGTCAACAAAAATATCAAACATAACAAATAGCCTAAAAACAGGTACATTTATCAAAGTTGTAAAGCCATTGTCTTAATGTTTTTTAAACTCTCCTGACAAGACGCAGAACAACCTGCCAGTGGCTGAAGAGGAAGGAAGGATTTTTCAGATTTCACTTATTCTTCCTGACTACAATTTAATACGAACTTAAGGTAGAATTTTAGGTAATAGTTAAAAGCGGAAAATATACATGAAAAACGCCCTATATTTCTGTTATTCTGTGACCAAAATGTTCCAAATCTTTCAGTTGTAACTGTATGATTATGTATTTTAGTAAAAACATTTGTTTTTAAGAAACCTACCAGAGTGAAATTTTTCATGTGTGTGGTTGTGGGACGTTTAATAATCTGTGACTAAACTGTTATTGCTAAGGGGTGTCACAATAAGCTACTAATCGAACACTGGTCTATACAAGGAAATCTGGGGAAGATAGGAAGAATATGAAAGTCTCAAGGAAGGGTCTGTGGGGATTTGAACCAGGTTATTACATGCCCGTGGCAGAAGACAATCAGGGTTACAAGGCTACCCCAAAGAGATTGTAATGCCTGGATCTTCCCCCTTTGTATAACAACCTAGAAAGGGTTCTTATTTGGCAACAAAACTAGATACTGGTATTGTACCCTTATCCAGAATAAAGAGGGAGCCCTGGGGTCTCGTGGCATGTGTTCAGTCGTGACCTCGGCGAGCATTCTAGAAAAACACTGGGAGGGCATCCCTGTTTTTACCCTCCGTCATGGATTGCACTTAGGGGTGGACACTGTGAGCTCAGTGGACCTGGCCCCCAGGAGTGGGTTTGTGACAGGCAGCACTTTAGCAATGAAACAGGCTTGTCTCAGAACTGAATGAACCTTTTACCTTTACACACACAAAATCACTCACAGGCAGCTTGGGGAAGTCCTAGCTCCCTTTCACTACTCTCCATGTCAGGAGACACTGGCTGGGGAACCAGCCTCCTGTTTTTTTTCCCCACCAGGACTTCTGTGGGTTTCAGGTAACCACAAGCAGCCTTAACCATTTGGCTACGGGTAACAGCACACACCACCCCCTGCTGTTGATTATTCTCTATGAACACATCCAGGACAAGGTTGTCTGCCACTTTTTGCACCCTCTCTCCTGTCTCACTCCACTCCAGGAGAACACTAGCTAGTGGCAAAGTTTTCTCCTCCCCAGTGAATCCCCTCACCGTTACAAACTGATTAGGTATAAGCTGTTCAGGCCCAACCAAATCCCCTTGTACCAGGGTAAAAGATGCCCCCGAATACCTCAACCCATGGGTTTGCAACCCATTTACAGTAACCGGCTGTATGTTCTCCCTCATCTTTACAGGCATGCTTTCAGGGATACAAAGTGCACCCACCTCTGTTCGAGGACCACTCTGTGCCTTTTTGGGACACCATCTAGTGATATGCCCTGGCTGTTTACAAAAGCAACAGTCATTTCTTTTATCCAAGAAATCTCTCTTTGGTAACTTAGGGCTTCCCCCTTTCTGCAGAGGTGGTGAGGGTTTCAGCTGCCCTGAAGTGTGCTTTTCCTTTTTTGCCCTGCCACACCCACTCCCCTATATCCTTTCAGAGCAGGCCTGCTCCTGGCATAGCAATCCGAGAGCTCAACAGCTTGCTGTGCTGTTTTTGGTTCTCCATCCTCTAGCCAGGTTTTCAACTCTGCTGGGCAAGCCAATACGAACTGCTCTAAAAGTACAACCTCCTCAATTTTCCCCACGGAGTTTGCTTCTACCCCCTCACATCAATGTTTCAAAAACTGACATTGCTTTGTGGACAGTTCTTCAAAGCTTATGTCAGTGCTTTTTCGGAGTTCACAGAATTTAATCCTGTAGGCCTCAGGAGTCTGTTCGTACTTTAAGTAAAACAGTTTTAAGTTTCTCATAGTCTTACTTGGCTATCATCACTGTCCATTTGGCCTAGTACCTCATACCTTTTACAAGTAGCGGGGATACTTGAAAGCTCTAGGACTCCCTGGGTATCTTAGCCTGGATACAGAACTTTTCAAATGAATTCAAACATGCATCCATATCCTCTCCCTTTTTAAATGCTGCTTTTAATTTGGAATTAAATTTATATTCCAGCCCTGGAGTTTCAGGTTCACACCTGCCACTTACCTCCTATGGTGCTGGTTGTTGGGAGTCTTAGCTTCTCCAGTTCAAACTTCCTCTTGCACTGCTGTTCCTTGGCCTCTCTCTGGTGCTGCTTTTCATCGGTGCCTCTCTAAAGCAGCCTTTCTTTTTCCTCGGCCTCTTTCTGAAGCTACCTTTCTTTTTTCCTCGGCATCTCTCTGGCGTTGCCTTTCCTGCATCTCCAGTTCAAACATCTTCTGCTCTCTTTCTTGCTGGGCTTCGAACTTTCAATTCTCCAGTTTCCTCAGTTCAAATTGTAGCCTGATCCCTTCCAGGTCTGTGGTGGCCTTCTCCTGAAGCTGTGGCTCTGGGTTCCCTCTGGTCTCGCTGTCCTCCTCCCTGGGACTGGACACGGAAGTCCCTTGGCAGCCCCATGCCCAAGCTCTGGTCCCTTTCAGTCACTTGCCATGACTAGAAGTTCGGGACAACCGCTTGCTCATCGGCTGCCACAAGAGCCTCCGTGAGGTTCTTTTTGGTTCGCCCCTCATACTGGACCCTCTTTTCTGACACAACTCCCTGCAGTGTATTCGTTGTAGTTGGAAGCAATCTTTTTCCCTTACTGCTACATTTACACCAACCCCCCCCCACCAAAAACCAGGGTAGGGAAACTTTAAACTGTAACCAAATTGTTTCCCCCCCCAAAATCTCTGCCCTGTTTGTGTGTGTATTGTCAGTTTATCAATCTGATACACTGGCCTCGAATCCAACCTCTATGCCTGTGCCAAAAATAACTGTCTGATCCCAACGCTATGCCACCAGATCTGTTACAAATCCACTCCTGGGGACTGGGCCCACTGCATCAACCCCTAATTGCAATCCGAGATGGGGGGGGGAGAACAAGAATACCCTCTTTGTGTCCTCCTATAGTACTTGCTGCGTTCACAACTGAACATTCGCCACGAGATCCCAGGGCTTCCTCCTTAAAATATGGGCAAGTGTAAAATACAGTCTCAAGTCTGTAGCCAGATGAGAACTCTCCTTGGTTACTATACCGGGGTGGGGGGGGGAGATCCAGGCATTACGATCTCTTCAGGGCTGGCCTCTGGTAACCCTGAATGGTGTCTTCTCCCGCGTGTGGTACAGTGACCTAGTTCTCCCTTACAGACTCCTCACAAGACCTGTGTATCTCTTCCCTACTTAGGCACCCAGATTTCCTATTCAAGATCCTAGTCTTGGTAGCGAATGGTAGCATTTTAGCAATTAAACAGACTGGTCTCAGACTTGAATTAACTTTTTACCTTTACACACATAAATCACTTACAAGCAACTTTTAAAAGTTAAGTGCATTTACTAAATTACTTAAATCATTATACAACATTTACAAACAAAAGATTTCAAACAATCTGGTTGCAGAACAAACAAAGGTGGCAATATACATGCAAAAGTGCACTGTAGAATTCTGACAGTCTAGTTTCTACCTGGTTCGTGGATGATCCAAGTCCAGAAAATAAATGAGTTCTGCAAAATTTCCTTTCTTTTAGATGCCTGGCAGTTAGGCTCTATGTATCAGACAGGTTGGTTATTCTTGTGTGTCTCAGGACAGAGTGTCACATGCAATGCCCTGAGCTTCTGTTCTGAGGAGTATATATAGGCATGGCCCTTACAGTCTGTGGTTAGCTAGTGGCCCCATCTTTTTAGGCCAGCAGGGGTATCTCTTGCTGTATCCCGGTTTTTAAGTGAATCATATCATTAATTTGATTCTCCCACAGTTCCAGCATCCTGCCAGTCAATAAAATACAAAGAGACTTCTGGCAACCTTGCTGACAACTCCAGCCTAAAATCTACTTCTCTTTGAGTTTAACGTTTTATGACAGGGGATGTTTCTCCCATTTCCTGAGAGTTTATTACCTCAGTTTCCCTTTAATAAGCTTTTAAGGAACTTCCAATTCTTTAGAAATATAATTTTTCAGTTTCCTGTAAGTAAGCCTTTCCCAGACGTATAGAATATGCATCCACTGCATGTAACCCCTTTCAAAAAAACACAAAAAAAACACACTGTACATCTTTCTGGTAACTTGATTTCCAGGCCCTTTTTGGAGAATTAAATAAAATTACAGAAAAATATAACGAAAATATGTCTGCAATATTTTCAGCAGTGGCCAACTCGCCACAGGTATGACACAGGCCTCAAGCTTGCTGGTCGTGTTCCATGTTCAGGCAATACATGCATGAGGTGTGTGGACTGGTGTGCGACATCTTTTGGCAGCAAGGGCAGCGTTTGAAGCCAGGATGCGATTTTGGTTCGCCAGATTCCATAATTTAAAAGAAAGCTTAAAGATGCAGTAACTGTTTTTAGGGCCTACACCAAGCACAGAGCAGTGGCAGAAGAAACCTGATGCTTCCAGCAGAAAGGAAGATCAGACATCTAGGAGCGGTCTAGACCTTCTGGCCAGATTTGAAGAGTAAAAAGGACTCTGCTACAGTGTGGTTAAGGACACCATATCCACGTACCTACAATATTTTTTCCCCCTTTCATTTTTATTCACCAGTGCATGTAAATGGGCTCTGGTGCATGTAACTTTGTGCCCATATGCACCACGGTGCAATTATTGGAAAAAGTTAATCTCTAGATCTGATAGTATTCTTTGTAATGTGAGACTGCTGAGAGGTAAAGACAATTCCAGACAGAAGGGAAAAAGGGCCAGTGTATTAAATCACTCCTGCTCCCACTCCTTCCAAATGTTCAATACAGGCAGGCTAAGCCAAGCATTTATTGTGGAATATTTCTTGCTCCTAAAGTATCACCCTAGATTACAGCCTTAGCAACTTGGGGACCAATCAGAGCACAGAAGCCAACCGAAAGATCGCAAATGTACATCAGGTGTTACAGGAAGTGGTGCTACTAACTCCACAGCTGAGAGCACTCTCCCCATGGCAATAATACCAATGCCAAACAATGGTGTTAGAGGGACACTGCATTTTGAGATGCTGCTTTTCAGATGAGATATTAAAACAAGGTCCTGTATAACTGTTCTGGTGGTTGTTAAAGGAGACATTTAAGATTCCATGGCACTTACAAAAAGTGCCTGTCCAAATGCGCTGGCAGTATAGCATTGAGGTTAGAGTAGTGAGCTAAGAATGAGCTTGGTACATTCAGCAGACCTGGGTTTGATTCCCACAACCTCCACTTACATAGTGTGCGACTAAGCAAGTCACAACCTCCCCAGTGCTCCAGGATCACCCCTGGAAACAGGCACTTGTGCGGTTACTAAAGACTAAACTCAAAAAAAAATATTCATCCAGTTCACTAGTAAACCAATGAATGACCCTGTTTTAATAGAAGTTTATATCTGGAAACAGAGAAAATCTTTTCTTCAGCCAACCTTATATACAACTGTTAATGGAATTAAGTTTATTTACATATTTTCCTATTTAGCTATCAAAATTAGGGAGGCAGTACAGTGCAGTGGTTTAAGGCTATGAGCTGCAAACCTGGAGACCTGGGTTTGAATCCCACAGCACCCACCTGCGTACTGTGTGACCCTGAGCAAGTCACTTAACTTCCCTGTGCTCCCAGGTCACACCTGTAAACAAGCTTCCAGCTTAGTGTGCTACTCCTGGTTAAATAATTGAAAAAAAATATATATATATATTCATTTATAGTTTACCAGGCTGGTGCACCAGTCAATAATATGCCTACTTTGTTTAAAAACTGATTCAGGTAATACACAATCAAGCAATTCAAAAAGAGACAGAAATGAAGTCACTTACATGGGCTGTGAATCAAGATGAATGAACCCAGGCAAGAGATAGGCCAGTGTTTTCCCAGTACCAGTTTGTGCTATCCCAATAAGGTCAATTCCTTGAAGTATGATTGGCCATGCTTGGGTCTAAAGCAAAATAAAAGACAGGCAATGCATCACACAGCTTGCAAAATTAGTCCTAAAGTGACCATCAGCAACTTGCCAGTTTACCTGAATTGGTGTAGGTTTCTGGAAACCAACTTTCCTTATATTTTCCATGATACCAGGGTATTCCGAGAATGCATCTTCAAATGTACGCACAGGATTGGGTATGGGACGTTTCTTCTCCTCAATCAAATCATCACAAATAATATTATTATTCTCTTCCCTATATAGAAGATTTTGAGAAATTAAAATCTATAACCGTGACAAAATATACACATCATATGCTTATCTAGTTTATGTAAATTTAAAACCTACAGTTTTATGTCAAAAACAAGCAACTGCACAGTGCTGAAGGTTTTAGAGAAAAAAATGTTACTGTTACTGGTTTCTACCAGTAGTATGCCTTCATTACCATACAAACACAGATTCCGGCTCAAAGAGCCCACACAGAACAATACAATAGCATTTGAATCGCACCTCCCCCAAGCTCAGCTCCCTATAACAGCCATATCTTTGCTGCGGAAGGGAATGTCAACCAATCAGCTAATGACTTGAGCCCCCAATATAGCAAAGGCAATACAGTATGGATGGGTGATGTGTGGCTATGGATGAATACCAAGATTTTTGTTAAACATGAGGATTCCTCTATAACCAGAAATGCAGAAACTACTAACAGTACCAACAGAAATAGAGTGAAGCAAGGGCTTTTTGGGAAAAGAACAGTTACATACTTATCAAACAGTAGATCTTCAAGAGAATTCCTTCCATCAGGCCACAACTTTAAACTATACAAATGTCGGCGCTAGGACCATATGGAAAATTTTGCAAGCAAGGGGCCACCCACAATCATGTTGTGTGTCAGCGTCTACATAAATGTGGGCGGCCCTAGCTCTCCTCAGTTCTCCATCAAAGATTATGCTCAGAGGAGCTCATTATAGGGAATGAGGAGATCTAGGCAGCACCCTGCATACCAGTCAAATTAAAATTGCATACCTACCGTAATTCTTGATCTCGTCTATCTTCACAATTCATTACTGTTGGGTGTAAGCCAGAGGCACGCACCCACCACAAGTGGTTTTTTTTTTTGAGGGAGGAGTCGGCGCCAATGGTGCCACCCACGTGGCTGGCGCATTGCGTGGTGCATGCGGGTTGGCCGTTAAGCGCTGCAGACTCCTCCTCCATCCCAGTTGTGCTGAGTCTGAGAGGAAAAACTGTTTCCAGAGAAAGGGAGTGAGGCAAGACAGCCAAGGGATAGACAAAGGAAAGCATATAAACTGAAAAAGGTATAAGCCGATTAGAGAACAGAAAAGAGAGAACCCTACCCTAAGTGGCCATGGTGCCTCAATCCTTGAAGGAGAAGGCAAAGGATAGAAAGAAGAAAAATAGAAGAAGTGGAAGTAAATGATAAAGGGGGGAGGGAGGAGGGCTCTCCACTGCGTTAAAATGTAAGTCCACTGACTTAAGAGTTTCAAACCCCTGCAGGAATTAAGACAAGGCAGCAAGGATCCCACTAGTCACAGAGGTTATAGAACCAAGGTCTGAAAAGAATTAATGGTCTTGCCAGTCATGGCAGAGGCAGAGCTCTCCTCCTACCCTTTACCCGTAATTGTTATGAAAAGCCTAGAGCCTAGGTCTCGCAGACTGTCCCTTGGAGGGTAATCAGTCCTGCTCAGAAGAGAAGAGAGTCCTTACTTAGGTGTAGGGGAAGAAATCTGGAAGAAGTTTTTCCACGGGAGTACTGACGTAGTCCCCACTTCAGGAGAAGAGAACCATGGGACATCCGTGCCATAAGAAAAAGAGAAGGAGGAAAATCCCATGGACTCTCCTAGGACTGCACTGATGTAAACGACAATCGGAGGGTGGCATAAACCAGAGGATTATCCAAGCCTCAAGAGGGGGACACCCTAGTGCACTGTGAGGAGAATCTGAGGGAGTTCCCTTAGAGGTTAGGGCGAAGACCCTACTCGCCGTCCTCCAGGCTGAACGCTCTGTGAGTTGTTAGAGAAGGAAACAGAGCTCACAGGTACCAGGGGACTCGGCCACTAACTAGCTTCTAGGAGGGGGAAGGCAAGCAGGGTGGAGGCAACGCCCAAACACTGAGGCCCACGAGGGGATGGAGGTTGGGATTCAGTAATGAATGATAAAGATACAAGAGAAGATCAAGAAATATAGCAGGTACATAATTTTCATATCTTCCCTTGTCAATCCTCACCATTCATTACTGCTGGGTGAGTACTGCCTCCCCCCAGGGGACCTGGCACAACCCCAAGGGAACAGATCCCTCGGCCTCTTGCGGGTGAGGCACAGGAGGATGAGACCCTAAAGCCGAATTAGACCAACAAGATCAAAGGCTATTCAGGATGAGATGATGTCCCCCGTGGCCGGGGGGACGGGAGGCGCCCCTGTAAGGTCTTCCTTGCCCCACGGGAAAAGAGTCGGGTCCCCTGGCAAGCGGAGGAGATCATCCCACGCCAGTCAACAGGTGACAACCTTGATAGACGAAGCCATGCCATCGGCCTAATGCAGATCGCTGTCCCCACAAGTCTGGACGCCACCTCACTGGTATCGTAAGATGCCCTTGCTTGGTGTCTTGCAAGCTCCAGACCCTGAGCAGAGTGTGCAATAGATTGTCTAGATTGCTCTGCATCAATCAAAGATGCCAGGACTTGCACCAGAATCGACCACAGATGCCTATTGTAGGCAACGTGGTGAGCCTGATGAGAACCTATACACATTAACGCACGAGCCAAAGAGAAAACTGTTCATCCCCACCGGTCGAATTCTGTGGAATCCGGATCCAGGGGTCGGAAGTGCACCAGGCGTAGAAGCCCGGAAGGAGTGTCTAGGGATGTCAGCCCTGAAGGAGGGTGAGGTAGGGAACCTAGAGACTCTTGGGGGGCACAATACAGTCTCCTGCAGTTGGCTGAGGAAGGGGCGGCTGGAGACTGACAGGTGCAGACAGACACTTCCTGGAAAGGGATGGGCTAGGAGAGCACCACCAGGTGATGGGTGCTGAATTCGCTCAGGAATGAGCGTGTCTCCCACTAAGTATTGCTTCTCCGCACGCAAGAGATGTGAAGCTCCTGGATGAGCCTCAAAAGGAACCACTCATACTCCATGAAATCAGCATCTGAGGACAGGTGGATGGAAGGTTCCTCTCCCTCTGAGCAAGAAAACGAGCTTGAATGTTCAGAGTCCTCCTATGGTGGGGAAGATGGGCGAAACACCCATTCATCCATGGCCCTGACATAAGTGAGAAAGGCCGCTGCAGTGGCTCTGAACATCTTCCAGATTAAGGGCCCCGTAGGACCCACACGGGCAAGGAGAGGAGGAGGAGGTGTCTGCAGAGGGATGGGAGATGGGCACTGAACCGACTGTGCTCAGCTTCTGCCAGGGTTCTGAGACCCAGAGACTGGTCCCATGGACAGGGGATCCTGGGGCCAAACCAGGCTGCGAAGGCTGTGTCTGAGATGGAAAACTGCACAAGAGCTCTGTGGGAGAACCTCCCCTGTGACGCGACTGAGGCTGCATGGGTCCAGAAGAGCAAACCTCCACGCTGCTAAGGACGCCTTCGAGACCTTAAAGGAAAGGCGGGGTTCAGCACTTTGACTCCTCCTCACTCCCCACAGGGCAGTGGAGGGGGGCACCCGTGCTTCGCCACGGCCCCGCAGCCCCTCTTACTCAGAAGCTGCCGTCTTGCTCAACCCCAGCGAAGTTGGGCTCCCAATCCCCACCCAGGGAAACCACAGAGGAGGGGGTCCCAGTCCCCATTTGGGGGGCCAGGGCAGCACCAGGAGTAGCAGCTGCCATGGCCCCCTGAGACAGGACACCCCACCTTGAGTCCCTATGCCGCTATGCCCAATGGATCCACACCAGCTGGCCTCAGCCATAGGATCCGCCGGAACTACAAACTCTGGGATAGGGCCGCTGGGTCGCCTGGTACTGCGTCCCAAGGGGCTCTACAACTCAGAGGAGTTGGGGTGCCAGTCCAGATCGGTCTGCAATTCGTCCTCCTCCGAAGAGGAAGTGACCAGGAAGACCTCCAGGCTAATGACCCCGGAAGGGCCCCTGGTGGGGGCACCGTATACGGCGCTGCTGCGGGACACAGCACCACCAGCGGCACCACCCCAATCACCAACGCTGTGAACAGCGCCGGGAGGCAGCGCTGAGAGTCCACCAGTGCCAGGCCCAGCAGCCACATGCCGCGACACTGGGGGAGTGTGCACCTCTGTGGAGGTGACTGCCGGGACGGTGCCAGCAACGAGACTCCGCAGGGAACCGCGTTGCTCCTCCAATACCGCAAAAGAGGCCTCCCTCCTCGGTAAGGCTAGAACCGGAGGAGGCCACCTCCTCACCGGGCCATATAGACCCAGGAGGGGACCTGGAGGAAGGGTCAAGTGTCTTGGCAACCCGCAAGCAACGCTGTCCTCTGAAATTCGGCAGAGCCCTGCCAACTTTAAATGCGCACACTTCAAGAACATTGCTATCAATGGAGAAGCAGGTGTCGCAATGATCTATATCGTGATTGGGTTTCAGGCATCGC
Source organism: Neoceratodus forsteri (assembly GCA_016271365.2). NCBI lineage: Eukaryota > Metazoa > Chordata > Ceratodontiformes > Ceratodontidae > Neoceratodus > Neoceratodus forsteri. The sequence goes on along the minus strand of CM057449.1, from coordinate 788,615,564 downwards.
AAGCAAACATTACTCCGGTCCGAAACGGAAAAATGCCAGCCGCAGAGGCACCGGCGCATGGAGGCATGGCCCACTTTGGATTTTCTCTCTGCCTCAGAACCAAACATGATGTGAAAACAATGACCAAACTTTAGCAAAAGGGCCCAGCAGCATCGGAAGAAATAAAAGGAATGGGCTTACCAGATTACCAACGGCGTCTGGCAGTTCAGAACCAGGATAAAGAAAACTGGAGAGGTGGCGTCGAATAGTAAAGGCCAGTGACACAGACTTCCTTCTGCTTACTCGCGCAGCAGGTGCGATCTCGACAGCAGGAGAAGCAGAACTGGGATGGAGGAGGAGGAGGAGTCTACAACACCTAACAGCCAACCCGCATGAGTCACGCATTGCGCCAGCCATGAGGGCGGCGCTGGCGGCACTGACTCCTCCCTCAAAAACAAACCCCCATGGCAGGTGCACACCTCCGGCTTACACCAAACAGTAATGAATGGTGAAGATTGACAGGGGAAGATCTAGGGGTGCTAAAGAAGCAATGATGTGGAAAAACCTCTTAGCAGAAAAATCCTGTGACCTACTCCTGAAGAGGGAAGGAGGGTGGGTCAGCATGGCCTGATAAGAGATTTTCTCAAAGATCTACTGTTACGTTAAGTATGTAACTTCTACTTCTTCAAGGATCTCTCTTTCACCAGGCCACACCTTTGAAAAAGTCATACAGTACCAAAACTGACAGCATGGGCAGATGGAGACTTGTGTGCTCAGGACCGCAGGGCTTTTACGACAGCCAAGTCAAAACCTGCTCATCTACAAGATACAGTGTCTAGATCGCAATGTTTAGTGAGGGTGTGGACAGTACTACAAGTGGCAGCAGCGCAAATGTAAGCAGCTGAAACATTTCTAAAACAAACAGCATAAGTAGCAATGTCTCTGGTAAAATAACCACGGACAACACCAGAAAGTTCCTTATTGTACTTCCTGTAACAGAAAGTAATACAGATTAACAACCATTTGGACACTTTGTTTAGACACAGGAGTGCCCTCTTTCCCAGCGGTGAACTAAACAAAATGCTGAGAGGACTGTCTGCAGTCCTTGGTGCAGTTCATCTAATACCAGAGGATTCTATGCACATCTAAAGTGCGGTTCACATAATACCCAAGGATTCTCAGCACATCTTGGAGTAATGCGTCACCTGGATTGGCATATGCCAGAAAATAAACTGGGAGGTGGATAGTTTGATTTGAACTAAACTCAGACAACCACCTTTGCCAAAAACTTAGGATCTGTACGTAAAGACAAGCTGTCTTTGTGAAAACTCAGGTATGGGGGCTCACACATTAGAACCTGTAGCTCTGAAATCTTTCAAGTAAAAGTAAGAACCAAAAATAATGTCTTTCCGTAAAAGAAAGTATAGGCTGCAACCTGCAGCACACTCAAAAGGAGCCAAGGTAAGCTTTTCCAACACAAAATTTAAGTACAAAGCTGGGACTAGCCTCATAATTGGAGGTTTCAAGTGTAGTATACCTCTCGAAACAAACTCTGGCAAGAGCCAATACGGCTGCAAAATAATGGTATTGTGGGCAGTGAGAAATGTGTAAACTAGCAATTTTTGCACTAACCATTGAGCCACCTAACTGCATTTTCTAATTGCTGACACACACTCACACTCCAAGTAACACAGATACACATATATGCATATATATTTCACTGCAACATAGCAGTGCACTGTCTACACACATTTTACAGATTTCAAAGAGCCAGAAGGACCATTTTCTTCTTTTTAGGCTCCAAGGGACACTGGAGGGTGGGGGGTTGCCACTAGACACCTCATTTAAATCAGCAGTAGCATGCATAAGGCTGAAGCTGATCTAAACAGTGGCGGAATGAAAACTAGCAATTTTTGCACTAACCACTGAGCCACAAAGTACAGTTACTTAAGAACTTACCATAACAGTAGGTCCAGGTCAGAACAGTGGATCTTTGAGAGAAGTTCCTGCAGTAGGTCATCATATGTAGGACTGCGCCGCCCTCTGGGGTCAGGACCGCACGGCAAGCTTTTCCAGCAGTGTCTGGCGGGGGACCGCCCATCAGACGTCATGTGATGGATGTCAGCGTGACCCTATATAGTGGGCGGTCCCCAAGCCTGTCTTCCAGTTCTCCTGCCGGAGATCCAAGGAGGATAAGACAGGAGAAAAGGTGGAATCCTGGAGCCAAGTTCGAAATGACAAAGAAAAATGCAAAAGAACTGGGGTAAGGAAGGAGGGCAATTGTGACCTACTGCAGGAACCTCTCTCAAAGATCTACTGTTACGGTAAGTTCTTACGTAACTGTACTATCTTGCTTTCGAGAGGATTCCTGCAGTAGGTCATCACATATAGGACTGAATCCCAATCAGTCACTCAGAGAGAGACAGACAGTCATGGGAGGAGGAGCAACAGAAAGACAGCACAGGACAAGCCTAAGACAATCCGGCCCTACACCTAGAGGCAATGTCCAGACTGTAATGCTTCGTGAAGGTATGGATGGAACTCCAGTTTGCTGCCACACACATTTCTGCTACAGAAACATTCCACAGGAATGCTGTAGAAGTAGCCGTGCCTCTAGTAGAGTGACCTCTGACATCCCCCGGAAGTGGTTTGTTGTACTTCTGGTAACAGAAGCAAATGCAGTTACCTAGCCATTTGGAAAGGCACTGTTTAGAAACTGCCAATTCCAAGGCATCTGGGGGCAGAGGAGACGAAAAGCTGATCAGATTTTCTGCACTCCTTAGTAAGGTGAACGTAGCATCTGAGGGCTCTGTGAACATCCAGAGTGTGAAGGAGACCCTCCCCCCTATTTGAATGATATGGGTATTAAACCGGAAGTTCAACCATTTGATTCAACATGAACTCAGAAACCACCTTAGGAAGAAACTTAGGATCTGTGTGCAGGACTGCCCAGTCCTTGTGAAAAATCAAATAAGACTCCTTATGCATCAGGGCCTGAAGCTCGGAAATCCTACGAACAGAAGTAATAGCAACTAAAAATAGCATTTTCCAAGAAAGGTAGCACATGTCACAGATCATCGCTGGTTCAAAAGGAGGAAGCATGAGCTTCTCCAACACAAAATTCAAATCCCAAGGTAGAGTAGGGTTACGAATGGGAGATTTTAGGTGTAGGATCCCCTTGAAGAAGGTCTTAAAGACCTCCAACTGAGCTGCAGATTCCCCCTCCACCGGCACGCGGCAGGCCGAAATGGCAGACAAGTGGACTTTAAGGGACGAGTACAACAGACCCTAATCAGACAGGTGGAAGGAGGTACTCTATGATCTGAGAAGCAGAGCAGGCAAAGAGATCTAACTCTTTAGAAGTTGCCCAAAGGAAAAACGCTTCCATTTCATGGCATAGGTGATCTAATACATGGTTTTCTGGCTTCCACCAGGACCTGAGTGACCTTAAGAGAGACCCCAAAGCGAGTTCTATGTCTGAAGGAGCCGCGGATGCAGATGCAATGTCCTGTGTCCTGGATGTACCAGTCTGCCTTGATTCTGAGTCAATTAGTCATGTCTGAGAGGTAAAGGAATCGGGGGCTCCACTGAAAGCTGCTGCAGCAGTGGAAACCAAATTTGCTCATTGTGCCAGAAAGCTCCAGGTTCTGCAACGAGCAAGCAAAAGCTTTGAAGCTTTGTGTTGGATGGGGAGGCAAACAGATCGATTTCTGGGTGACCCCACCTCTGGAATAGAGTGTCTGCTACCTTCTGACTTAATTCCCATTCATGGGCGAGGGACGATGTCCGACTGAGGCTGTCTGCCAGGACGTTGTGTACGCCTGGAACATGTACGACTGTTAGAAACAGGTTGTGCTGGACTGTCCAATTCCACACCAGTGCCTCCCTGCATAGGGGTAGAAACAGTGCCTCCCTGTTTGTTGCTGTACCAAACTACCGACATACTGTCGGTCTGGATTAGCAGTGTTCCTGTCGATAGGATGGTCGGAAAAATCTGAAGGGCGTAAAGGACCGCCTTCATCTCCAGAATGATGATGTGTAAGGACATCTCTGACCGGGACCATGAACCCTGGGTTCGAGGGTCCCCCAGGTGCGCTCCCCAACCCAGGCACGAAGCATCCATGGTGAGAGGTCCATGTGGGGAGATCAAAAGGGGAGTCCCTTGGATAGATTCAGAGGATCTAGCCACCATTGTAGATCCCTCTTGACTGCTCTGGAAACCAGAATAGGGTGGTCTAGATCGTCCAACCACTGATCCCACTGGACACGAAAAGTCCACTGGGAGATCCGCATATGCAACCTGGCTAAAGGAACTGTAAAGACAGAGGTTGCCATCAGGCCCAACAAAAGCGCAACGCTCTGGCCGGAAGAGATCTGGAAGAGTTCACCAGATTGACCGGCTCCCGGAGTCTCTCTGCTCTGAGGGGAGAAAAGCTCTGCACTGGACCATACCCAAAACCAACCCTATAAACTGAAGGTTCTGAGGTGGGTTGAAGATGACCTAGGGAAATGAACTGTGATCTCCAGTCAGGGAAAAAAGGTCCAGGATAACCGAGATAGAGTCCAGAAGGGTGTCCCTGGACGGAGCTGAAATTAGCCAATCGTCCAGGTACGGTAGCACCGCTATATCCTGGCGGTGTAAGGCTGCTGTCACCACCACTAGACACTTGGTAAAAACCTTGGGTGCCTAGGAAAGGGCTGTGAATTGAAAGTGCTCCCCCTGCAAATGAAATCTCAGGAAACGGCAGTGGCCTGGGAAGATTTATTTATTGAATTGATTCACCAGGAAAGGCACACTGAGCAAAATGATGCTCGTCTCCCAGTGTGAGCTGGGGGGGGGAGGGAACAAGGGGGGGAAAACATGCAGGTTATCAAATAACATAATAGCAATATACATATTACTATCATAATCACATAATGACAATATACATATTTATAAATCACAATTTTGGCAGTTGCACAGGAGGAGTATTTGACAGCTACAGATAAAACGCACTAAACAAACTAACAAGATCTGGATATGCAGGTAGGCATCCTGCATATACAGGGCACAGAGCCAGTAGTTCTATTGTGGCAGGGGCAGAAGTCTCTGAACAGTAAATATGCGGAACCTCTTGTACTCGACTAAGAGGTTCAGACTGCTGAGGTCCAGGATTGGTCCGAGGCTGGCCGTCTTCTTTGGGACCAGGAAGAAGTGGGAGTAGAACCTCTTTTCCCCTCTGGGCGACAGGCATGGGTTCAATTGTGGCCTTTGGCACCACAGACCAGATTTCCTCCTCGACCAATGGGGCTTGGTGCGAGCGATCAGGAGGAGAGTCTGGAGGGAGCTCCAGGAACTCGAGCGTGTGTCCTTGTGAGACGAGCTGAAGTACCCAAGCGTCCGAGGTGGTGTCCTCCCATGCCTGGATATGATGTGTGAATCTTCCCCCCACTGGCTGCATGCTTTCTAGTGGAGGAGAGGGAAGACTGGACAAGTCAGGAGGCGGGGGGGGGGGCGCAATCGCCCTCCTGCCTGTCTCTGGGTTTTGGCGGCCGGTGGAGAGGAAAATGAAGAGTCCTCTGCTCGCCTTTTATTTCGTTTCTTGGGGGCCGCTTGCTTCCCTTGACATTTGAACTGATGCCAAAAGAGCTGCTTCTTGGGGGTACCAGCTCTGTACATACAGCGTACTGATTTTAATGCCTGACCACTGTCTTGAAAGCCCGTGATCAAGTCCTTGGTATCCCCCTCCAAAGAGAATAGATTCCCTGAAAGGGGCATCCAATATGGCTGCCTGGAAGTCTAATGCAAGACAAGAAATCCGCAGCGAAGCAAGCCTCCTGAGGCTAATGGTCGTAGGGGAAGAGCAGGCTATGGAGTCTACACAAATCGTAGGTTGCCCGAAGAGCATGCATACAGGAAATTTTGGAAAGACGAGGATCATTGACGATTTCCGTCTTCAGGTTAGAATCCTCCACAGGAAATCTTGTCCTCCAACTTGGCCAAAGTTGCTTTTTGAAAAGACACCATCTGTGCCACATAATTCAGTGAGTGAAGTGCACTGGTGGCCGAGGAATAGACCTTTTTGCCGTACTGCTCCATGTGTCTGAACTCCTTGTCCAGGGGAGACGTACTCATGTGCTTGGGGTTAGCCGAGTGATCATGAGTGGCAGCAATTACTATTAAATCTGCCTTTGGGTGAGAGTACAGGTAGGGAACACCTTCAGGGGAGCAATAGATCCTGTCTGCCTTTTTTGGCACAGTAAGGATAGAGTGTGGCAGTTTCCAAATAGTGGATGTAAGGTCCTCAAGAGGAGACATCCAGGGAGAAACTGGGATGGGGTGGCTGTATCTAGATCAAGATGTTCTCCCAGACGCTGGCGCATAGGATCCAGATCCTCCATATGCCAGCCACTAGCCTGCTAAATAATATGAAGGAGTTCCATAAAGGAAGGGCTCTCCCAGGGAGAATCAGAGTAGTTCTTGCCCCTAGGTGGAGTGGACAGCTCGTCCGATGAAGATTTAGATGTATCCTCGTCAGAGTCAGTTGGATCCTCACCCTCCGGGCATTGAAAATCTGGCAAAGGAATGTCCTGAGGGGTAGTACCCGATACATGCACCATCTATCGAGTGTCGGGGGTACTGCCACTGGAGTGGAGAGCCTACTTTCCAGGTCTGAAAAGAGCTGGGACCTCGCATCCATCCACCGTGAATGGATCACCGTCTGGAAGTCAGGTTAGAGAGGAGGTGGAGGCGGAAGTGGAGGTGGTGGGTTAGTTGTGGGCGAATAGAAATGAGATCCTGAACCCATAAAATGAGGATGGGGCACCCTTGGTAATATGGGTAACCATGTTGGCATCCAGGGAAATAGCCCTGGGAGTAATGGGGCGATGGACCCGATGGCAGAGGCTAAAAGGCCTGGTGCCCAGAAAAAACTCCTGACAGTAGGTCTTGACCCAAGGACCTGGAAGGACCAGGATAGATACCCGACGTCGGGATAGCTGACGAAAAGGATACAAATGTCCTGATTCCAGATGTGAGGGTACCTGACATGAGCCCCAGGGATGTTAGACCCTGCGTGAGAGGCCAATTGGTAGGCGCTGACGAAAGATACCCGACGGTGCTGCTGTTGTGAGAATAGGTGCAGCAGACGTGAGGTGGTCAGACATCTGAATAGTTGACGAAGGATTAGAATCCTTCAGGAGGACCTGAGGGATCGCCTTAGTGCGTGCCCTTCTTCCTCCTCTGTCCCAGGCGTAGGCTGCTGGTCAGGGGAACCACTGGGGGAGGTGGAGAGAAAGTCTCCCAGCTGGGCAGGACCAGGGGGGAGGGCAGACTGGAAGAAGTCAGGCCGCTCTGCCGGACGTCAGGTGATGTGGCATGAGCCCCGACGGGAGAGCAATGCCTGGGCAGTAGTCTGAGATGGCCGACTTACCAGGCGAAAGAGCGACTGGGCGGTGGAGGGTAGAACACTCAACTGGCTTAATGGTCGGAGCCGGGCGGACCGTAGGCTGCTTCTGGGCAGGGTCAGACTTAGCGGCTGGGCGGCCACCGGAGGAGCCAGGATCCAACTTATCAGCAAGTACCGGCCGTTTGCCAGAGGAGCTGGCAGGCGACTTACCGGTGGTAATCAGCTGAAGAACTGCAGCACTGGAGGTTGTCCCGGAAGCTGCCCGAGTCAATACGAGGGTTGGCGGCGGGGAAAGGGCCTCGGTGATCAAAAGCTTGCTAGATGAGGATCGGTCCAGGTCCTCATGATGCTCCTCCTCCTTAGGCCTCTCCTTGCCTTTCTTCTTTTGTTTATTTGAAGAGGAAGAAGCGGAGTCCCAGATCTTTTGCATCTCCATCTCCAGGGAAGCTATCCTAAATTTAAGGAGATGGGCCTCTAAAGCCTGCTGGCGTCACTTGCATGTGGCCTGGTTAAAGGCTGGCAGTCGGGGCAGGCCGCGATGTTGTGATCCGGGCCTAGACAAAGGAGGCAGAGATGGTGGCCGTCTTTGTGTGAAATTTGCACCCCACACTTGGTGCACTTCTTAGTCTTAAGAAGCGGTGATTGAGAAGACATACACCATGAATTTCGGACTGAAATTTTCTAGGAAATAAAGAAAATGGCAATCAACAAGATGCTGAAGTCACCGTGAGGTACTAGCGCTGGTCGACGGTGGGAAAGAACTGGAAGGCGATGTGGGGACCGCCCACTATTTAGGGTTAGGCTGACGTCCGGCACGTGACATCTGGTGGGGGGCCCCCACCAGACACTGCTGGAAAAGCTTGTCGTACAGTCCTAATGCCAGAAGGCATAGTCCTATATGAGATGAACTACTGCAGAAACCCTCTCGAAGTAAGATCTTCAATTTCTAATTACTGAGATACACACACACACAGTGACTAATACATATACACATACAGGTATGCAGATATATTCCAGTATAACATGGCAGTGCACTGTCTACACACATTTTTTACAGATTTAAAAAAAGAAACATTGCGGGACAGTTTTCTTCTCTTCAGCCTCTGAGAGACATCAGAATGGGGGTTGCCACTAGACACCTCATTTAAATCAGCAATGACATGCATAAGGCTGAAACTGATTTAGACAGTGGGGGAATGTAGACTAGCAATTTTTGCACTAACCACTGAGCCACCTAAAGTACAGTTATGCAAGAACTGACCGTAACAGTAGATCTTCGAGAGGAGCTCTTGCAGCAGGTAACACCAGTAGGACTGAAGCCGCAAGGCACCAGGACCACACGGAAAACTTCTAGCTAGTTATCATGGGGGACCACCTCTGCCAACATCAGCATGCTGATGTCTGCCTATCCTATAAAGGCAACCCCTACCTCAGTTTTCCGCCAGAGACCCGACGCATAAAGTGAAAAAAGGGAGAACAGAGGCAGTTCCTCAGAGCAGAGGAAAAGTACAGTAAATGCAAAGGAGAAGCAGTTATCAGGGGGAAAGAGATAGGGAAAGCTGCGACTGCTACAAGAGCCCTCTCAAAGATAGTACAGTTGCGTAAGAACTTACTCTAACAGCAGACCTTTGAGAGAAGCTCTTGCAGTAGGTAACACATATAGGACTGACTCCAGCCGGCAACAGGACCCCATGGCAAACAGCTATCGGGGACTGCCTCCCTGGCCAGCCACGCCAGACGTCCTATCGTGGTATATATACAGTCCCAACGTGCTCCAGTTCTTGTACCGCCGGAAGCACCGGCAGAATGAAAACCCTCAATAAGAACAGAAACTGACAACAAAAAGGGCACCTACTGGTCCAGCAGCAAGCTAAAAATACACTCGGCTGATGCAGAGCGAGATCCCTTGGGGGAAGGAAGGAGGGAAGTATACCTGCAGCAAGAGATTCTCTTGAAGATCTACTGTTCCGTTAAGTTCTTACATATCTGTGCTATCTTACTTTGAGAGGAAGCTCCTGCTGCAGGTAATACATATAGGACTGAGTCCCAAGCAATATTATCTGAAGACATCTGCTAGGGAAGGTAGGAGAGGAACAGAGGAAGGAAGAGAGTTAAGACCTCAGGAGATCAGACCCTGTGGAACTGCCAGGCCAAAACCCATTCTGCGTCTGGAGGCGAGGTCAAGGCTGTAGTGCTTGATGAAAGTGTGGACCGAGTGCCATGTGGCTGCCGCACAGATGTTGAGAACCTCTTAAGGGCTGCGAAGGAGGCCGCCATCACTCTGATAGAATGACCAATGATTGGGCCAGACAGGGGTCTGTTATGCTTTTGGTAGCATAAAGTGATGTGTACCAGCTACCTAGAGAGGGTCTGTTTGGAGACTGGGCTGCCCAAGGAACGTGGAACAAAGGAAACAAACAACTGATCGGACGACCTGGACCCCTTGGTCCTACCCAAGTAAAATCGCAATGTGCGATGGACATCCAGTGTGTGGAGAACCGCCTCACCCCGACTGGAGTGTTCAGGGTAGTAGACTGGTAGTTTACCATCCTGGTTCAGTGTAATTTCAGACACAACTTTGGGGAGAAACTTACGATTGGTAAGCAAAGCTACCCTGTCCTTGTGAAAAATCAAATAAGGCTCCTTACACATCAGGGCCTGCAGCATGCAAATCCTTCGAACAGAAGTAACAACAACTAATAACGTTTTCCAAGAAAGAAAACGCAACTCACAATCTGCAGCGGGTTCAAAAGGTGGGAGGGTAAACTTCTCCAGGACGAAAGGAAGGTCCCAAGGTGGCACAGGGTCCCTTACAGGGGGGCTTTATGTGAAGGATGCCTCTGAGGAAGCCATGGGTAACCTCCAGTTGAGCCACTGTCCTGCCCTGGACAGAAGCATGGTAGGCAGAAAGAGTGGCTAGGTGTACTTTTATGGAGGAGTAACTAAGCCCCAATTCCGACAAGGATAAAAGGTATTCCAGCAAGGTGTTAACCGGACAAGCCAAAGGATCTATGCAGCACACTGCAGCCCAGAGGCAGAGCCTTTACCACTTTATTGCATACATGGCTCTCGTGGAGGGATTTCTCGCCTCCACCAGGACTTCGGCTATCTTGCCCAACACACCAAAACGCAGCCTGGCGAAGTCTTAAGGAGCCAAGCATGAAGGTGAAGGGACCTCAAGTTCGGGTGAACAAGTCTCCCATTGTCCTGAGAGGGTAAATGAGCTAAGAGAGGAAGTGAACTCCACTGCCAGTTGCTGCAGCAAAGGAAACCAGATCTGGCGAGGACACAACGGCGCTATGATGAGCATGGTGGTTCCCTCTGTTTGCGCCTTGAGGAGGACCCTCTGGACGAGCGGAAACAGAGGGAAGGCGTAAAGGAATCTCCCTTTCCAGGAGAGGGACAATAAGTCTTGCCAGAAAATACCAGGCTCAGGATCTAGCGAGCAAAGACTGGGCAGTTTTGCATTGGTGTAGGATGCGAAGAGGTCCAACTCTGGTGCCCCCAATCTGGCGAAAAGGTCATCTGCCACCGACTGCAGAGGCGACCACTCGTGTATTCACAACTTTGTCCTGCTGAGGGCGTCTGCGAGTGTGTTTTGTGCGCCTGGAACGTGCACCACCGTGATGGTCAACCGGTGGGCAATGGCCCACTCCAACACTCTCATGGCCTCCCTGCACAGGGGGTAAGAGTGCATGCCTTCCTGTTTGTTGATGTAGAAGACCACCGACGTGCTGTCCATCTGGACCAGAAGGTGGTCGGGAGTGACTGAAGTTTCCAGGGTTTGGAGAGCATAGAGGACCGCTCTCACGTTGATGAAGAGATTCCTCGGTTGGAGTCCAAGACCCCTGCATCTTGTGTACTCCAAGGTGCGCACCCCCCCAATTTAAGCATCTGTGGTCAGGACCTGTCCGGGACCTTCCTTCTGGAAGGGGATCCCCTCCTGCAAGGCAGGGGACGTCGCCCACCAGAGAAGTTCCTTGCGGACCGGCTCTGTAATGGAGACGGGCAAGTCCAGGTCGTCCCACCTCTGGTCCCATTAGAAGGGTCCACTGGATGGTCCTCATCCGGAGTCTTGTGAAGGGAACAGTAACTATGGCAGCTGCCATGTGACCCAACAGCTGGAGGAGAAATCTGGCTGGGATGGTGGAGACAGAATAAATCTGCCTGGGTAACGCCCAAATGCACTCTGCCCAGTCTAGAGGTAGGAAGGCCCGACCCTGAACAGTGTTTAGGAGTCCCCCGATGAACAGCTCGAGTTGCGCGGGGCTGAGTGACGACTTGGCTGGGTTGATGGTAATCTCCAGGCTCCAGAACAGGTTGCAGGTGTCCCTGATGGCAGCCTGGAGTTAGGTGCTGGAGTGTGCTAGGAGTAGTCAGTCGTCCAGGTATGGGAAAGTGCAGTTACACAAGAACTTACTGTAACAGTAGATCTTCATACATACATAGACAGTGTCGGCAGATAAGGGCCTATGGCCCACCCAGTCTGCCCATTTGAGCTTGTAAGTTCAGTTTGTTTTCCTAGAAGTCTTGTTGCCCCTTACCCCTGACCTCCAGAATTCCTTTATGTCTATCCCATGCATTCTTAAATCCTGTGATTGTTTCAGCCCCCACCACTTCCTCTGGCAGGGTGTTCCACTTGTCCACCACCCGTTCTGTGAAGAAATTCTTTCTCATGTTTCCTCTGAATCGTCCTCCCTCCAACTTCATCCCATGCTCTCTAGTCCTGGAACATCTTTTTCGCTTAAAAATAGTGTTTTCCAGCACCCTGTTCCTCCCTGTAAGATACTTGTATGTCTCTATCATATCCCCTCTCTCCCTCCTCTCCTCCAGGGAGTACATGTTCAGTTCCTTCAACCTGTCTTCATAGGACTTGTGATGCAATCCATGCACCATCTTTGTTGCCTCCTCTGAACCTTCTCTACCCTGTCTATGTCCTTATGTAGGTATGGTCTCCAGAACTGTACACTATACTCCAGGTGGGGCCTCACTAGTGTCTTGTATAGTGGAATTATGACCTCCCTTTTCCTGCTGGTGATGCCCCTGCCTATACATCCCAGCATCCTATTTGCTTTACCTGCTGCCTTGTCACACTGCTTCCCTACCTTGAGGTCATCAAAGATGATAACCCCAAGATACCTTTCCTGCTTGGTGCATGCTATATCCTCACCCCCCAACTGATATATTGTGCCAGGGTTTTTGTGCCCCATATGCATTATCTTGCACTTTTGCATTGAATTTCAACTGCCAAACCCTGACCATTCTTCAAGTTTCTGCAGGTCCCTTCTCATTCTGTCTACACCTCTGGTGTGTCTACTCTGTTACAGAGCTTTGTGTCATCAGCGAACAGTGAAATTCTGCCTTCTAGGTCCCATGCAATGTCACTGATGAAGATGTTGAATAGGACCGGTCCCAGCACTGATCCCTGTGGTACCCCACTGGTCACTCTTCCTCTATGGAGTGACAGCCATTTACCACCACCCTCTGTGTCCTGCCACCCAGCCAGTTACCTACCCACCACACTACTGTCCTGCCCACACCCATATTCCCCAGTTTGTGTAATAGTCTTCTATGTGGCACAGTGTCAAAGGCCTTGCTGAAGTCCAGATAGGCCATGTGCACCGCCCTCCCCTGATCCACCTCCCTAGTCACCCAGTCAAAAAATTCAATGAGGTTGGTCTGACATGACCTCCCCCTGGTGAAACCATGCTGCCTTGGGTCCTGTAGTCCATTGACAACCAGACGTTCTACCAATCTCTCCTTCAGTAGTGCTTCCTTGATCTTCCCCACTACCGAGGTGAGGCTGACTGGTCTGTAGTTCCCTGCTTCCTCTTTGTTCCCACTTTTGTATAAGGGGACTACATCTGCTGTCCTCCAGTCTTTGGGTACCTCCCCTGCTTCCAGTGATCAGCTAAACAGGATAGCCAGAGGTTCAGCCACCACCTCTCAGTTCTTTAAGGACCCTGGGGTGCACCCCATCTGGCCCCATTGCTTTATCAACTCTTATTACTTCCAGTTCCTTCAGGACCCTTTCTCGTGTAAAGGGACTTGTGTCCATTTCTGCACCATTCTCACCCCTTGTACTCCCTTCAGACCCATTACCCTCCTCTTCCTCAGTAAAGACTGAGCAGAAATACCTGTTCAATATGTCAGCTTTACTGTTGTCATCCTCCACGTGGCCCCCATCCTCCCCTTCAGTCTCACTATCCCTCCCTTTGTCTTTCTTTTTCACTTATGTACCTGTAAAGGTTTTGTCCCTCTACCCACTGATTTTGCAATGTGCTCTTCTGTCTGAGCTTTGGCTTCCCTTACTGACCTCCTGCCTCCCTTTGCTTCTCCTGGTACTTCTCCCTATCCCCTTCTGCCTGTGTCTTTTTGTATTGCCTGAATGCAATCTTTTTGGCTTTCACTTTCTTTGCTACCTCTTTGGAAAACCATAATGGTCTCCTCTTCCTTTTCCTTTTCCTCTTGCTAACCTGCTTAATGCATAATTCTGTTGTTCTTGTAATCCCCATTTTAAATACTGCCCACTGTTCCTCAACCCCTGATTCCTGTCCCATTCCCCTTAATGCCTCTTTCAAGTATCTCCCCATTTTCCCAAAGTCTGCCCCCCTAAAATCCAGGATACGTGTTTTTGTGTGGTTTGGTTCTGCTCTTTCTGTGATTTCAAACCACAATGACTGATGGTCACTGTTTCCCAGGTGCTCCCCCACTGTTACCCCCATCACACTGTCCCTGTTTGTGAGCACAAGGTCCAGTATTGCCTTCTGCCTAGTTGGTTCCATGACCAGTTGCTTGAGGAAGGCACCCTGAAGGGAGTCCAGGATAAATCTGCTCCTAGTTGATGCTGCTGCTGGGATGCTCCAGTCCACGTCTGGAATATTGAAGTCTCCAACCAGTACTACCTCACCCTTGTCTGCCATCCTTTGGATGGCTAGCATCAGCTCCCTATCTGTTTCTTCCTCCTGTGCTGGTGGTCTATAGACCACACCTGTGCGGATGGCTGTCCCCATTTTCCTTTCCAGCTTAACCCACAGTATCTCTCCCCCATTTTGTTCCTCCTGGATCTCTGTGGCCCTTATGTCATTTTTCACATACAGTGCCACTCCTCCTCCCTTCCTGCCTGCTCTGTCTCTTCTGAATATGTTGTAGCCAGGTATGGCCATCTCCCAGTCGTGGTTATCATTACACCAGGTTTCAGTGATGGCCACAATGTCCAGGTCTGACTGCACCATGACAGCCTCCAGATCTTCCATCTTGTTGCTAAGGCTCCTGGCATTTGCACACATGGCTTTCCATGATTTGACCTCCCTAGACTGTTTCACAGTTCTACTCCAGCCCCTTCCTTGGTTGTCATTTATCCCTGGTTCTCCTTGCTGTCTGCCCTTCTGCTGAATTTTGCCCCTTTTCTGCTTATCCACCTCTTGGGCACTAATCTCCATCTTTTGCACACTGCTTTGCAGAGATAGCCACTCCTCTGGTTCATTGGTTCCACTACTAGCTGTGGGGGGTGAGCAAGTAGGTACCCTCCTTGCTGGCCTGCCACCCCCCTTTGCTAGTTTAAATGCTTGTCAATGTAGCATTTAAACTTATCATTGAGTGCTTGGATTCCCCTCCAGGATGGATGCAGGCCGTCAGGCTTGAACAAACCTCCATCCCTCCAGGTGGGTCCCCAGTCACCAATGACTCCAAACCTTTCCTCACAGCACCAGTTCTTCAACCATGAGTTAAAGTTCCTGGTGCATGCACTCCTATGCTCTCCCTTGCCTCTCACAGGTAGTACTTCTGAGAAAGTGACAGAAGTAGCTACTTGCTTGAGACCCCGCCCCAGTTTCCTAAACTCTTCCTGAACTTCCTTTGGCTCCCCATTTGCCAGGTTATTAGTACCTAGGTGGATAATGACATCCAGCTCACCCTCCGTCTTGCCTTCCCAGTGATCCCCAGGATCTTCCTTCCATCCTCCACATGCCGTGGCACCTGGTAGGCACCTCACCTCCTGTCCTCCCCTCCTGTGTCCCTAGCTGGATCCTCTTATGATGGAGTCCCCACCAGGATTCGCTTCCACCTCTTCTGGGGTCCACTGCTTTCCCCGCTGAGGTCACCTCCCTGGCTAACCTCCACATCCTTTCCTTCCACTTCTCTGGGTACCTCTATTTGGTTGTCCTCATTCGCCAGTGTGGCATATGAGTTCTTGAGTGGAACAGGATCTGGGATATGCCTCTGCCTGACCGCTCTAAACCTCCCTGAGCCCACTGTCATCCAAGTGCTCCTCGTTCTCGGCATCCTTTGAGGCAGTTGCATTGGACTGGGTGGTCCCTGGATAGGGGTGATGGTACTCCTGACCCAGTTTACTCTCGCCTCCGAGTCTGGCTACCTCCTCCGCAGTCCAGAGATGCATGCAGATAGGGCAGCACCTCAGTGTCCAGAAGGTCTGCCTGAATATGGCTGCCCCACAGCCACTGCATTGCACCACTCCCCACATTATACTGCAATTCCACTACTTGTCTGCTACTGAAGCTCTTCTAGTTCCCTTTTTATTAATTTACTGTCCTAAAAATCCTGCCACTGATCCTCAGATAATTTTTTTTTTTTTTAAAGAAAACAATAAATAAATAAATGAATCAAAACACTTGTCGTGCTGAGGGTGGGCTTCTTCCCCCTTATGCCCCTCCTACTTCACACCCCTTACTATACCCTGTGTTTAGCTCATGTCAATCAGATTTAACAGGGCATATAATTAAGAGTTGGGGGAAGGGGGGGGGGCGAAAATTTGCAGCAATTAAAGACAGCACAGAATTACACCACCACTATGTTTTAAATTTTCAACAGCCCAAAAACAATTATAAGTAAAGACAACAAAGAAATTATAGTGTCACTAAAAGCCCTCAATCTAAGTTTAAAGGAAAAATAGCAATTACCAGTTACTCTAAAGCACTGAATTGAATATGTTTCCTTCCTTCCTCCCTCTTCTGGCTTCTTCTGAGAAAATGCTTCGAGAGAGGTTCCTGCACTAGGTCTTAACATGTAGGACTAGCGGCATCTGGACTGCATGGCAGACTTTTCCAGCAATGCCAGACAGTGGACCATCCACCTGTCACAACTTCAGCATGACCCTATATATAGTGGGAAGTCCCCATGCCCGCCCTCCAGTTTTCCCGACAGAAGAGGAAGCCAAACCTGGAGACCCAACAGAAAAATAGGGGGAAGGAGGGAGGGGAAAAAATGACCTATTGCAGGAACCTCTCTCGAAGATCTACTGTTACGCTAAGTTCTTATGCAACTGCACTATCTTACTTCGAGAAGGTTCTTGCAGTAGGTCATAACATGTAGGACCGAATCCCAAGCAGTCCCTCCAAAGAGAGACCAAAAGAAACACAGGAGAAGGAGAAACACAAAGAGGGTCCAACAGGACCAGCCTATGACAGAAGGTCCTGCAGAACAGCTAGGCCGAACTCGGCCTTTTGCCTAGAAGCAATGTCCATAATGTAATATTCGGTGAAGGTATGGCTGGAACTCCAAGTTGCTGCTGCACACATCTCAGCAGCAGAAGCATTACGGAAAAAGGCTGCAGAAGCAGCCATTCCCCTAGTGGAATGACCTCTAACAGACCCCAGCAGAGGTTTGTCATACTTCTGATAACAGAAGCGAATGCAGTTTGCTAGCCACTTAGAGAGGCACTATTTAGAGACAGCCTTCCCCAAAGTTATGGGAGCAAAGGAAACAGAGCTGATCGTCCTTATGGGAATCTTTGGTCCTGTGGGTATAGCACCTCAGAATTTGGCGCACATCCAAGGTGTGAAGCAGAGTCTCACCTCTGTTCACTGGAGCCAGAAAGTATACCGAAAGTTCCACTGTCTGGTTCAGCGTGAACTCAGACACCACCTTAGGTGAGAACTTGGGATGAATTCTGAGGACTGCCCGGTCCTTATGAAAAATAAAGATATGGCTCCTTACAGACTAGGGTCTGGAGCTCAGAAATTCTTCAAGCAGAAGTAACCGCAACTAAAAATAGTGCTTTCCAAAAAAGATATTGTGAATCACAGCCAGGGCCCCGTGTTTACTGCAACAAAGTGGACCTACATTCTGCGGAAGGACCTCATACTTTCTGCAGCAGAACTGCTGATTCTACAGCCATTCTGCGGCAGATAAATTGTGGCTAAACAGCATACCTTCCAAGGGATTAAGTCTTAGTTAACTCTTTGACTGCCTTCGTGCAACCACTCTGCTACACTGAAAGTGGAACAGCAGGCCATTTAACAGTATGTAGTTTTCTTATCACAAATATTAAACAGCAATAACCCAATCCTGACAAAGCCATGGGCATCAGTGTTCTCTTCTAATGAATTTTCCCTCCCACCCCAAATTTGAAGGCTCATCAGTTCTTCTGGAAATTGGTGGCCTTTGCTGTTCTCCTAGGTTATAATCAGAGGAGGACATACACACTTAGCTAAAACTAGACAGAAGGCAAACCTGCTTGGATTTCTTCTGGTTTATATTTACAGTTAGCAGACATAAAGAGAGACTCCAACTTGAAAGCCATTTTTTTTTTCTGATTTTGATCAGTGTTCTTTTAGATTATTATTTTTATGTTGCTTGCACGCATGTGCAAGAAACACAGTGCCATCATCGGAGATTTCGGAGGTGTGTCACCTCCTCCTCCAATTCAGTCAGTGTGCCGGCAGGCGCGGCCCTGTAAGCCAGCATTTTGGAGCTGTCTATGACACGCTCCAAATGCAATATTCTGATTGAAAGGGGAGCTACGCTTCAGTGAGCACCGATGAAGAGGCTGCTCACGTGCAGCTCCCCACTCCGCAGGCGTGCGCGCCCGCACACACCGTATAGCCAACAGGTGCCAACTCGCCTCGGCTGGAGCTCGCGCTTTCTCCCCAGTAGTAGGTGCCATGCTGGGAGCCCACCCCAGCGTGGCAAGCAAGTCCTATGGCCGACGGGGTGCCCAATCCCCGTCCGGCTGAACGCCCCCACTCCCTGACGTCTTGTGCCACGCTGGGAGCCCAACCCAGCATGGCAAACGCCCCACAACATTTTTTTTTTTAAACCTGTAAACGAAACGTCGTCGGCGCTGCCTCCCAGCCCCCCACAACCCGCACCCACCCACTGCGCACCCAGCCTCCCCACACCCCCTCACCCCATACTTACCTCCGGACTCCGGCGTGACGATCTTCGGTGGACCGGGAACACGTCAGCACTCTTCAAAGCCAACCGCGAACTGAGGAAATGCCGGTAAGCTGTATATAGGGCTAGATAAGGGGGTTTCAACTTTGTTGCATATCTCAGGCATTTTTGGGAATTTTTGCACCAAATTTTCAACATGGGTTTTGGAACCCTTCTCATGAATGATGTCACTGTCATGGCGTTTTTGGCTAGAAGGGTGATTTCACAGTGACTGCGAAATCACCTTCGGCCCAAATACCGCCATGACAGTGACATCATTCATGAGAAGGGGTCCCACAAAACCCCATGTTGAAAATCTGGTGCCAAAATTCCAAAATGACTTTTACGAAGGCGGCGCTATGCAGTTCCTACGCAGGCTCGCAAGTTCGCTGAAATTTCAATATTTTCACTCTAGATTTTCAACATTGCCATTTTACCACACCTTCTTATGAGTAGTACAGCTGTCATTTTCACATCTCACCCAAAATGTGTTTCAGCCCATGTAGCGCACAATGGCGCAGTCGGTGTGCGAACTCAGTGTATGGGACACATTAAGAAAATCACAGTGACACTGTTCATGATCAGAGGTCTTAAAATGGCTATGTTGAAAATTTGGTGAAAAAATTCCTAAAAATGACTTTTACGAGCGTGCATTGCGCAGTTCCTACGCATGCTCGTAAGTTCACACATTTTCAATATTTGCACTCCAATGACTTCCAAATACCTAAACAGCACATAGAAGCAAGCAACATTCGGCACTGACAAATGCTTGTTTTAAACTAGGAATACCCCAACTGCCTTGCAACAAACATGCTGAGGGCAGTGTGCAAATCTGTGTGTTGGGGTGGGTTGGAATCGTCTTCCTATAACAGTGAAGGAGGGTGTAACTTGACTCCTGATTTTTCTTTTGGGGGACACACAAATTCTAGTCAGATCTACCATGGCTGCATTCTGAAGTTAGTGAGATTGTGCTGAATTGTGAAGGATACATGGAGAAACAACACAATGTTTTTTAACCAGTAAGATTTATTTTATTTTCTATTCCAAGGAAGGCAGACACA
Organism: Neoceratodus forsteri; assembly: GCA_016271365.2. Lineage (NCBI taxonomy): Eukaryota > Metazoa > Chordata > Ceratodontiformes > Ceratodontidae > Neoceratodus > Neoceratodus forsteri. The sequence continues at coordinate 788,595,964 of CM057449.1, read as the reverse complement.
TTATTAGGAAAAGATATGGAGGTGCTGATTTTAATGGAAGGAATGGTAAGCAATAAAGGTTTTGTATAACGATCATATACTCATAGTGATAGAAACAGACTGATTCAGAACCCTGGAGCCCCACCATCAGAATAAATTAGGAATGCACATTTCATTATTCACATTGAGGTGAATCAACCCAAACGTCATGACTCAGTTGACCTATACTTGCATGGCAGTGTATTTTACTGATTGTTATTATGCTGTGCTGTTTTTACTTGATTGATGTACGGCGCCCAGAGCCTCCGGGATGGGCGTCTTCTTAAATAAAATTTGCCTTGCCTTGCATGGCTAACCCCTGTTCTGCAGATGCAGTCCCTGTTCTCTACATTAAGATGCAACATTTTATCTATGGACTACTGATTGCTACTTTTGTGACTGACATTAGGACTATGACACACTCCGCTATGCACAATTGGAACAAAAAAAATATTTAGGATAATACAAACATTTTTCACAGAGAACACATGGGTACTTCTATTTTACATAGAAACACTTATTCCAGTTTCTGTTATGCACAGACTTGTACCCAAGAATTACGGAGTTTGGATCAGTCCAATTTCAGATATTAGGCTACTGCTATTTAATATATGGCAATGCATATGTCACCTTGGGACTATTTCTATATTATTTTTTTTTGGGGGGGGGGATTTTGCATAGAACAAACAGGGACACTCATGATATCGATCACAAAATACAGGTTACTCACCTGTAACAGGAGTTCTAGGAATGGTATATGTTGTTCATCCACACTTATTGGCAGGTTCCTTGCCGCTTTAAATCTTGCCGGAAGGTCTTCAAGCTGGCTCCTCCCACCGACCCGGGTGGTAAAACTCGCGGCTCCGCCCCATGATGCCAGACCTAGCCTGCTGGAAGCCAAGTTGCAAGTCGAAGCCAGGGAGGCCGGGTGGGTCGTGTGGATGAACATATACCATTCCTAGAACTCCTGTTACAAGTGAGTAACCTGATTTCTAGGGACATGGATATGTTGTTCATCCACACTTATTGGCAGACTCCTAGCAGTTCTCCGGGAGGAGGGAGGCAAGGCGCACACCCCCTACTTAGGTATAAAGACTGGAGAACCGAGGCCCCGACCAACATCCCGGCGTGACACAAGGTCGATGTGGAAGAGGAAAAACGGTATAGCCTGCTTCCAGGTAGAAGCCCTGCGGATATCCTGGACAGGAGTATCCTCGGAAGCGGCCACCGATGCAGCGGAAGGGTGGGTAAAATGAGTACTTATCCCTCTAGGAGGCTCCATGCCCGCCCACCTATAGCGAAGACCTATGCAGGAGGTGACCTTCCCGCTCATCGTCCGCTTGGCTGCAGGTCTGCCAGGTGCAGCTTCAGCGTAGATGACAAACAGGTGTCGAACCTCTCCCGAACTTCAGCCCTACGCTCCCTGGGTAGGCGAGCATTAAAAAGAGTCCTAATGGATCCTATATACGGCCTCCGAGGCGTGAATGGGGATGAACCCCGGCAGAGACAATACCCAGTTAGGGAAAAAAACTCCACCACCGCCTACGGAAGAAACTTCGGGTGAGGCGCAGGACAACCTTGTCCCTGTGGAAGACCAGATAGAGAGATTCAAAGGAGCGCCTGGAACTCTCCCTTCCTTCTGGATGGCAGAGTAGCCCCAAGAAGATGTCCTTCCACAACAGGTGGGGAAACTCGCACCTGTGCAAAGCTTCTAACGGCTTGCCTGTGAGCTAAGCCCATACCAGCGAAGATCCCACAGAAATGGGGATACTCTCCCCGAAGGGGAGGTGTGATCGAGGCCTAGAAAAGCACCAGACCACCTTTTCTGCACCACCGACTGCCTTCCGGCCCGCGCCCGGAAGACAGGGGTGACCAACAGAAACACCTAGAGGGTCGTCGGCCGAAGCCCTAGTTCAAAAGAACGGACCGCAGATGGTCCGGAATGCTCGCCGAGGGACGGGAGAGGGGGCCCAGGCCCTATCCCAACACCAAATGGAGAACTCTTCCATTTGAAGACGAGCATGTTTGGCCGACTCCTGGCAGGATGCCTCAAAAATGTCGAGGACCTTGCCAGAAGACCCAAGGCCTGGCCACTAGCCGCACAGGGGCCAGGCCGTCAGGTGCAGGGATTGAAGGTCCAGATGGAGTACCTTCCCCTAAAAACAAAGAACAGGACCGGGCGGGCTGGAAGCCGCCTCGGGAGCCTGGGGCTGAGACTGAGGAGAGCTGGATACCAGAGCTGGCAAACCAGTCTGGGGCTACCAGCATCGCCTGCGCCTAGTCCCTCCTCGCCTTGCCCGTGGGTCAAGGGAAATGGGGGAGAGGTGTAGAAGAGGCCCGGGGTCCGCAGCCTCGACGGCATCCCCTACAGCCAACCTTGCTGAGGGGGCGGGCATGAGAGTCTCTGCCTCGTATTCTCCCTGGAGGGAAGGAGGGAGAAGATCCTGTGCTACCTCCAGCAGGGAAGACCACTCGTGAAAAGCAGCCTATGTCCGGCTTAGGGCATCAGCCAGGGTGCTGGAGGCTCCTGCCATCGAATGGCTAGGAAACCGCCTACTGGCTGCGCGAAAGACCCAATGCGGAGAACCTCCTTGTGCAGATGCAAAGGGCTCGTCCGAACCTGGCGGGGTAGGTAGCACATGGTCGTGGTGTTGTCCGCCTGGACTTAAACCACTAGACCCCGCACAAACAGAGCAAGCGGTGCAAGCTAAGCGGACCGCCTGGAGCTCCAGTGGGTAGGAAGACATCAGGACTCCCGAGAGGACCAGAGGCGGAGCACTCTGTATTCCCCTTGATGGGTACCCCCACCCATCCGAGAAGCATCGGTCGGAGAAGACTGTCGACCCGGGGCAGACGAACAGGATGTTCTCCTGCAAGAGCTGGAACGGTCCGAAGGAGAGCTTTCCCTCACTCCTGGGCTGTAGTCACGAGCTGGTCCAAAGGAATGCAGCACTGTGACCGCTGGCTGGCCAGCCCCCACTAGGGGGACGCATGAACCGGCGGGTCCAAACAGACCACGCTGAAGCCTGCCACCGCGAGGCCCAGGAGGTCCCGGCAGGGCGCAATTACCCAGTCAGACCTGACTAGGTAAGGGAGGAAGAACCTCAGCCCTGTCCGCCAAGAGCCGAGCTCAGACTCAAGAGTCTAGCCTCGTCCCGAAGAAGGATCACCCGCTAAGACACGAATTCCAACGTGGCTCCGATTAAAGGAGACCAGTCTGAGAGCCAGAACTCTGGATCGTCCCCTTCCGCCTGGAAGTGTTGCAGTCAGGCCACCGTCCGGCTGGGGTTACGCCCGGACCCCTCAATGCCACAGAAGCTGCTGAGCAGAGACCGAAGGGCCTGGCCTGGAACTCGTAAAGAGATCCCCCGCTTAAGAAAGGGAGGAGTCTCCCAAGAAATGGACGGAACAAAGTGTAAGTACGTCCTGGAGGTCCAGGAAAGAAGCCACACGCCTCGTTCTGAGGATGGGATATCTGAGGCAGAGAGACCATCCGGACGTGCAGAAAGAATGGGGCGCAAGCCCCTCGTCCGTTTGGGACCAGGAATACCTGGACATGAACCCAGGGTCTGAAGGAGGATCCGAAACCTTCCTGATCACCTCTATTTAGAGGGCCAGGCAAGTCGGCTCAGCGGGCCGACAACGAGGCTGTGGACCCCAAGACCCCCGTGGGGCAACGGCTTGAAAGGGTGGTGCCTGCTCGCAATCCCGAGGCAGGACCTTCCCCTAGCACCTCCGACACCCAGAGGTCCGGGAAGGCGGACCAGGTGGAGGAGGGGGAGCTGTCTCCCCACAGGGGAACCCAGGAAGGGGCGACGGGGCCAGGGACAGCACCCCTTAGCCCGTCACTGAGCAGGCTTGGAGGAGGAACTGGCCGAGGGGGCTCCTGGGCCTTTACCTCCCTGCTTCCTTTTAGAGGAAGACGCTGTGGAGTCAGGGCACCCAGCGCAAGCCTGCTGGCCCTCGTGCTGGGGTTGATGGGCCAGTCGGGCCGCAGGGGCCAGGGGGGCAAAGGGGCTTACGCAAAGGCTGCCGGCTGCCCTTGTCTTTCCAGGCCGGACTGACAGAGTCCGGAGTGACATCGGACTTCTCGGTCCCCTGGAGGTGTCCCTCCACTCCAGGGCCGAAAAGGTCAGTCCCCAAGAAGCGGATGTCCGCCAACATGCTGGGTTTCCATGAGAGACAGAGGATACCTCAGTCACGCCCTCGCGGCCTTAGCCACTACAGCCACACCCGACCTGGCACAGGAATCACCTAAGTCCAGAGCAGTCTAGGCTGCTGCTTTGCCACCGCCTCTACCCTGGTCCCGCACCCGCCAGACCGTGGTCCGAGGTCAGCCAGGAGATGAGGAGCACCTCATCCAGGGAGCCCAAAAGGCATGGGAGAAATGTGCCATCAGTGCAGCCGAGCTGGCCGCAGCGTAAACCTTGCGCCCGACATAGTCCATCCTTTTGGACTGTTTGTCAGGGGGCCTATCCACATCCCGAGCGTTCCCAGAACACTGGAAAACATTGTCGGTAACTAACCCCCTCAGTCGAGGGGTGCTCAGAGAAATCGGGCAAAGAACCGACAGGGACAGAGTACTTCCTGGCCATCCTGGCCGAGGGTGCAGGGCAGGAAGTAGACCGCCACCAGAGCTCCAAGGCCGGGCCTACGATGGCCAAGGCCACCGGGAAGGCCTCCGAAGGTGAACCCCCTCGATCTAGAATCTCCGTCAGGGGATAAGGGGCCCGTTTGGACACGGGCTCGAGCTGCATCCCGGTGAACTCCAAGATGAGCTGTAGCAGACCCATGAAGAACGATGGGCTGTCGTCCACAGATCATTCCGGAGAGGACCCCAGGTCCTCCCGAATGGGGAACATAGAGGAGTCGATTTCGGACTCCAAGGGGTCTGCAAAGAGCTGCCTCAGGCCTGAGTCACTCTTCGTCCGCCGAGGGTGGGCGGGAGTGAGGGGGACAGACAACCTACAGGACAGGTCGTGACCCGACCGAGGTTCCACCGAGGGTGGTGGGGCAGCAAGGTTCGGACGAACAACCAGCCCCGAAGTGGGCACCTCAACTGCAGTGAGCAGTTGAGTCAGCCGATCGGGTGGCAGCTGCTTGCTGGACGGGGAATGAATCGGAGTCGACTGATTCCCGGACAACAACTGCTGCCACATGAACTCCTTGTAACGTCGACGTCATCTGCACTGAAGCCACTCCTCATCTGAGGAGGGAGTTGAAGAAGAACGGTAATGCCATTTAACTCTGTGCCTCGACCGAGAACGCCGAAGTCGGCGTGAGTGGCTTGACCAAGAGGAGGACAGAGACAGAGACCCAAATCCTCAGGGAAACCGAGGGCGGGCCTGGGAAGGAGCGGGGAGCGCCCGCTCTTCCCTCGGCTCGGGAGAAAGGGCAGAGGCCTGTCGACCCGAAGGTAGAGGCAGAACCTCAGCCTCCGCCGGGGGGACCGGCGAAGGGATGGCGGCTCCAGCAGAGGACAGCCCAGATGGCCGGTCGAGAGACCGACAGCGTCGGCAGAGTCCTGGCGGCTGACCTGACAGGGACATGACCAGCGGCGTGAGCCGCACCTCGACGAGAGTGTGAGGCGTCGGCGGCCGGCAGGGGAGGAACTCTCCACTCCTCCATCGCCCGACGATGGGACTTAGCCTGCGACTCCTTGGACTTGGGCTGAGAGGGTCCCAAGGTCCCTCTCCCTTCGAGGAAAGGGACTGGCGAAGCTCCTGAACAAAGCTGGAATGAGGAGAACTCAAGGATAGCGGGATAAGCGCCGTGACCGAGGGGGGGGGCCGACTTGGACGCCGCCCCCTCCATGGAGGAAAGAAGATCGAGCTGCTCAGCCGAGACAGCCGACGCGGACACTGCCCGACGAGTCTCCAAGAAATTTTCCGGAGCGGAAAAGTTTCAGGTCACCCGAGCCCCGAACGGGCCGCACGATTCTCCAGTGAGCTGGTCGAAAGGACACAGCAAAAATCGCAAACTTGCAGATCATGATCCAAGTCGAGGCAGTAGACGCATGTGGAGTGCAGGTCTTTCCTGGAGGAATTAACCGGGCACCTCCGGGAGCCGGAAAACAAATGATTCATCGCTGCAGTGAGAAGAAGAAGATCGAAGTTTAGAAAAACTTCCAATTAAATTCGGAGAAACCAAAAATTTCAGGAACCAGTCGAAAACGCAGAGCGCTAAGGAGGGAATCTGAGCTTCCAAGCGTAAGGAAGATCTGGCGTCATGGGGCGGAGCTGAGAGTTTTACCATCCAGGTGGGTGGGAGGAGCCAGCTTGAAGACCTTCCGGCAAGATTTAAAGCGGCACGGAACCTGCCAATAAGTGTGGATGAACAACATATCCATGTCACTAGAAATTAGTATTCCATACTCATTACACCAAGATGTTCCATCTTACTGTAGATAATAGGGACTGCATCTGGGAAGTGGGGGTTGACCATACTATGCAAAGATACCTCAACTTGTCGTCATGATGGTTGCAGAGGGACTGGAAGGAAAAGCATGCCTCTTTACAGACACAAAGATCTGAAACAGGGTTGATATACAGGGGAAGGTGTAAAGGATGAGAATGGACTTGGCAAGGTTGGAGGAATGGTCAGAAGTATGGCAGCTGGGATTCAATGCAAAGAAGTGCAAAGTAATGCACCTGGGAAACAAAAACCCAGGGGAAGAGTACACCGGTGGGGGGGAGACAGTAACCACAACAAAAATGGAAAGGGACCTGGGGGTAATCATATCAGATGACCTAAAGGTTAGCAAGCAATGTGAGAAGGCAGTAGGGGTGGCTAGGTGATACTGGGATGTATAGTGAATGGCATCAGTGGTAGAAAACAAGAAGTTGTTATCCCTCTGTACAGATAGTCTGAGACCCCATCTAGAGTACTGCATCCAGTTCTGGAGACCCCATCTCCGCAAGGACATAGACAGGATGGAGACAGTCCAGAGAAGGGCAACTAAAATGGTGCAGGGTCTGCAAAAGAAGCCATACGAGGAGAGACTAAAGGAGCTTAATTTGTATACCCTTGAGGAAAGGAGGGATGGGGAGTCATGACAGAAACTTTTAAGTACCTCAAGGGAATCAACAAAGTCCAAGAGGGTAGCATCCTTTCAGAAAAGAGATGTGCAAGAACAAGGGATACAATATGAAAATAGAGAGGGATGACTGGGGGTAATGTGAGAAGTATTTTTTTCACAGAGAGGTGGTTGATGCATGGAATGGCCTTTGTGAGGAGGTTGTGGGGTCAAAAATAGTGGGGAATTCAAGAATGCATGGGACAGACATAAGGCAATTCTTGTAGGAGGTAAGAAGAAATAGGCTGTTGGTTAACTAGGATCTGCAGCTTATCCAGTAGGTAGGGATATGGGCAGACTAGGTGGGCCAAGCAGTCCTTATCTGTGTCAAAGTCTATAATTCTATGATTTCTGTGTTGCATCTTTTTTTTTTTTTTTTTACTACACTTCATCAAATGTGCATTCCCTATTGATTCAGATGGTGGGGTTCCAGGGTTTCACTTCTTTGTGTTTCTCTCATACCATTATATGACTGAATAGTTTTACAGGTCCTGTACCAGTCTACTGTACTTAGTAGACCACATACATTTTTACTTTAATTTCTTTATTTTTACACTTGTCATTTTTTAATCAAAAATTAAGCGCTTAGTAGCTGTGCACAAGTAAAAAGACATGCTTCAACTTACTCTAAAAACAGAGAAGTAAAACTCAATAACTACACAGGCTCAGTACACACTGCATTTCCAACTAGATGCAGTTTCACCTCATCCCCTCCATGAATAAAAAAAAGGTAGGCGTGGATCTTTAGGAGTTTCTCTAGGTGGAGGTGGATGGATCTTTACCCCAAAAAAACCCAAAAAATAACGCTTCCTCCCACTACTCAGGTTCCAGTTCTTGTACTGCCCATTTAAGAAAATAGTACCCTGCAACCACTGACTAACATGAAAGCATATTTATTTAAGGGCGGAAAACACTTCTTGGAGGAGGGTAAGGTGGAGGATACTATTTACACCTTCAGTCAGTTCCACGGACAGAAAACATGACATCACTCCTTTTGTACATGCAAAATGTCTGCAAGCTCCACCTACTGCAGCCATAAAAATGCAAGCAAGTCATTCTTATTAAGCTGTAGTAACCTTGGTTAGCATGTTCTCTTCTCGTAACTCAGAGGGTTGGTGTGCTTCAGGCAGTGACCCTCATTTCACTTATGTATAGCAGCAATTGAACTCTCCATTCTGATTTTTTTTCCATACCTGCTTGCTCCAGTTCTAGTATACCCTGGTCTCCCAACTCTGCTGCAGCTGGGCAACTTAACCCTCCTTAAGAATTGAGCTTAATGCCACCACGTAGGCTGTAGGTACAAATCTGCCAAGATATTACTCTCTCACTTGCAGGTACAGAACTGCGGCCCACAGATCAAAACTGTGATTGATGTCCTCCACTGGGGACTGAGTCCTTTGCTCAGTCTGCTGCCAGCCCTATGTTTCTGCAATCAGCTCCTCCTCATATCTGTCACCACACAGAGACAGATTCCACCCCCACAGGCACCACTGAATCTTCTCACTTCTTGACTACAGCTCGCCTTTCAGTTCTTCCTTCCAAATTCATCTTCCAAGGATTCAGTACGCACCATGAGCAGCCTCACAATGAAAAATTAACATGGCTGAGCTACCCACACCTACACAGCAGCAAATCATAACTGCCACGGACCTAGTCAAGCTCTGCTACTCTTGCATCAGTCAACCCCCCACCCAAAACACTGACTAGACAGAGTTATGTAACAAGAGCCTGCATGAGTCAAGATGCCATGCAGCCACTAGCTTTTTGGCTTTGTAGTGGATGATATCGGTTTGCTGTCCCTTCTAGTGAGCATGTATGCCATGGCATACTTAACATATCAATAGCTATGCCGTGCCTTGTGTGACTGCATAGCATAACTAGCATTTCTGCGGCTGTGTGGCTGGTTTTTCTGATTTCTGCGGCAAGCACCGATTTCTGTGGCCACTGCTGCAACCACAAAATCGCAGAAAACACGGGGCACTGATCACAGCTCATCCTTGGTTCAAAAGGAGGGAAAGAAAGCTTCAACACAAAATTTAAATCCCAAGGTGGTGTAGGGCTGCAGATGAGGGGTTTCATATGGAGAATCCCTTTCAGAAAGGTTTTGGATATTTCCAACTGAGACACGGGCTTAACATCCACGAGCATGTGATAGGCCGAAATGGCACACAAATAGACTGAGAGAGGAATCCGATAACCCTGAATCAGAAAGATGAAGCAGGTACTCCATGACTTGAGGGGCTGAACAAGTGAAAGGGTCCCAACCTTTGGAAGCAACTTCCACTTCATGGCGTAAGTGGACCTGGTAGAGGGCTTTTGAGCCTCCACTATGACTTGGGCTACTCTGGTGGAAACCCCAAAACGTGATTTCACTATGTCTGCAGGAGCCACGCATGAAGGTGCAAGGTCCCGGGTGCACATGCCAGCCTTGGTTCTGAGTGAGGAGGGTGTGCATCAGTGGAAGAGGAACCAGGAGTTCCCTTGCCAGTTGTTGAAGCGAGAACCAAATTTGTCTGGGCCAGGAAGGAGCAATTAGGATCATTCGTGCTCTTTTTGCCGGCAGTTTGATAAGCACCCTCTGAAGAATGGAAAATGGGGGGTAAGCGTGTAAGAATCTCCCTGTCCAAGACGGACGTATCATGCCAGAAAGCACCATGCTCTGGAATGAGCGAGCAAAAGCTGGGAAGCTTTGCGTTGGATGGGGAGGCAAAGAGGTCGAGTTCCGGTCATCCCCATCTCTGAAATAGAGACTGCCACTTCCTAATCTAGTTCCCATTCGTGAGCAAGGGTGAGAGATCTGCTTAGACTGTCCACCAGGACATTTTGCACTCCTGGAACATGCACTGCTGTGAGAGAGAGATTGTGCTGGACTGCCCAGTTCCACACTCTCATCGCTTCACTGCAAAAGGGGTATGAATGAGTGCCTCCCTGCTTGTTGAGGTACCAGATTTCAGACATGTCTGTCTGGACTTGCAGTAATCCCCTTGGGAGGATGGACTGAAAAGCCTGAAGAGCGTACAGAACTGCTCTCATCTCCAGAACGCTGACGTGCAAGGACATCTCCAACTGGGACCAGAGACCCTGAGCTTGAAGGTCCCCCAACCCAGACTGGGAGCATCTGTGGTTAGAACTCTGAGGGGGGCTGGGCCCTTAAACGGGAGACCCAAAGACAGGTTCAAGGGATCCTTCCACCAAATTAAGTCTCTCTGGAGAGTGAAGGAAATTAGGACCGGGTGGTCCAAATCATCCTTAAGTTGATCCCACTGAACTCGCAAGGACCGCCGAGTGATTTTCATGTGAAGCCTTGCCAGGGGAACCGTGGAGATGGAGGCCGCCATCAAACCCAGTAACCAAAGGACCTCTCGGGCTGGGAGAGATCTGGAAGAGGATACCAGAGTAGCCTGCTTGATCAGTTTCCCCCCAGTCTGGCACGGAGAAAGGTTCTGCCCTGGATTGTATCCAGAACTGCTCCAATAAATTGCAGATTCTGAGAAGGAATCTGTGAAGACTTGGGGATACTGACCGTGATCCCCAGTCTGGAAAACAAATCCTGGGTGACAGAGGGCCTCCAAAAGTAAATCCCTGGATGAGGCTGAAACCATCCAATCGTCCAGGTAAGGGAAAAGTGATATGCCCCGACGCCACAGGGCCGCAGCCACTATCGTTAGGCACTTGGCAAAAACTCTGGGTGCCGAGGAAAGACCAAAGGGGAGGGCTCAAAACTGGTAGTGCTCCACTTGGAAGGAAAAGTGCAGGAAGTGATGGTGGCTAGGGAAAATTGGGATGTGCAGGCAGGCATTCTGCATGTCCAGAGCACACAATCAGTGGTTCTCCTAAAGAAGGGGCAGGAGGCTCTATTGTTTCTTTTGACAAGAGAGCCTGAATTTCCTCCCTTATGAGAAGGATCTGGTCTCGTGAGTAGGCTGACCTTCTTGGTGGAGATTCTAGAGGAGGTCCCAGAACTCCAGAGTGTGTCCTTGGGACGGTAGCTGCAGGATTCAAGCGTCAGAGATGATGCTCTGCACTCCTGTGCATGGCGAGAGGGGGTGGGGCTAGGGAGTCAGAAGGTGGCAGGATGGGCAGGGGAGGGCCCCCTGGGCATTTCTGGGTTTTGGAGGCAGGCAGGGGAGTGAAAGTGCCCGAGGCCTTGCGCTTGCCCTGGCAGTGATTCTGGGCCTGTCTACACTGCCTCCAGGTCCTTTTCCGAAAGGGCTGCTGACCCAGAGTGCCCGATCAGTAGATGGACTTGACTGACCAAAGGGCTTGACCGCTGTCCTGAAGGTCCGTAATATCTTTGATGTCCCCGCCAAAGCGCACCGAGCCCCTGAAAGGAGCATCATGAATCACAGACTGGACCTCGTTAGCGAGGCGAGAAATGCGAAGCCAAGCATGCTGCCAAAGGGAGACAGCAGTCACAGAGGTCTGGGCCACTGCATTGACAGCGACGCAAGTGGCTCGAAGAGCATGCCTGCAAGAAATCTTGGACTGACGAATGTCCTTGGCGAGCTCCTCCTTGAGATGTGGAGATTCCACAGACTGGACACGGGCATCAAGCTTGGCTAGGGTGGCCTTTTGGTGGGACACCATGTGAGCTACATAATTGAGGGATCGCAACGCACACATAGCCAAGAAATAAACTTTCTTCTCGTACTGGTTAATATGACTTGACTCTTTGTCTGGAGAAGTGCTCGTGCTTGGCAACAGAAAAGCAATCATGAGCCACTGAAATGACAACAGAGTTGGCCTTCGGATGTGAACTCAGGAAGTGAGCATCCTTAGGCGCCTAGTAAGTCCTGTTCGCTCTCTTGGGGACAGCCGGGATGGAGTGGGGCAGCTGCCAGATGGTCGTGGTGAGATCCTGATAAGGCCCAATCCATGGAGGAACAGGAATGGGGGACAAAGACTCAAGATCCAGATGCTTGGCAAGTCTGTCTCATGGGATCCTGTTCCTCAGACTCCCATTCGTAAAATTGTTGTATGGACCTCAAAAGGTCCGAAAAGGACAGATCCTCCGGAGATGACTTGGGAGAGGCCTTCCCTTTAGGGACCAGGGATTCATGGCTTGACTATTCCTCTGATGAATCCTCCACAGAATCCAGATCATCTCCTACACCAAAATCAGGGAGAGCTCTATCCTGCGGGTTAGTCCCCCTGACATGTACCGTAGATGGAGGAGAGCTCAGGGGGACAAGGACCTGGGAGGGGAACAAGGTGGTGGGAGTCTGCTCTCCAGGTCCGTCACCAACTCAGATGGCGCCTCCTTCCACCAAGACTGGATAAAGGTCCTAAAGTCCGGCTGAGAAGTCAGAGTGGGAGGAGGAGGGATAGCACGGGGTGGCACATAATCGTACCCCCGGTATCCCTGATGAGAGTATCCTAGGTACAGGGAGTATCCTGGGAAGTAGAGCCCCACAGAGCTCCAATCATGTGGTGGACCAGTCGGGGAGTAGTCCAAGGAATACCCAGAAGGGTAATGAGGGACATGAAGGGGTCTTGAAAAAATCCCTAATGTCAGAGGAGCTGACGTGGGGGGAGCCCATGAAGGACCAACCGTAGTGTATATAAGACGCTGGTCCGGCACAGGGATGGCCGACATCTGAACAGCAGTTGTCAGGACCAGCGCCACCAGGCCCGGTGTCACAAACTGATCTGGTGTCTGGTAGGTTGGTGTCGGAACCCGACAGGGTATCAGACAGGAGAAACTGGTCTGCCGAAGGAGCTGGACGTGGGGGCAGATAAGCAGGTCCCAGCAAGGAGATAGCAGTCGGAGGGTCCAGCGTCAGGAAAAATTTTACTGGATCCAATGGCGGTGGAGAGCCCGGCATCAGGTCTGCAGCCGGAAGAGAGCTAATCCTCCTGGCGGGGAAAAGGGGGTGCCTCTGTCTTCAGACGGATTAGGAGGCATCTCCTCCCCAGAGGGGGAGCAGGGGTTGGATACTGGAAAGTGGACCACATCCAGAAGACCAGTGCTCTCTCCACCCGGGGTAGCTGGATTTGAAGGATGAGCTACCGGACATCGGGTGGGCTGACACGTCCCCGATGGAAGAACCAGGTCTGTGCAGCACAGAGGTCGACCTCACAGGCCGTGAGCTGGGCGGGATGGGGAGGAGCACCCTGCTAACGTATCGGCCGAAGCCAGGGGGGGTCCCCAGAGAGCAGACTTAGCGGCCGGGTGGTCCCCGGAGCAGCCGGGGGCAGACTTAATGGCTGAAGCAGGGCAGTCACCCGAGGGGCCGGAGGCCAACTTACCTGCCAAGACTGGTAGCAAGGCTGTGGTAGTACCGCTGGCATCCCCAGACGCGGCCTGGACTATTTCAACTGCAGGTGGTGGGGGTAAGGCATTGCTGGAGGAGGGCCTGTAAACCTCAGCCTTGGAACCCTCTGAAAAGTGCTCCCGCTCCTGGTGTTTCTTCTTTTCTTTATGTTTGGAAGGAGAAGTGGAAGAAGGTGATGATGGCTCCCTGATCCGCTCCATTTGCTTCTCCTGCGAAGCCAAACGACACTTCAGCAAACGGGCCTCCAGAGCCTGCCATCTCAGTTTCCGGGTGGCCTGGTTAAAAGGCTGGCCAGTCTGGGCAGGTAGCCGTAGGATGGTTCGAGCCTAAACAGATGATGCAGTTATGGTGGCCGTCCTTGTGTGGGATCTGGGTGCCACAAGTTTCACAATTCTTCGATGTAGGTGAATACAGATTCGAAAGAGACCAAAAAACTTGGAAATAAGCTAAAAACAATGGCGATCGCTGAGCAAGTCTACCACGAGGTATCCGCATGAGGTGATGGCGGGAAAAAACTGGAGGGCGGGCGTGGGGACCGCCCACTATGTCCGGTCATGCTGACATCGACACATGATGTCGGGTGGATGGTCTTCCATCAGGCATTACTGGAAAAGTCTGCTGTGTGGTCCAGACGCCAGGTGGCGCTAGTCCTACATGTTATGACCTACTGCAGGAGCCCTCTCGAAGTAAGATCACGTAGTGACCCACCCTGCTAAGTGCTGCAGCAACTACTGCCAGGCACTTCGCAAACACCCTTGGTGCCGAAGAGAGGCCAAAGGGCAGGGCCCTGAACTGAAAGTGTTCTCCCTGGACTGCGAACCCAATATATTTTCAATGACCTTCAGCTACAAGAATGTGGAGGTAGGTGTCCCACATATCCAGGGATGTGAGCCAGTCTCCTTGACGCAACATAGGAATCAGGTTGTGCAATGTGACCATCCTGAAATGTTTGTATGTGACTGATAGGTTCAGGTCACCGAGGACGAGAATCGGTCTCAGGTCTCCTGACTTCGTCGGGACCAGGAAGAAGCAGGAATAGAATCTAGTGCCTCTCTCCTATGGAGGAATGGGCTCTATGGCGTTTTTGGACAGCAGAGTGTGAATCTCCTGCCAGATGAGGACTGCGTGTCCCGCCGAGTGACGGGATGGTGCCTCTCCGGAGCGGTGCACATGAACTCTATAGCGTGCCTGTGTTTTATAAGCTCGTGAACCCACTGGTCGGAGGTCACTTGTCTCCAGGATTCTGGATGAAGAGAGAAGCGAACCCACCTCCTCTCCCGACAGAACGTCGCAGGGAGGTGGGTTTGGCTGGAAGTCATGCTGTTGAAGGGGGAGGGAAAGTGGCTTGGGCAGACAGTCTGTCAAGAGTTGGGAGGCCAAGAAACCCCTGGGGCCACCACGTCAACCAAAGCCACCTCGCCGAGCACGGGGTTGCTGAGGCTGCTGTCCCCCCTCTGCCACGAAAGCGAGACCTCCGAAACTGTCTCTGCTTCGGGCGATACACAGACTGCACGGTACAGATGGCCTTATTGGAGTCCTGTAATCTGTTGATAATGTGCTCCATTTCTTTGAGGAAAAAAAAAAAATGGAACCCTTAAAGGGCGCGTCTAGGATGTTGGACTGAACATCCGGCGCGAACACTGAAACCCTGAGCCTGGAATGGTGCAGAAGACAGATGCCCATAGCCACTGCCCTAGCTGAGATGTCTGCAGAGTCGTATGCAGACCATAACACGTGTGCCCTCGTCTGACCCTGTTTGGAGTATTTTTGCAAGTTCAGCCTTCTGAAGGCAGTCGGGCACTCCTTGCAATATGTCCACACCTTGTTCCCAGAGGGCGTTTTGTAACTGGACCACATGTGTCAGGAAGTTTAAACTCCCGATGCTGCAGGTGGCAGACGTGTACATCTTCCTGCCCATGGAATCCAGCTGCTTGGACTCCCTGTCCGGAGGCTGGGTGCTCAGATGTTTGGGCCTCTGCAAACAATCATGAGCTGTTCATAGAACCACAGAGTCAGCGGTAGGTTGTACAGCCAAAAAGAAGTGTTCTTTAGGTGCCCGGTACAGCCGTTCTGCCTTTTTTGGGATGGCAGTGGATGAGTGGGGGCGCCAAGTGCCTGTGCGATGTCCTCGAAAGTATCCACCATGGAATGGATAATGACAGGCTTGGGGTCTTTTTACCGAAAGTACTTGGCAAGCCTCATGGGTTCAGGGTCCAAGTCCTCCGTATCCCATCCCATGTTGGCTTGTATATGTATCAATCTCCATGAATGATGAGTCGTCTGGAAGTGATTTTCACAAATCTTCAGGTTCACCAGACGGAGGGTCCTCATAGGAATTGAGGGAGAAGTTGGACGTGTGGTAAGAGTCAGTGGAGGAGATGGAGGGAGATCTGTGTCTCCTACACTTGTGCCTGTGCCGTTTGGGGCTAGAGATACTAGAGCTCCTGGAGCAGGATCTATGACCCCTTCTTTTTTTCCATATGTTTCCAAGGTATCTCTGGAGAGAGATGTTTTCCCCTGTCCTCATCCGAGCGGGGTTGAGGAGGCACTTCAATAGGCTGGGGCAGAATCTCCTCACTAGGAATCGGTACCGGGCCAGGATAGGCCAGAGTGCCAGTGTAGGCACAACCAAAAGGATATCCAGCCAATTAGTTTCCCAACAATGTGATAAGTCTTTGACCTGACTACGGTTGAGCTTCAGAGAACCAGGCACCAGGTCCAGCAGCGGTTCTGGCGCTCCGGTGCCAGAACCAACATCAGTCCTGTCCGGCATCAGCGATTGGACTTTTTTTTGGGGGGGGGGATGCTTGAGGATCCTGGTTGTCAGGACAGTCATCAGGACCCAAAGGGACATAATGGACCAGCGTCCGATAAGCCAGCGTCGGTATGTCGTCCACACCGGCATCGGATTAAGGAGGACACGCTGGGGGCGACGGGAACTTTGCCGGAGGAGACGGCAAAGGGGCCTTTGGAGCGCAGTCAGCAGGACTGCATCGATGGGGATCTGATGCAGGCTTGGCGGGGGTTTGTCAGAGGGACAACAGGACCCGACGCTTGTCCGAAGACTTGTGGGCATGTTTTGGCGGGAGGGAGGAAGATCTCCATGCTGACAGGCCCGAAGATTTTGCCTTCTCCCAGGGGTCGGTGCTGCATACAGAGGCCAACCGGGGGCAGCAGTGTGAGACTTACCTGGGATGGACACGTGGCACAACGATGCTGAAGGAGGCTTGATCTTCAGGGTGTGAGAAGTAGCAGAATGCCCTGAAGAGTTCTCCTTGGTCGCAAGGCCTCCACAGGAGGCTGGGGCCTTGACCACTGTAAGGCGGGAGTCATGGCCTGACTACCCCGATCTGGAGAAGGTGTGGGATCCGGAAAATCTCGAACTGGAGGAGGACCTCTCTATCTCTGTCCCGCTCTCTGATTTGTCCTTAGGCTTAGCAGCATGGTGTTTCCTCGAAAACTTGTGGGAACGGCAGGGAAAATGCCCTTCAGAGAATGAGTCCCTTTGCATTGCTGCCAGTTGCTGCGCAGCCAGCAAGGCCTGTAGAGACTTGTCGGCAGATGCAGGTCCGACTATTGAAAGCCTGACAATGGGGTCAAGAGAGTGTCATCATCTGGGTCCAGGCAAAAAAAACACAGGCCACATGTCCATCTTTAGAAGGGATTTGTCTACCACAAGCACACTTACTCGTGTGCCTGGATGGGGTAGTCGACATGCAGAAGCTTGTAGGAAAGAAAAACTGTCGAAAGAGACCGACTGTAGTCAAACATATCTAAACAGCGGTCGAACTGGCGAGAGAGAGCCATGGAGCTAACATTCACTTGTTGATGGTGGGAAAGAACTAGAACATGCTGGGACCGCCGCCCCTTATATACCATGTGGGACGTCGGGGGCGGGGCCAACGTCAGGGAGGGTGGGCCCTGCTAGCTACTGCTGGAAAAGTTTGCCGTGGGGTCCTGTCACCGGCCGGCGCCAGTCCTGTGTGTTACCTGCTGCAAGAGCTTCCTCTCTAAGTAAGATCTACTGTTACGGTAAGTTCTTACATAACTGTACTATCTTATTTTGAGGAGGCTCTTGCAGCAGGCAATACTGGCAGGACCAAGTCCCAAGCAGTACCAGAACCGACCGCAAGTCAGCCAGCAGGAGGCAGAAAGCAAGAGCAGACTGCTCAGGAAAGAAGGACCTGAAGGACAGCTAGTCCAAAACTGGCCCTCCGTCTGGAAGCAATATCCAGACTGTACTGACTGACAAAGGTTTGAACCGAACACCAAGTGGCAGCTGCACAGATGTCAGCAGCAGACACATTCCTGAAACAGGCAGTAGAGGCGGGATACCCATGGTGGAGTGACCATTGACCACCCCAGGCAAGGGCTTGTACTTATGGTAACAGAAGACAATGCAATTTGCCAACCATTTCGATACAGGTGTCCCTTTTCTTTTGGGGGCAAATGAAACATACTACCATATGTCACCATTTAGAAGCCACGGCTTCTACTGCAATTTTCTCTTTTGAGCCATGGCTTCTAAACAAGGGCAGCTATTAATTGAGGACGGCTTTAATTACTAATCCATGACCAGGGCTCCCAAATATAAAAACAGCTCTGCACATCTGAACTAATGATATCTAAAAAATGCCTAACAGTGGTACACATTACAGCCAAATATAAAAATGAATATATTAAAAACAGATTAGTTAGAACAGTACTGTAGGTATATTGTTGTTGCCAACCATATTTCTCATCACTGCACAAGGCCATGAACATAGCCAATCTGTTGCGGACTGATGGATAATGATTTTTCTAGGGTAGCACAGCTACTTAGGCATACCGGTATTAAAACTTCAGCTTCAAACAGGGATGTATCAAATTTCACTTTTTCTAAGCCACCCTTCAGAAGCCACGGCTACAAATCGGGGTGGCTTCTATTAATAAACTTGTTTTTAGCTGCGGCTTTAATTTGGGGGCTTCTAAATGGGGGCAGCTTTAAAATGGTGAAATAATCAGTCTTTCTAACCCGTTGCGTGCAATTCATGTACTAACAGAGCACTCTATGAACATCTGCAGTATGCAATAAGGCCTACGCCTGATTAGAATATTCAGGGAAATAAACATGCAGGTGGATGGATTGGCCGAGCGTTAACTCAAGACACTGCCTTAGGCAGAAACTTAGGATTAGTACGCAAAGACACCCTGTCTTTGTGAAAAATTAAATAAGGCTCTTTATACATCAGAGACTGAAGCTCGGAAGTCCTTGGAGCAGAAGTAACAGCAATTAAAACTAATGCTTTCCATGACAGAAAGCGCAGCTCACAACCTGTGACTGCTCAAAGGGAGGCGGAGTGAGCTTTTCCAACATAAAAAGATCCCATGGAGGGACTGGGTCCCAAATGGGAGGATTCAAATATAGGATACTCCATAAGAATGTGTGGGATATCACCAGCTGGTCAAGACCTTTGCCCTCAATAGGTGCATGGTATGCAGAGGTTGCGGAAAGATGCACATGAAGAGAAGAGTACCCCAGACCGGAGTCCGGAGAGGAGGTACTCCAAAAATCAGATTCACGGGGCAGATGAAGGGATTCAGGTGTCGATCAGCACTCATAAGGAGAAGCACTTCCACTTCATGGCCTAAGTGGCTCTGGTGGAAGGCTGTCTAGCAGCCACCAGGACATCAGCAACCCTGGAGGAAACCCCAAAGCAGGAAATATCCAAGTCTGCAAGAGCCACACATGGAGATGCAGGAACTTGAGCAGCAGCAGGAACCAAATATGAAGCAGCCAGTAAGGAGCTATAAGAATCATCTCTGCCACCTCTAATGAAGCTTGAGGAGAATCCACTGCAGGAGTGGGAAGGGAGGAAAAGCATACAGGAACCTCCCCTTCCAGGACAGGGACAACGCGTTGCACCAGAAAACTCCAGGCCCTAGATCGAGCAAGCAGAAAACCGGCAGTTTTGTGTTGAGTGGGGACGCAAAAAGATCCAACTCTGGACAGTCCCACCTGTCGAACAGATCTTAGACTACAGAGAAAGTACAGTTACGTAAGAACTTACCGTAACAGTAGATCTTCGAGAGAGGCTCTTGCAGTAGGTAATTACATATAGGACTGACGCCGGCCGGCGGCAGGACCCCACGGAAAAATTTCTAGCTAGCAGTCCCTGGCAGTGACCACCATCGCCAGGGTGATCAGCGCCATACAATCGTCACGGGTATAGCAAGGTCCCAGACGCTCTTCCAGTTCTTTTCCCATCACAGGCTTGAAGGCCCGGACGAGAGAAGCAGATATTCCTCGATGGAAAAGGAGCTGAAAACCTAGGGGATGGAGGCGGGTAGATTGCCTATTGCAGAGCCTCTCAAAGATCTACTGTTACGTAAGTTCTACGAACTTACTATCTTACTCGAGAGGGCTCTTGCAGTAGGTAATTACATATAGGACAGAATCCTGCCAGTCTGGAACAAAAGAAAGGCACCAGAAGGAGGTACTACTCCAAGAAGTAGAAGAAAAACTTGCAAGCCTCAAGAAAGGAGGCCTTGCAAGACCGCTTAACCCGAAGCTCTCCGTCACGGCGAGAGGCAATGTCCAAACTGTAATGTTTAGTAAAGGTATGGACGGTAGTCCAAGTGGCGGCAGCACAGATGTCTGCCGCAGACACATTCTTGAAACAAGCCGCAGAGGTTGCTACTCCACAAGTGGAGTGACCTCTGACTTGACCCGGTAGGGTCTTGTACTTGTCATAACAGAAAGTGATGCAATGGGCCAACCATTTTGATAGGCATTGCTTAGAGACAGCATTGCCTTCTCTTTTGTAATCAAAAGAGACGAACAACTGATCAGTCTTTCTGAGATCCTTCGTCCTGTCGGTGTAGTATCTCAAGAATCCTGTGAACATACATGGTATGGAGCAAGTATTCTCCTTGGTTGGAGTACTGCGTGAAAAAGGCAGGTAATTCAATAGACTGATTTAAGGTAGATTCCGCTACCACCTTTGGGAGGAACTTAGGATTCATGCGAAGAGCGACTCGTTCTTTGTGAAAAATCAGATAAGGATTTTGCACATCGGGCCTGAGCTCGAAATTTGCAAGCGGAAGTAATGGCCATCAAGAAGAGCATCTTCCACGATAAAAACTTCAAGTCTGCGGAAGCCGCAGGCTCAAAGGGAGGAAGGGTAAGTTTCTCGAGGACAAAATTCAAGTCCCAAGGGGGAGCTGGAGTCCGGACAGGGGGCCTGAGATGAAGGACCCCTCTGAGAAAAGTTTTGGATACCTCTAATTGGGCAAATGCCTTATCAGTGAAAGGGACATGGTCGGCTGAAATAGCCGCCATATGGACTTTCAAAGAGGAGTGGCTGAGACCCAGGTCGAAAAGATGACGCATGTAACCAAGTAGAACGGTCACAGGACAGGAAAAGGGCTCCACGTTCCTGGACGCAGCCCAGATGGAAAATCTTTTCCATTTCATGGCGTAGGTGGACCTAGTGGAGGGTTTTCTAGCCTCCACGAGAATCTCGGCCACCTTAGGAGAAACACCAAAGCGAGATTGAGCTAGGTCTGCAGGAGCCATGCATGAAGTTGAAGGGACTTGAGTCCCGGATGGACCAGGGTCCCCTGATCCTGGGTCAGCAATCCTGGAGATAAAGGAAGAGGAAGAAAAGGAACCTCTTGAGTATTGTTGTAGAAGAGAGAACCAGATTTGCCTGGGCCAGAAAGAAGCGATCAGAATCATTCTAGCTCCTTCCAAAGCAAGTTTCTGCAACACACAAGGGACCAGAAGAATTGGGGGAAAGCATAGACAAATCTGTCCTTCCAGTTTAGAGACAGAGCGTCGCTCCACAAAGCGCCTCTCTCTGGAGCGAGCGAGCAAAAGGTTGGAAGCTTTGCGTTTTGGGAGGAAGCAAACAGGTCTATCTGAGAAGTCCCCCAAATCTGGAAGATGCTTTTTAGAACTTTTTCGTCCAGTTCCCACTTGTGTGGTAGAGCCAACGAACAACTTAGCCTGTCTGCCAGGACATTGTCTACTCCCGGAACATGGATCGCCGTGAGGTGAAGGTTGTGAAGCGTTGCCCAATCCCAAACCCTCATCGCTTCCCTGCACAACGGGTAGGACCGAGTCCCTCCCTGCTTGTTGATGTACCACACCACGCACATGTTGTCCGTTAGACAGCTAGGTAACCGGGAAGGATGTATTGGTGAAGGGCCTGGAGAGCATACAGCACTGCTCGAAGCTCAAGCACGTTGATGTGGAGAACTAACTCCAATTTTGACCATAAGCCCTGGGTTCGGTGAGGACCCAGATGGGTTCCCCAACCTTCGCCTGAAGCGTCCGTGGTCAGAGTCTGATCGGGGGGAGGATGAAAAAAGGGGACCCCCCAGAATAGGTTCTCTCAAACCATCCACCATTGCAAGTCTCTTACCATCGGCGAGGAGATGAGAACCAGATGATCTAGGTCGTCTACCAGTTGATCCCACTGACAGCAGAGAGTCCACTGAGAGATTCTCATGTGGAGGCACGCACGCGGAACCGTCGGGATGGCCTGCCATAAGCCCCAGGAGACAGAGCACCGACCTCGCCGGAACCCTCCTGTATTCCGATAGAAGGGAAATCTGGGACTGGAGGGAGGCCCCCCTGTCCAGAGGCAGGAAGGCCCTGCACATTGTCGTATCGAGGATTGCCCCGATGAACTGGAGTCTCTGAGAAGGATCCAGGTGAGACTTGGAATGGTTGCTGGTGATACCCAGGCCAGTGAAAACCTGCTGGGTGAGGGAGAGGAAATGCAGGAGTTCCTCCCTGGACGAGGCCGCCAGGAGCCAGTCATCCAGGTAGGGAAAAACCTGAACTCCTAAAGTACGCAGGTAGGCTGCTACCACCGCCAGGCATTTGGTAAAAACTCGGGGAGCTGAGGAGAGACCAAAAGGGAGTGCCCGGAATTGGTAGTGGTCCCCCTGGAACGCAAACCTGAGGTACTTTGCAAAGGCGAATGGGATGAGACAGGTACGATCCTGCATATCCCGTGCACAAAGCCATTGGCCCGGCAGCGAGGGCAAGAAGGGTCCTGAAGGAGAGAGCATCCTGAACCTCTTGTATTCCCACATATAGGTTCAGGGAGCTGAGATCGAGAATTGGTTTGAGATCCCCGTCTTCTTGTACAAGGAAGAAATGGAATAGTAACCCGTCTCCGTGAAGGTGAGGGGGACGGCTCTATAGCCTGCTTTGCAAGGAGAACAGAGATTTCTTCCTGACCAAAGAAGATGGTCCCTTGAGTAAGAGGAGTTCAGAGGGGGTGACGTGAGGTTTTGCAGAAACTCTATGGAGTGCCCCTCTGCTATGATCTGAAGCACCCAAGAATCTGATGTTATCCTCTCCCAGCCCGAAGGTGGAGGAAGAATCTCCTCCTACCGGTTCCTCCGGGGAGTTCGGAGGTGGTGGGAGAGGGAAGGAGTCAGGTGGTGTGAGGCAGCGCCGCAGCTGGGGCACCCGCTGCTTTTTTGGGCGGCGGGGGCCTGGCAGTTGTGGGGGCCCGACGTTTAGTGGCCCGCCTTCCCTGAGGTTTCGCTTGAGGCCGGCTGTATCTGTGAAAGGGACGGCGCTGTGGGGGATGGGGACGGTACATTGAATCGACGGATTTAAGGGCCATCCCCTTCTCCTGCAAGTCAGTGATGATGTCCTTGACATCACCACCGAAAAGCACAGAACCTCTGAAAGGTGCTTCTGGAATTGCTGACTGCACCTCCGGAACCAGATCTGACACACGGAGCCATGCATGACGCCGAAGACTTACGGCGAATGCAGAGCTCCGTCTTGCGGTGTCCACTGCATCACAGGTCATCCTCAGAATATGACGACTGGCCGAACGAGCAGAATGGACCAGGTCGGCTAACTCCTGCTTGACTTGAGAGTCAGGCAAGGAGTCAATCTTGGATTCCGCCTGGGTAAGGACAGCCTTCTGGTAATCCCCATATGTGCTACATAATTTAGGGCCCTAATCCCCAGTGTGGAAGAAGCAAAGATCTTCCTTCCATACTGATCCAGAAGGCGAGATTCCTTATCCGAGGAGACAAGCTCAAATGTTTCGGGTGTGCTGACCGGCCGTGAGCGGCACTAATCACAACAGAGTCTGCACGGGGTGAGAGTCTAAAAAATCTACACCCTCCGGAGCCTGGTATAGCCTGTTAGACTTCCGAAGAAGCGGGGCTAAAGCCGACAGTTGTTTCCAAATAGTGGAAACAAGGTAGGCGTGAGGCTCGATCCAGGGTGGTACTAGAGTAGGAACCGTAAGGGGCAAGTCCAGATGTTCAGCGAGTTTAACCCGTTGAGGATCTGGCTCTAAGGAATGCCACTGATGGACTTCCTGGATCTTCCTGAGCAACTCCGTGAAGGAAGGATCCTCCGGAGGAGACTTCAGAGGAGTCCTCGGCTGGGGCTTGGACGGAGAGCGTAGCTCGTCGTCTTTCTCAGAACACCCATCGGAGGCATCCAAGGAGTCCGAGAGAGAAGAAGAAGAGTTCGAAGCAGAGTAAGACTCCCTGGCCCCCTGGCTCGTCTAGGGGAGGAATGGGTTCCCTGGGGATCCCGGACGTTGTGCCTGCCCTCTCTGATCCAGAGGGCAGAGCCCGAACCGAGGCGGAGAGGAGTGTGCCGCCTGGGGCGACGGGAGCCGGGTGGCAATAGCCGCCGAAGACGCTTTCAACTTCCTGGTGAGCTGAGCCCTGGTCTCAGCCCACCAGGAGGCCAGAGTCTCCTGGAGATCCACCAGCAGCCCAGGGGGCGGTGGAGGAGGAGGTGGGGGATAGCTGTACAGATGGAATCCGTAAGGAGAGTATCCGTAACCCGGCTGCGGGAATACCGGAGCAGGGTACTGCGGAGTCGGTGGAGTCGGCGCTGGGTACTGCAGTGCAGGATACTGTGGACCTGGGAAAACCGGCGTCGGATAAGACGGCGGATACCCAGGCACCAGAGGAGCTGCCAGAGCAGACGGCCCAGTTGGGAACTCCATGGGCAGATCAACCGGGATAGGCCCGTGGGGTGGAGGGTCTGATGGAAGAGGAATATCCCCCGCCGGCGGGGCCGGCATCGGAGAAGCCGGGGCCAACATCAGATCCGGCTCTGTAGGAAGAGGATCGGACGGTGGCCCAGGATCCAGAGCCTCGTCCAGGGACGGAGGAGAAAAATCCCCGGGGTCAGGCAGGGGGGACTTGGGCCCCCGGACGGTAGTGAGGGCTGGGGAACCTGGCACTACGACGGAGCAGGGCCCGCCGTAGGCCCGAGGTCGCGCACGCCAGAAAAGCCGACGTGAGACTTAGGGCCAGCGCTCTGACTTGGGGACCCTTTGTCGGAGACGGGCCGAGATGGAAGAGGCCCGTCCAGGCGGGATGCCGCCGCGCCACTGGCGGGCCAGGTATCTTAGCGGCCTTCTCCCGGGGACGTTGGAGGAGCCGACGTCCGGCTTATGGAGGCGCCGCATCAGTAGGCCGGTTTCCTTTTTTCGCTGAGGCACCCGCGGCTCGAACGCCAACCCAACGGGCGGGTTGACGCCTCCAAAGCCTTGAGGCTGCCGCCTGCATCTCCCGGAGGGGACGTTACCTTGGCCGCGGCTCCAGTCGGAGTCGTGGAGGAGGAGGCCTTCTCCCGGTGCCTTTCTTTGTCCAGCTTCTTGTGTCCTTCAGGGGAGGTCGACGCCTGCTGAAGCTTCAACTCCTTCTCCATCGCGGACATCTTCTTCTTGAGGAGATGGGCTTCGAGAGACTGCTGGCGTCGTCTGCGAGTGGCTGCATTGAAGTGAAGGCAGTGCGGACACTTGTCGACCACGTGGTCAGGGCCTAAACAGAAAAGGCAGAGGGAGTGACCTTCTTTGTGAGGCAGTTGGGCACCGCACGAGTCGCACTTATTTTTTGAAGGGGACGACATATACTGACGTTCACCTGACGAAGAAAATACAAAATACTGATACTTCGAAAAACGACGAAGCAACAGGACTGAAATGCTAGGAATCACCGCGAGCTGCACGAGCCGACCGCGGGAAAGAACTGAAGAAGCGGGCGCCTGGGACCACCTTTATACAGACGTCGATGACGCCGCCGTCACCTGACGTGGGGGCGGTCCCCACCAGGGACTGCTAGCTAGAAATTTTTCCTTGGGGTCCTGCCGCCGGCTGGCATCAGTCCTCTATGTAATTACCTACTGCAAGAGCCCTCTCGAAGTAAGATCAGGAGCTCCCACTCATGAGACCTCAACCTGGACTGACTTAAGACTGTTGGCCAGGGCGTTTTGGACGCCTGGTACATGCACGGCTGAGAGTTCCCGGTCGTGCTCGATGGCCCAGTACCAGACTCTCACTGCCTCCCAACAAAGGGGGTAGGAATGAATGCCCCTCCTCCCGCTTGTTGATGTAGAAGACTACAGACATGTCTGACTGAACTAGCAGCAGGCTGGGGAAAATGTGTCGAAGGCCTACAGAGGACAAAAAGGACTGCCCGCATCTCCAGTACATTGATATGGAGATGCTGCCCCAATTCGGACGAGGTACCCTGGGTCTGAGTTGGCTAGGTGGGCACCCCAGCACACACACACAAGGCGACCGTAGTGAGAATACAGCACTTGCATAAGAACTTACCCTAACAGTAGCTCTTCAAGAGAGGTCCCTGCAGTAGGTCCTCACATACAACACTGCACCCCATGGCGTCAGGTGCGTACAGCAAACTTGTAACTAGCAATCGTCAGCGGGGACCGCCCCCCGTCAGGCGACGTGATGTTAGTCAGACTATAAAATGGGGCAGTCCCGCACCCACCTTCCAGTTCTTTTCCACCAGAGACCTAGAAATAGGGAGCAGAAAAACAGGGTAACAACTCCTGAAACCCTGTGCCCTGGCTGAACCAGAGTTCTACACAGAAGAAAGGAAATAACTCCAGGAGCTGGGGGCTAGGTAGGTGGGAAACTAGATCTACTGCCGGAACCTCTCTCGAAGATCTACTGTTGAGGGTAAGTTCTTTCATAACTGCTATATCTTACTTCGAGAGGGTTCCTGCAGTAGGTCCTCACATACAGGACTGAATTCAAAGCAGTCTAACAAAAAGGAGAAGTCAGAGACAAGGTTCCGGAAGGAGGAAGATGTCAACCAATTGAGGGGTCTGCCTTAAGACAGAAGACTTTGCAAAACGGTAAGGCCAAAACCAGTTCGACGCCTAGAGGCAATGTCCAGACTGTAGTGCTTAGTGAAGTTGTAGATGGAAGACCAAGTGGCCGCTGCACAAATATCCGCAGTGAACACATTCCTGCAAAAGGTGGTAAAGGTGGCCACGCTCCTGGTAGAGTGACCTCTGACCACCCCGGAAGGAGTTTCTTGTATTTCTGGTAAGTGTAATGGATACAGTTAACCAGCCACCTAGAAAGTCTGTTTAGTGACAGCCTTCCCCTGGCACTGGGAGGCAAAGGCCACAAAGAGTTGATTCAACTTTCAAACCTCCTTAGTCTAGGAGGTATAGTACCTCAAAATCCTGTGCAAATCTAGAGTGTGCAAAACATATCCCCCCAGTTGGAATGCTGTGGAAAGTAAACCGGCAATTCAACACTCAGAGTCATCTCCGAAACAACCTTCGGAAGAAAAGGCTTAGTTCGCAGGACCAACTGGTCCTTGTGGAAAATTAAATAAGGCTCACTACAAACAAAAGCCTGAAACTCTGAAACCCTTCAAGCTGAAATAACTGCAACCAAAAACAGTGTCTTCCAAACCAGGAAGTGCATTTCGCAACTTGCTGCCAGTTCAAAAGGAGGCAAGGTAAGTTTTTCCAACATAAAATTAAGATCCCAGAGAGGACAAGGGTTCCGGACTGGAGGTTTGAGATGAAGTATCCCCTTCAAGAAAGTCTTGGAAACCTCTAGCTGGGCTAGGGTTTTACCCTCCACCAGATGGTGGTAGGCCAACACTGCAGAGAGAGGGACCTTAAGTGAGGAGTAACTAAGGCCTAACTCTGAAAGATGCAAGAGCTACTCCAACACCAGGGAGGCAGAGCAAGAAAAGGGGTCCAAGCACTTGGCTGTGGCCCAAATAGAAAATCCCTTCCACTCCATGGAATAAGTGGATCTGGTTTTCTGGCCTCCACCAAGACCTCAGCAACCTGGAAGGAAACTCCATAGCGAGAAATAGCTATGTCCACAGGTGCCACGCATGAAGATGGAGAGACTCAAGACTGATGTACCAGGGTGCCCAGCTCCTGGTACATAAGGTCGTGAGAAAGCAGCAGAGGAACCGGTGGTTCTAGAACTAGTTGTTGCAACAGCGGGAACCAAATCTGCCGGGGCCACAGAGGAGCGATCAAGATCATGTGAGCCCCCTCTGCCTGAAGTTTCAAAAGAATCTTCTGAATGAGAGGAAAGGGAGGAAACGCTTACAGAAGCCTCCCTGTCCAGGAGAAAGAGCTAGTGCGTCTCACCAAAAAGCACCATGCCCGGCAACGAGCAAGCAAAAGCTGGGTAATTTAGCGTTAGATGGGGATGCGAACAGATCTGGTTGGCACCATAGAAGAAACAAGTCTTCTACTACCTTCTGCTTTAGTTCCCACACGTGAGCCCTGGCTACTGATCGGCTGAGACTGTCTGACAGGGTATTGTGAACTCCTGGCACGTGGACTGTTGTCAAGGTCAGGCCGTGCTGAATCGCCTAATACCATACTCTCATTGCTTCTCCACAGAGAGGGTAGAATCGGGTACCTCCGTTTGTTCAGATACCTGACAGTGGCCACGTTGTCTGTCTGGATGAGAAGTGTTCCCAGGTGAAGTAACGACGGAAAAGCCTGGACAGCATAGAGCACTTCTCGTCTGCAGTTTTTTTATACTTTTGTTAACTCTTTCACTCTGGTCGTGGCTCGTGGGGCCTTCTCTCAGGCATCCAGTCTTTCATCCTGCCCGCCTGCAGATCCTCTGACTGTGCCTCCCCCCCCCCCATTTCACCCGCATGGGGAGGATAGCTCTACACCTCTTGGGCTCTCTTAGAAGACAGACTCAGACTGCAGGTGGGCCACGGAAGGAGGAACTGGAAGGCCAGCCGAGGAGAACCCGGTGAAGGGCATGGGGACTGCTGCCATCGCCTGCCCAACGAGCTGGGTTTTCCTGCGCCCCCCCGGGCATGCCCCGATGCACGGCAACCCAGCCAGCATCGGCCACATGATTACTGCAGGCCCAGTTCTCCACGATGCCCCCCATCTCCACCAGGGGCCACCAGAGCGCCGGGCTCCCTGATACCCTCCCCCTGGGATAGGAGAGCAGGCTAACAGGAGCTCAATCCAGTCCCTCCCCTGACAACCCCTGGCATCTGAGCTCGCTCCCAAACTCTGGTCACCAGTGTGGTGTACAACGCCTAAACCCTCAGCGCCACTGGGCCAGCCTTCATCTCCAGGATGTTTATGTGAAGATTATCCTCCACTAGGGACCAAAAACCTTGCATTCTGTGTTCCCCCAGATGAGCTCCCCAACCCATACTGGAAACATCTGAAGTGAGGGGTCTGGGAAGGAGCCTGGAAGTGGAAGGGAGCCCCCACCAACAAGTTGGTGAGATCCTGCCACCAGAGGAGATCTTTCTGTAGGTTGTTGGAGATCACGACCAGCTGGTCCATGTCGTCCAATCGTTGCTCCCACTGGACCCGAAGAGGCCACTGAGTAACCCTCATGTGCAGCCTGGCCAGGGGAACAGTTGGGATGGCAGCTGCCATAAGACCCAAAAGACAAAGCATGGAGCGAGCTAGGGTCCACCGAGACTTGGCACCTAGGTGGCCTGTGAAGCCAGGGCCTCCGCTCGGTCTAGTGGTAGGAAGGCCTTGCTATGGACTGTATCCAGCACCACTCCAATAAATTGGAGGCGCTGGGAGGGTACTAACTGGGATTTGGGTACGTTGACCGAAATTCCCAGGTGGGAAAACAGATCCAGAGTGAAGGAGAGGGAACTCCTTCAGGCTGTCCGGGGATGGGGCTGAAAAGAGCCAGTCATCCAGTATGGGAATACGTATATGCCCCTGCAGCATAGAAATGCCGCTTCCACCACTAGGCACTTGGTGAAAACCCAGGGTGCTGAGGACAGGACAAAGGGAAGTGCACTGAATTGCAAATTGTTCCCCAGAAAGGAGAATCTGAGGAAGAAGTGGTGGGCCGGGAGGATGGGGATATGAAGGTAAGCATCCTGCATATACAGGAAGCACAGCCAGGTGTTTGACAGGCGCAGGGGTAGGAGTCCCTGGAGAGTCAGCATGAGAAACCTCTTTTACTCCCTGAAGAGGTTTAGCATGCTGAAGTCTAGGATAGGTCTCAGGTCCCCCGTCTTTTTTGGAACCAGGAAAAAGTGGGAGTAAAATCCCCTTCCTATTTGATCCAGAGGAACGGGCTCTATGGCAGCTTTTAAGAGTAGAGACTGAATCTCTTCATGGACGATGGGGATCTGACCCGACGGGTAACAAGACCTTCCCGGAGGGTTTGCTGGAGGAATCTCCAGGAAGTCGATGGAGTGACCTCTTTGTATGAGCTGTAAAACCCATACATCTGTGGTGATGGCCTTCCACCCTGCCAGGTGGAGGCTGAACCTCCCTCCTACCGGTTCCTCCCGAGGGGAATGGAGGGAACGGGAGGAGGGGAAGCGAGTCAGGACATGGAGGAGAGGGGAGCCTTAGCTCCTGAGGTCGCCTTGGCAAATTTTGCCTGAGGAGGTTGTGCTCCTGAGCCAGCGGCACGTTTACCTTGATGTTTGCTCTGGTTCTGGTTTTTGTTCCAGTTTCTTTTGCGATGAAAGGGCTGTTTGTTCTGACCTGTATGGTACATGGAGCGCACGTCTCTTAAGGACATACCACTCTCTTGCAGCCTGGTGATATCTTTAGCGTCGCCACTAAAGAGAACAGGACCCCTGAAAGGCGTGTCCAATAGGGTGGACTGTACATCCTGTGCCAGACCTGCTAGCAGCAGTCAAGCTAGATGCCTAAGGCAGATCCCCGAAGCCGCAGCCTGAGCCACCAAGTCCACTGAATTGTATGTGTCTCTAAGTGCGTGCCGACAGGATGACATTCATCCTCACTTTCTCCAGTAACTTGGCCCTGAATTGCTTGCCAGGGACATCCTGAAGATCCTTCTCGAACTCCGAGAGCGAGGACTTCTGGAATACCACCTTGTGCGAGATGTAATTAAGTGACCAAACTGTGCAGGTGGTTGAAGCGTAAATCTTTCTGCCGTATTGTTCCAGCTGTTTCGAGTCCTTGTCTGGAGGAGAGGAGTGCAGATGTTTCAGCTGAGCCGAGCGGCCATGGGCAGC
Source organism: Neoceratodus forsteri (assembly GCA_016271365.2). Classification (NCBI taxonomy): domain Eukaryota; kingdom Metazoa; phylum Chordata; order Ceratodontiformes; family Ceratodontidae; genus Neoceratodus; species Neoceratodus forsteri. The sequence continues at coordinate 788,565,319 of CM057449.1, read as the reverse complement.
TGTGATGACTATGGAGTCAGCTTTTGCCTGGGAAGTGAGGTGGGAGATCCCTTCGGGGGAGGGGGGGGAGTGTAGGTGCTATCCGCTTTTCTTGATACCACCGGGATGGAAGAAGGCTGCAGCCATATAGTAGACGCAAGATCCTCATGTGGACCCATCGACGGGGGATAGGGAGAGGGTCCACTTTAGCCAGATCTAGATGCTCAGCCAGCCTTTTACGCCGAGGATCTAGTTCCTTTGACAACCAGCCTGAAGCCTTTTGAAGAGTCCGTAAGAGCTCCCCAAATGAGGGGTCTTCTGGAGGACTATTTAGGTTGAGGCTCAGCAGGAGAACGGGGTTCTGACTGGTCACCATCCGAGTCCTCGTCTAACTCTGAGGATTCTGGTCTGCTAGGCAGGGAGGGATCTACTCCAATGTCATCCACTGGGAGTGAGCCCGAGGCGCGACCAAAGGGCACTGGACTGGGGAGGGCGGGGCCCTGGAAGAGGGGTGCCCCCTTGCGGCTGGGACTGTTTTAGCTCTGTCAGGAGCCGAGTCCAGGCATCCTGCCACCACGCCGGGATGGCATCACAGTCAGGCAGCGGAGGTGGAGGAGGCTGAAACCCAGGATACTCGGGGTACGATGGGTAGCAGGGAGGAGATGCCAGTATGGGAACTGGTAACCCGAGAACCCCGGTGAAGAGGTATCCAGGCGTCGGGTATCCTGACAGCGGACAGCCCGGTGTCAAGTGGCCTGGCGTCAGGTATCCTGACGTAGGGTAGCCCAGCGTCGGGTAACCCAGCATCAGCGGAACAAAGCCTGGCGTTTGAGGAGACAAGTCCAGTGGTGGGTCACCCGGCGGCGGAAAGTGGGGTTCTGGCCCCGGGAAACTGCCAGAGGGGCCAGCAGGAGGAGCTGAAGGCCCAGCCGGGGAGGTGCCAAAGGGCCGCTGGGCAGTGGCAGAGGCTCAGACGAAGGGCCCAAGGGTCTCGAAGGAGGAGGGACCATGCCTGGAAGTCCCAAGTCCGGCGACGGGTCCCTGGAAAGGGATCCAGCAGCAGGATAGACCCTGGCAAAGGGGGGAGCTCCAGGAGGGATCCCGACGACAGGTCCAGAATTGTTCCCGAAGGAAGAGAAAGGTCAGGAATGGGTGGTGAATCCCTGGGAATGGAAACCAGCAGTGATGAGGGTTCTCCCACAAGCACACTCATCTCGGGGTCCACAAAGGAGTCCGATGGGAGAGTAGAAGCAGCTACGCAGTCAGCCGATGGGAGAGTAGAAGCGGCTATGCGGTAGACAGGGGCATCTGTTGGCCGACTTACCAGTCATGACCAGGCTGACAGCGGCAGAAAGTCTGCGGTCAGGCTGATTAGTCAAGGCTAGGCTCCCGGCGCCCACAAGCACCCGTGGCTGTCCCCATGATGATGTTTCAGGCAGACAGTAGCCAGGGTCATCTTCAGACTTAATACAGGGCTCCTTTTAAGGGCTGTTGGCAGAGCCTACAGACCTTTTGCGATCGTAGCTCTGAAAATGGACGATCGTGGAACCTTCTGTTTAACTTTTGGAAGAGCTTAAAACACTCCACCACGATCGGCCACTATGGAACAGCCGCACTATTTCGGCTGTTACTTCTGTGTTCCGTGGCGTGAACTACGCAGCGTGACTCGCACGCATGCGCAGTTCTGCCGGCACCGTCATGTGAATGGCAAAATACCATTCGCTGCCTTCAGCCACCAATGCAGCCAAAAACAGTCCCTCCTTTTTGCAATTACCACCGAATGCAGCCTCTGTCCTGCTGCCCTCCCACAGAAGCGTCTGGGTTCTTTCCCTGTGTACTGCCAGTGTGGCTGGAAACACCCCCTCCTCTGGCCATGATTGCCGCCAATGTGGCAGAAATCTGTGCGCCCCCCCCTCCACTCATTTAGCACACCGGGGGTCCACCCCAGTGTGCACAAATGTTTTGTCCGCTGCCGACATTGGGGTCCCCAATCCCTGTGTCAGCAGGATGTCACCCCCCCCACTCATGTGGCACACTGGGAGATCACCCCAGTGTGCCCAAATGTCTGCTTGTCTTTTGTCTGTTTCCTGTAAATAAAGAAAATAGTCCCCCAATGTGCGTTTCCGTTTTTATGTGGCACACTGGGAGCCCACCCCAGTGTGCCCAAATGTCTGCTTTTTTTTTGGTTTACCTGTAAAGAAAGAAAGCAGTCAACATGTTTTTCCGGTGTTTGTATTTATCTGTAAAAAAGGAAACTGTCCCTTGCCATTGCCCAAGTCCCCCTCACCACTGAGCACTCACCTCCCCGCACCCCCCCCCCCATAATTACTTCCGGAGGTCGGCACTGTCATCTCCTCTGGACTGGGACAAATCTGCACTCTTCAAAACCGTGCTATATTGCCATTCAATGGGGTTTTCAACTTATTGTGATAAATACGCCATTTTATTTGGAATTTTGACCCCACATTTTCAACATGGGGTTCCTGGGACCCCACCTCGTGAAACCTTTCATTGTCATTTTCGTTACTCGGTCCCGAGAGGTGATTTTGCAGTCGCTGCATGGAATCACCTTTTGGGACCAATTCACGAAATGACAGTGGCACTGTACATGAGGTGGGGTCCCAAAAAGACCATGTTGCAAATTTGGTGAAAAAATTCCAAAAAATGACTGTTGAGAGCGTGTGTTGCACAGTTTCTACACACGCTCCTAACTTTGCCAATTTTTAGTATTTGTTTTCCACATTTTCAGCATTGCCATTTTTGCACACCTCCTTTTAAACAGTACAGTTGTCATTTATCACATCCTGCCCGAAACGTGTTTTTGAACCTGTAGCACAGAATGGTGCGGTCTCTGTGAAATAACGCTTCAGGACAAGTGAACAAAATGACACTGACACTCTTCATGAGGAAGGGTCCCAAAAAGGCCATGCTGAAAATCTGGTGCAACACCTTCCAAAAAATGGCCAAGTCACACCTGGGCGGTCAATAATGTCTTCGCACACGTGTAACTTTGTTCACCTGGCAGCTTGTCACAACCCTACTGGCTCAAGCCAGAGCTCGTTAAAATAGCTCCGGTTTGAAGCCTGGACATTCCTGATACCAGGTACTGGTTGACTGGTACCCTGCCAGTCGGTACTTTGTCTTGGTGTAGCCCCAACATACACAGATTCTAAGCCGGAGCTATTTGAAGATTTGGCAATATAGTAATCTGTACTGTTATATCTTCAAATAGCTCCGGTTTAGAATCTGTGTGTGTCCGGGCTACACAGAGACCAAGTACCGACTGGCAGAGTATCTGTTTTGCCAGTACTTGGTATCGGAAATGCACAGGAATGCCCAGGCTCCAAATTGGAACCATTTTAAAAAGGAGCCCTGTATTAAGTCTATAGATGACCTCGGCTGCTCCCCACCTGAAACGCCATCACGGAGACAGCCGTGGGTGCTTGTGGGTGCACCGGGGAGGGCTCTTCATCCTAAAATGCCGGGACAGCGAGGGCGATGGATTAACCAGATACAATTTAAAATAATCACAGAGGAAGTTTACTTCTGATTTTTCCTACTGCTAATCGGGCCCCACTTCACATGAAGGTGGGGCTCGACTGTACGTGGACATTTCCCTTTAATGCTCGAAGCCTTCCAAACAAAATTTTTTTTTTTATTTCTCGGATTACAAATACCTTTGAGGAAGGGGGATCTTTTACAGAGGTTCCATGTCAGATGAACAAACACACACAACACAAGCAGTAAGTGCAACAGCGTGACAAAGCGGTAGTAGCAACACAGGCAGTAGTCGAAGAAAAGAAGGCGAAGAGATCAAGAGAAAGTATAGAAAGAATCAGGAGCAGCCAAATGGCCTTGTCGGTTGATCGGTCAGGGTATGTAGATGGAGGAGGAGGGGAAAGGGGGTGAAAAGGAGCAAGGACAAGACTAGAGTGGAAAGGCAAGTAAACGGGGGGAGGGGCGGCAGGGGGCAGCTGGATGAGTGAGTGGATGGGAGGAACTTCTGGAAGGCAGAGGCACTGTCATTAGTACTGGTGGAGGTAGCGTAAGACAATGGGTGAGAGTGCAATCATTTGTCTTTTGAAGCACGGAGGTATGAGTGACTTGCAATGGAACAGTCACAGCTGCTAAGAGCAGTAAGGTGTAGGTGGAGTTTGCGTTTATAAGGCCCCAGCTTGGGGACTGCCTGGACTGAAACAGGGAGGTCATTTATCCAGGAAGGCGCACGGTAGGCAAAAATCTCACTGCACCTGTGATGTACGACAGAAAGGAACTAGGAAGGTCTGTCTTGACATAACCTCGTCTTTTATGTAGATGGGCCGTTTGTTTAAGGAGATTTTGTATGACCAGAGGGGTTAGCCCAAGACGGCCTTTTTTGCAAGGAGGCAGGTCTGGTATTTTATCCAGTCTGTGAGATTCAGCCAATTTGTTTGCTCGTAGAGGGCACAGGTGTGCGTGTGTCAGTGGGCACCTGTGATTAGCCTGTATGCTTTATATTAAGGGCTATGTTAACCCTTTTGAGTACGGTGTCAGTAGCAGCACTGTACACTACAAGTCCATATTCAATGACTGATATTATGGAGCAGTTTACTGCTAATTGGAGAGCATCGGTAGTCAGGCAGTGCCTATGCCTGTTTAGCAGGCAGATTCTGGTGTTTACTACCTTAGCGACTTGATCAACATGTGTAGCATAGGACAGGGAGCTGTCAAGGGTTATTCCAAGGTACTTAAAATTCTGGACTTGCTCCAGTGTGTCGCTCTGGCTATTACGGATGTTTATTCTGTGTGACTTGAGTTTGTTGTAGGGGTTATTGAAAAGCATTGACTAATTTTTTTTGTAGTTCATGAGAAGTTTGTGTTTCATGAACCAGTCCTCGACGGATGAGAAATTTTGTTGGAGCTGGGCCTCGAGAGGGAACAGGTCAGGTTGACTAGAGAAAATAACTGCTTCATCCGCACAGAGCAGCATGTTTGTGATACTAGACTGAGGAGGTTATTTAAAAACAGACTGAACAGTACCGGGCCCAGGATAGACCCCCGAGGGACACTGGGTCAGACTGGTTGGCTACCAGAGATAGTTTCATTGATTTTAACCCACTGGGATCTGCCTGCAAGATGGCTACTAAGCCAACCTGCAGACTTGGGCGACAGTTCCGAGGATGAGAAAGTGTCAAGCAATAAGGCATGGTTTACTGTGTCGAAGGCCTTAGTGGGGTCGATGTAAATCGCCTCCACCAAGTGCCTGCGATCAATTTCACTAGGAATGTAACTGGTGAATTTGAGCAGGGCAGTAGTGGTACTATGAGTGTTGTGGAAGCCATGCTATTGAGCTTATTGTAACTGGTACTTTGCAAGATACTCAGTGAGCCGATGCAATACAATTTTTTCCAATGCCTTTGGGGGAGGGGGGACAGATGGAGCGGTAGTTTGTGTGACGAGCACGGTGATCATTTTTGAACACAGGGGTGACTACAGTTGCCTTCCATTTCTGGGGGAACTGACCAAGACATAGGGAGAGATTCAGTATTTTAGTTAAGGGGGATAGGACTTCAAAGGTGAGATCCAAGAGCTTCAGGTCAAGAGAGTCACTGCTATTTTTTGCCTTGCCAAGTACCCGCTTCAGGTAACTTCTGGCCTCTGACTTAGTGATAGCCCTGAAATAGAAAGGGGGGCCAGGATGGGTGCCCTCACTGTGTTTCTTGGCTGTAGCAACAGGCGTGTCACAGAAAATCGGGGACACAGTGCCACTAAGGTACGAGAAAGCAGAGTTGAAAGTATCGTCAATTTCCTGAGGATCCTTCGTGATCACACCATTCACTGCAAGCACAGAAGGGGATGACTGGCTAGGCTTGCCCACAAGATCGTAGATATTGCCCCAAAATTTCCTACCATTCCCCCAAGAGCTTGAGAGCTCCTATTTGAAGTGTTGAATCTTAGCAGAGTAAATCGCCCGAGTGCACGCATTTGTGGCAGCTTTGTACCGATCTAAGTCTGCCTGCTTACCAGAGGCCCGGGCTCAGTGCCAAAGATTGTCCCTGGAGACCATGACTGTAAGCAGAGATGGGGTAATCCATGTGTTGCTTGCGCCCTTGATGTTGCATTTTCACAATGGGGCATGGATATTACAAACTGTATTAAACTCTGAGATGAAGTACTCAAGGGTATGATCCACATTTTGGGCAGAGTCAAGAGGTGACCAGTCAGTATGCCTGAGGTGGGTCTTGAAGGGTTCAATCTTCACGACACGGTGTATAACCATTTTAGCAGGTGACTTGGATGCCCTATTAGACCAATATGAGGACAGGGAAGCGATTGCTCATCGAGTCTGGAAGGACTGAGGTGCTATAGATTCTTTCAGGGTGATTGGTTAGAAACCAGTCTACCAGTGAGCTAGAGCCAGTTCTATAGTTTACCCTATTGGGAGAGTCGACCATTTGGGAGAAGCTAATGGCGGTAATTGCATCCTTATATGGAGCAGCTTCAGGTCCCAGCCAGTTGCATTAAAGTCACCAAGGATTACTATTTCACTGTTTTGGCGCAGACTGGTTATGTAACCCAGAATACATTTGAAGCCCAGGGCCTGGTCATGTGGGGGTATGTACACTGAGACAGCAGTGACGATTTCCCACGATATCCAATGAGTACCCTGATAGCAAGGGCCTGAACGTTTTTCCCTGTGTCCAGTTTGGGCAGTACATGGCTTTGCAGGGTGTCCAGAGGTAGATGGTGCAGCCTCCACCCCTTTTTCCTATTCTATCTTGTCTGAACAGATGCTAGCCGTCCAGTGAAACTGTTGAGTCTGGGACCTTAAGCGTTAGCCAGGTCTCTACGACAGAGAGCACATCAGGTTTGTGCTGGGTGACCCAGACCTGGAGCACATTATGTTTGGACACAAGGTTACATATATTGATAGAAGCCAGTTTTAGGTGGCCATGGCTGTATCCCTGTTCATTAATCTGCCAACCAGGGCCAGGGTTTGAGTGGATGTTTCCCTGAGAGGAGATCCCGACCCCCAATCCAAGAGGTCGAAAAGGATAAAGAACACCTGGAGATCACAATGAAGATGACCAACAAGGGAGACTTAGTGCTAGTCGGGGACTTCAATCTACCAGATGTAGACTGGTCCACTATCACTGCCTCCTCAGAAAGGAGCAAAGAATTCTTCATGGCACTACAGGGGGAAGGACTAAATCAATTGGTGGATTCACCAACTAGAGAATCTACTATCCTGGACCTAGTGCTCATTAACAGTGCCAGGGTGGCAGATGTTCAAGTGGGACTAAATCTGGGAACCAGCGACCACAGGACAGTCTGGTTCTCGATTAAAAAAGCAGAAGACCATTATCACATTAAGCAAAGCTAATTTCCCATAAATGAAAGAAAGTATTAAGTCACTGCTAGTAACCAATACCTCAGCAACTGTGGAGGACACCTCGATAAATCTAAAAAATGCTAACACTCACAGCACAATGCTCAAAACTAATCAACAAGTCCAAAAAGTCAAAGAACCCATTCTGGTATTCCAGAGAGGTGTCGGCTAAAATTAGAGAAGAAAAAAGCATTTAGAAAGTACAAGGAGACCAAATTTGAGAAGGACAGAGAAGACTACAAGGTTAAACTCAAGGAAGCCAAGAAAGCAATCAGGGTAGCCAAGGCCCAGACAGAGAAAAGAATAGCACAGGGAGCGGCGAGGAGGGGACAAAAACATTCTTTAGATATGTTATTGGGAAAAGGGAGGAATAGCCCGGCTAGCAACTAATGAGGGTCAGCTGGTGGATAACAATGAGGACAAGGGGGAAGTCCTCAACAAATTCTTCTGCTCGGTCTTCACTCATGAAGACACTGGTAATGGTCCAGCACAAGCCAAGACACATCATCACACTAGGGGAGTTGATACCAGTCCCTTTACTAAGGAAAAGGTCCTTGAGGAGCTGTCTAAATTAACAGTGGACAAGGCAGTGAGGTCTGATGGAATATACCCAAGAATTCTGAAGGAACTTTGAGAGGAGCTTGCTGCCCCACTAGCCGAACTATTTAACAGATCATTGGAATATGATATAGTGCCACAGGACTGGAGATGTGCCACAGTTGTGCTGCTGCACAAGCATGGGAGTAGGCAGATGGTGGGAAATCACCCAGTTAGTCTGACCTCAGTGGTGGGTAATATGATGGACACACTAAAGAAAGGACAGTGGAGTTCCTAAAAAAAAAAAAGTGGAAAACTTGACCCTAGGCAACATGGCTTCACAGCAGGATGCCGGTGCCAAACGAACACAATATAATTTTTTGACTGGGTTACGACAGCAGCGGACCAAGAAGCTGCTGTGGACATAGTATATCTGGATTTTAGTAAAGCCTCTGACACAGTTCCACACAGAAGACTAGCAAATAAATCAGAGCAAGCAGGCACAGGCCAGACAGTGGTCAATTGGATTAAAAGCTGGCTCCAACAGGACTCAGAGGGTTATGGTAAATGGCACCTTGTTGCAGGAGGGGAGAGAGACCAGTGGTGTTCCACAGGGATCAGTGCTTGGCCCGATCCTTTTCAGCATATTCATCTCGACATCGCTGGGGGTCTACAGGGAAAAGTCTGCCTATTCACAGATGATGCAAAGCTCTGCAACAGGGCGGACTCACAAGAAGGTGCCTCAAGGATGGAGGCAGATCACAGGAACCTAGAGAAATGGTCCAGGAACTGGCAGTTGAAATTCAACATCAAAAAGTGTAAGGCAATGCACTTAGATAGGAAGAATCCTAGAAATAAATATATCCTGAAAGGACAGCAACTGAAGTGACAAAACTGGAAAGGGATTTACGAGTTATAATATCGGACAATCTAAAGGTAGGTAGACAATGTGAAAAGGCAGCACTAAAGGCAAGAAGCATCCTTGGATGCACAGGAAGAGGCATTACTAGTAGAAAGCAAGAGGTAATCATCCCAATCTCTAGATCCTTGGCGAGGCCACACTTGGAATACTGTGTACAGTTCTGTAGGCCTCACCTACAAAAGGACATGGACCATCTGGAAACTGCAGAGGACAGCCACAAAGAAGGTACAGAGTCTGCACCACAAACCTTACGAAAATAGGTTCAGCCAGTTGAATCTGCTCTCCCTGGAGCAGAGGACCAACAGGGGGACATGATAGAAACATTTAAGTTTGTCAAACGGATAAGCGCAGTGCAAACCAGATTACTATTAAAGGAAAATGTGACCGCACATATAAAAGGACACAACTTACGCCTAGTAGGCATTAAATTTAGAATTAATGTTAGGAAGTACTTTTTCACAGAAAGGGTTGTGGACCCTTGGAACAACCTACCACCAGGGGTGGTGGCATTAAAGACAGTCAGGGAATTCAAACGGGCATGGGACAGTGCAGTCACCTCAGAAAGAGCAATACATGGTGGGGTAAACAAGTCAAGGAGACTAGATGAAGCACACGGTCACCTTCTGCAGGCAAGTTCTTATGTCTTCAAGCAGCGTCTCCATGTGGCCTGGTACAAATCCTGATAATGCTGGCAGGCCTCGGTGTCATGGTTGAGGCCTAAGCAGAGCACGCAGAAAGACTGACCGTCTTTGGCTGGTATCTGCTTGCCACAAGCACACTTCATAGGTTGGTTGGAAGACTAGGCTGGAGAAGAAGACCGACGAGGTGGAAGAAAAATCAATGTTAATCCTATTACAGAAAAAATAAATAAATCATAGGTAAATATGAACAAAATGGTGGCCGACTTAAGCAGGCGACCGTAGAGGTCCAACTTGCGCATGTCGATAGCGGAAAAAGAACTGAGTTGGGTCTGGGGGACCGCCGCCTTTATAGGACATGCAGACGTCGGCAGGGGCAGTCCCCTGTGATAAGACTGCTAGCTAGAGATTTTCCATATGGTCTTGCACCTGGCAGCTTCAGTCCTACCTACTGCAAGAGCCACCTCGAAGTAAGATCTGCACTTTAACTGCTGCGATACACAGACACACTAATACATATACATATACATATATATTCATATATATTCCAGTATAACATGCAGTACAAGTTACATTACATTGTCCCTCCAACTCACTGGTTTAGCAGTTTTCAGTGAGTTGCTTAATGTGTGCACTGCTCACTGCAATTAATAAAAGTTTCCTAATGGTTTGTTTCCAGCTGCTATTCAGTTTCTGCTTACAGTACTTTGCTCCTCTCCGGAAAGTTTTATCAATGTAGTGCATGAGCAATACACAAATTAAACGGACACTGTCAGCTTTCAGCAGCTATACTGAACTTGTGACCAGTGTGCTTCTAATAATATGTTTGACAAAATAAACTACTCATGTGCCCCAGTATAAGTAAGATCTGTTAACCTAAATTTTAAAATGATATACTTTGGCTCGGACCAAGCACATTACCCTAGTGTTGGGATGATCTTCCTTCGCCGGATGCCTCTTCTCAATGTGAACACGCATTGCTCATATGCAAATTTCCTGAACAAGTGTAAGTGATAGTTGGGGCTAAAAGTACATGCTCTTCTGAGCATGGGGATCTTTGTAAGAATAATGAGGAGCATTGCAAGTCTTACTCTTACCACTCTGAAAAACAGGACTGTGATCCTGATCATGTCACGTCCACAGCAATGTCAAGCACATGCTAAGGATTGCGGTCTTGTTTTTCAAAGTGGTAAAAGTCAGACCTGTAATGCTCTTTTATTCTTACAAAGATCCCCATGCTCAGAAGAGCAAGTGCTTTCAGCCCAAACTATCACTTACACTTGTTGAGGAAATTCCCACACCCGCAATGCATGTTCACACTGAGAAGACGTATCCAGCAGCAGAAGACTGGCCGAGCACTAAGGTAATGTGCTTGGTCCAAGCTAAAGTATTTATTTTTTTTAAGTTTAGGTAACAAGTCCTACTGTGGCACATGAATAGTTTATTTTACCATAGGCGTTATTACAGGTACACTGGTCACACAAGCTCAGTATAGCGACTGAAAGCTCCTTTTAAGCAACCCATAAAACCGGGCAAAGAAATGTATTGGATCTGCCTCAAAAGCACTCCATCTCGTGTGATATAGAATACTGCTCTTCATCAGATCTGACCAACATAGTATTCACCTCGTTGCAGTATAAACATTCTAGTGCTGCGTCCATGACAGCACAATGATTACGAGTCCCAATATAAACAAAAAAAAGAGATAATGGAAAAGAAGTTAACATGCTGTTAAAGTACACACAGAAGCAACACCAGCAAACACAAAGAATATATATAATATATGAAGCAACAAAAGTGCTGTGCATCTGTCATGTCCTTATGAAATTGCTTTTTTCACAATTTTTTTTTGATGTTTACTGCAGTCTCACCCTAATTCCATAAGCTTCTGTTTAATCATACCTGATGGGGGTTGGGGAAACATGACTACCCCAATGGCGGTGGGGAACCTTGGAGGCGAAGACTAGCTCGTAGGTAGGTGCCGTACGTCAGGATATCAGGACTCTGGCATTTGGCAGATGTGGGGCCGTTCGGTAAGGGGGAATAAAAAAATTAACATGAACAAAAACCAACCACCACACATCATTGTGCATACCTGACAACCAGCGTAAAGAATAAAACGTCAACTTGTCATGCTGATTCCAGCACATCATATGTGGTTACCAAGGTGATGGCACAGAAATTAACAACCCAGCCAGCATGACAGGAATCTGGAGTACATTGTATTCTGTATACATATGTATACTCTCTACAGCCTGTCATGATCCCCAGATAGGTTCAACCATACTGGTTACGGCCGTCTCCAGTCAAGTGGAGAGGTGGGGGGCCAATGTGTCTGGGGACCAGGGGGAGACACCTGCTGGCTAGGGAAGGATGAATAGAATAGAATAGAATAGAAAAAAGAAAAATCTCATTTAGGCCTGATCCATGCAGGGGTCAGATTAGGTTTTGCAGCCACTTGCCAGCAGGGTAGTGTCTTGGAAAATCTATTAGCCCTGCATACTTTTCTACTGGCCCAGCTGATGTACTTATTGAAATATCACCTTTTCCAGTTTAAAGCCTTGCCGCTCATGGGTTCAATTTCACAGCGGATTGTCGTGTATTAATATGGGCTGTTTCTGTTTAACAGGAGTGGTGCCCTGAAGTCTATATGCCTCTGGTATGGCAACAGATCTCCTCCTGGGGTTGATTGCCTCTCCTCTTGGGTGCGAGATCTTGGCGTGCTCCTGGATGACAGATTGACATTTGAATCCAAGGTGTCATCTGTTGTCCAAAGTGTTTTGTTTTTTCCCCCCACATGCAATTTGTGCTGCCCCCCCCCATTTTGTCCCCACCTGAGACACGAGCGTGCATGTGGAGGTGCACACGCACGCCAGATACCGGCTCAGCCCCTTCAGCCCACCCCTGGTGATCACCTGCCACCCCCTCTGCTTACGCTTTCCATCAGGCCTCCACCCGAAGGGAACGGAACTGGGGGGGGGTGGGTAAGAACTCATCCTTCCCAGAGAGAGGGGAGTCGCCTTGTGGCAGCTCAATCCTGCTCCTAGCCACCCCACCCCCCCGTGCCAGCCAGGGCTCATTCCCAAACCCAGGTCGCCAGCGTGGCATAATGTGTGGCATCCAGCGCCTCAAACCTCAGCACCACCAGGCCAGTCCATCCAAAGTAGTTTTTATACTTGAGGAACATTGCCAGGATCAAACCCCTAGTTCCGCCTGAGGACCTGCCCAAACTGGTTCATGCCTTTGTGACATCTAGGCTTGATTACAGTAACGCTCTGTACTTTGGAGTCTCAGGAGGTATCCTCTGCCGACTGCAGCTGGTGCAGAATGCAGCTGCCAAGTTGCTGACGGGCCTTTCGAGGTTGTATTGAAGAGAACAGTATTTCACTGCAGTTTCCGATGAAATGGAACCACGCAGGTTCCGACAATTTGTGGAACACCGGACTTTAAAAAGTAAAATAAATTACGTTCCGGTAAGTGTAAAACTGTGTTCCTTTACGAAACACTTAATCCGGGGAGGGGGTGCTGAATTTGGACAGCTCTCCTTTAAAATGCTAGATTACATAATCAGACCCCAAGCAGAGCCGATTAAGAAAATCATAAATGCTTATTTAATAAAAACACAGTACATTCAACAATTTGGAAGATCTTTGAACTGCAGACAATACCAAAAATAACACTGGATGGTTTACAGAAAACACTAGATACTGTTCTAAATTATACCTTATTCTGATGTTAAGAGTCCAGATAGATGAAATGTCCTTGTGGAGATGAAAATTCTCTCCCTGTAGGTGAAAGTTCATTAAGCAACAGAGTTTGTAGCAAGTTTGTGGTCCAAGTGAGTTCTCAGAAAGTCATTTTAAAAAGGCTCCAGGTGCTTCCTTGGTGAAAAGTCTTGGTTTCCAAAATTCTGACTTAAAAATCAGAATTTTCTATTCAGTATGTGAAAAATCAGTTTCCACAAAACCACAGGTCTTGTCCTAAAAGTAGAACCAAAACCCCATATACTTAACACCAAAGTATATAATATAATGGCTTAAAATCTCAGTTCTGAGACCCTCCAAGTCTTCCAGCTGTTGACTCCATGCTAAACTGCTTAACTGCACTGATGTTCAACATGGGTCTATCCAATAAAGTCTTATCATGTTCAAGCCCCACCCACAACTTTGTGATCCGGGGGGTGGGGGTATCTTCCAGCAACACAGAGACTGGGGTACAACAGTTGACTTTTTCCTGCAGAAGTCACTGTGGTTCCATGTCAACCTCCTGTAACCTCTGGCCGAAGCATTTGGCTTGACCCCTGAACCCTAGACCATTCTGTTACCTTTTTCTTGTCATTGGAAAATACATGCCCAGTTGTATCTAATAGTTTAGTACTTTATGACTCAAACCTGTCAGTCCCTTATCTGGAGATGTATCAGACCCACCCTAGCTGTTACAGAAATTCTGGCCATTTTGTAGTTACTCTTAGAAGTCTTTTAAAGTGATAGTGTCTTAACTCTAAAGTACATTACAGCCCCTACTGTACAATAGGAACCTAAATAAAGGATACAGGCCCATCTGGCGACAAAGACTTTGTCCAAAAAGATCAAGAATTATGGCAGGTACACAATTTCAATATCATCCTGGACTAAAAGGTCTTCACTACTCATTCAAAGTAATGGGAGAGTACCAAGCTAAAAAACAATCCCTCCCCTTCCCCCCCCGGAACAGGTCGGCAAGAGACAAAGCTTACTTAGGACAGAAGTCCATTAAGGATTGTCCTGCCAAAGAAGTGTGCTGTCTGGCATGGACATCCAGAGCATAGTGCTTCACAAAGGTGTGTACCAAGGTCCAAGTCGCCACTTTGCAAATATCAGCAATGGGTACATTAGGAATCTCTGCCAGGGATGCTGCAACCGCTCTGCTAGAGTGGGCGAAAACCCTGCTTTCCAACTTGACCTGCACCATCAAGTAGCAGTGATGAAGACATGCCACCAACCATGCAGAAATTTATCTAATGGCAAAAGGCTGACCCAGCTGGGTCATGCTGAATGATACGAAAAGTTGCTAGGATATGCGAATCTCTAGTTCTGTCGAAGTAGAATCGCAGAACCTTTTTGACATCCAAAGAGTGAAGGTTGCGTTCCCCTTCCCCTTCATTCTGAAAGTTGGCAAAATAAGTAGGAAGAACCAATGGCTGGTTAAGGTGAAATTCCAAAACCACCTTGGGTAGGAATCTGGGGTGAGTATGAAGTACCACCTTGTCCTTGTGAAATACAATGCAAGAAGGTCAGTGACCAAAGCATGCATTTCAGAGACTCTGCGAGCAGAAGTAATGGCCACCAGGAAGGCAGCCTTCCAGGTCAGAAGCTTCAAGTCACAAGTGGCTAGAGGTTCAAAGGGTTTATGGGTGAGCATTTCTAGCACAAGGTTGAAATCCCATGCAAGCACCAGTTTTCTGACCAGGGGTCTAGTGTGCAGGATGCCCTCAAGGAATCTCTTGATTAGCGGTAGCTGAGCCAGCGACATGTTCTGCATTGGCTCATGGTAGGCGGATATCACACAGAGGTGTACCTTCACTGTCGAGTCCTGCATGTAACAGGTCTAAGAGGTACTCCAACACTTCACTTGGTGGGCAACAAATTGTGTCCAGGATGGACTTTGGGCCCCAAATGGAAAACCGCTTCCACTTCGCCGTCTAAGTTTTCCTAGTGGGGGCTTACGTGCCACTAAGAAGATTTCTGAGATTCTTTGAGAGACCTTAAACCTACCCACTTCTATCTCTTCAAGAGCCAGGCACAGAGATGAAGGGAGAGCAGGTTGGGATGGACCACAGGTCCTTGTGTCAGGCGGTACATTCACAGAGGGAGTAGACTCGGAGGGACTTCCAACAACCTGTGAATCAATGGAAACCAGATCTGCCAAGGCCAGTATGGGGTGATGAGAATCATCCTGCCCCCTTGTGCCCCAGTTTGAGCAGTACCCTCCGAATTAATAGAAGAGGAGGAACTGCGTACAGAAAGCATTTTGTCTACCGCAGTCTGAATGCATCCTGACAGAAAATGCCAGGTTCCGGATTTCTGGAGCAGAATGGAGGCAGTTCTGCACTGAGTGGGGATGCAAAAAGGTCTAAGTCTGGACTGCTCCACTCGTCAAATAGAGATTGCACGACGTCTACAGTGAGTAGCTATCCGTGTGGCTCCATCTCTGTCCTACTGAAGCAATCTACCAGGTCGTTCTGGATTCCCGGCAGGTAGACTGCCTGAATCAGAGCATTGCCTTACCCCTTAACATCATTTTTAATAAATCCCTTAAGGAATCCAGGGTCCCCTCGGATTGGTTAGCAGCTACTGTAACCCCTATCTTCAAACAAGGACTACACTTTAAAGTAGAAAACTATAGGCCTAACAGTCTCACCTCTATACCCTGTAAATTATTGGAAAAAAGTTTAAATTCTTTATTGAAGAAGAAATGCAGTTATTAAATATCACAGATAAATCGCAGCACAAATTCAAATCAGGTTATTCATGCACAACTAATCTGCATTCTTTTTATGACAATATTAGTAAATGCTTGGATCTCAATATCCCAGTTGATGTTATCTTACTCGATTATAGCAAAGCTTTTGGTGAAGTATCACATTCTATATTAATAAATAAGCTCATTAAATTAGGATTTTCACTTGGTATTGTGTCATGGGAATTCATAATTGGTTAAGTAATGGGGTTAGGGTGAATGGGGAACTTTCGAATGGTAGAAGGGTGTCAAGTGGTGTTCCCCAGGGTTCCGTTTTTGGACCAACACTTTTCAGTATTTTTATCAGTGACTTAACTATTTCATCAAACAATATAATTTCAAAATTTGCAGACGATACCAAGCTCGGGGGATGTATTGACAGTGACATTAATAAAAACAACCTAAAACATGATCTTGCTAGTATTGAATGTTGGGCAAATACCAACCAAATGTTTAATGTTTCAAAATGTGCAGTTCTACAGATATGGGGAGAAAAAAATCCCAAACAATCACATTTCCTTAACATTATCATTATTAGAGAATCACCTACAGAAAAGGAGTTGGGAATACTAGTAAATATTAAACTGTCATCTACTGACCATTGTAATAAATTGCCCAATCAAGTCAATGCGCTTCTTTGAAGAATAATGAACACATTTGTCACTAAATCTGAGGAATGCATTATGTCCTTTTACAAATTTCATGTCAGACCATACACTGATTATGTACCACCCTTTTGGTGTCCCTATTTGATTGCGGATATCTCCAGAATAGAACAGATTCAGCGAAGGGCAACAAAACTTGTACCACATCTCTTCCGGTTAGACTATGAAACTAGACTTCAAAAAAAAACAGGATAGTATTCACTTAAGTCTTAGAAGAACAAGAGGTGATCTTCTTCAGCTGTTTGATTGTTCATACTCCAACCCTAATGGAACTATGTGGAATTTCATTTACATCTAGGAAAATGTGGCAAGATGTCATAATAAACAAATTGAAATTGAGCAGACTAAAACAAATAAAAGACAGCAATTTTTCAGTTAGATCACCCAGAATTTGGAATACTTTGCCACAAGACATTATAGACTGTGATTATATAAACAACTTTAAAATTAAACTTGACAAATGGCTTTTAAATTAACTTGATGGGCATAATGATCCACAAGGTGTAGAAGACCATCTCGATGGGCTCAGGCCTTCTTTTGTCCACTAACCGAATAATCATGCTCGAGACACCACTCCCACATCCTCATGGCCTCCCTGCACAGAGAGTACGAGTGCACACCACACTGCTTGTTGATGCAATACATCACATCCTTGTCCATCTGAAGGAGAATTACTTTGCAACAGAGGACATCTTTCAGGGCTTGGACAGCATACAGGACAGCTCTCATCTCCAAGACATTTATGTGTAGATGAGACTCCTGGCTCCACACTCCCAGAGTGTGTAGGTCTCAACAGTGAGCTCTCCGACTGATCAGAGATGTATCCATTGTGATGGTTATCCGAAATTCCAGTGGGGCAAAGGGTAGTCCCTGAAGCTTGTCTTCCTGTGTCCACCATGCAAGCGATTTTGCCAGAGGCTCGGTCATGAATGTCATTTCTCCTGTCCTCTGGAAGGAAAGCCCTTGCCCTGGAGGTGTCCAGGAGGACTCATATGAAGAGGAGCTGCTAGGAGGGCTGAAGCTGGGATTTTTCCAGATTCAGTAGCACCCCCATGGAAGTGAGGAACTGAGAAGCTGTCATGACTGCTTCCTGGATCTCTTGTCTGGATAGGCTCGCTAGGAGCCAATCTTCCAGCTAAGGGTAGACTTGAATGTTGAGTTTTCTGAGGTGCGCTTTGTGAACTGCAAAGCACATTGTAAAGACTCGAGGCGCCAAAGGGCAGGACTCTGAACTGGTAGTGCTGACTTAGAACCATGAAACAATGATACTTGTGGTGCCTTGGGTGCATGGGAACGTGCTGGTAGGTGTCCTGCATATCCAGGGATGCCAACCAGTCATACTGATGAATCAGTAGAAGTAATGTTCCTAGGGAGATGTTCCTATGGAGATCTTGAACTTTTCCCACAACAGGAATTTGTTTAACTTTCTGAGGTAGAGAACTGGATGTATGTCACCTGTTCTCTTTGGAACCAGAAAGTAATGAGAGTAGAACCCTGTGTTCCATTCTGCCTGCGAAACCACTTCTATTTCCCGGTTTTTCAGAAGGCCATGTATCTTGGAAGTAAGGAGTGGTAAACAAACTGTGCTGACACTTGGGTGGAAGATCTGGGGGGATCTCTACGAAACTGAGCGAGTATCCCTCTCATATAGTCCCAAGGACCCATTTGTCTGTTGTGATGGATTTCCACTGATTGTAAAACTGAGTCAGACGGCCTCCCACTGCTGTAACAGTGTCCACCTCAGGCAGCTGATGTGGGACCCGGTTTTCAGAGGGTGGCACAGAGCGCTTTCGGGCCCTGTGCCTTTTACTGCATTTTCTTTTGCGACTGAGGAGTTTGGTTTCTAGTAAAGGCTCCTCGGCCTTTACCTCAAAAGGACTGCCCATTACGAAACTGGCAACGGTTCCAGCCCCTTTGAGGGGTCGCAGGAGCAGGACTGGCTGTTTTAATGGCAGTCTTGGTTTTCTGAGAGGCCTTACCTGTTCCACTTGAGGGCCAAACCGATAAGCCCCATCAAAGAGGACATTCATCACCTGCCGTTGAGCCTCAGGTGAGAAGCCTGACATTCAAAGCCAGGAGTGTCACCTGATGCAGATAGCCGCAGCTGCTGCCCATGCTGCAGCATAGGCATCCATAGCAGCTTTCAACTGATGGTTCGATTCTATGCCCCTGGTAACCGTTTGGAGAAGCTCCAAAGTGACCTCCAACTCTGGGAAATTCTCAACAACCTCCTTAAGGAGTTCTACAGGGTGTACTCATATTGAGAGAAATTACCTGGATAGCTAGCAGTACATATCCCTAAGCTTGCGGCTGCAAAAACACGCTTTCCTAAGGTGTCAATCTTGCGAGACTCCTTATTGTTAGGTCATGCAGAGGTCTCCTGGGGAAGGATAACCTTGTCCTGGGAAAGGACAACCTTATCATTCTATGCAAGTACCACCAAGGTGTCCACAAAGGGCTATGACGCCAAAAAGGGGTTTTCCTTAGGAAGAGCGTATTTCCTGTTAGCGAATTTAGCCACAGACAGGATCAGTGCTACTTTGGCCCACACCATCTCTGACAGGGTTTCAAAGGATTGGGGGGAGAGAGAAGACATGTGGCGTGAAGTCAATAGGAATATTAGGAACATGAAGGAACTGAAGGCACAGAAGCTTCCCTGGGTCCACATCAGAGGTCCGAAGAGCCAGGGTAGAGCCTACATTCCAAAGAAGGGACTGGAAGGACAGGTCCTCTACGAAGGACTCTGCTGAGACTGAAGGCCTGCTTTCCCGGTCGTCACCTGAGACATCCCCAGCATCATCAGACATCATTTCCTTCCTCCAGCCCCAAGATGTCAGGGGCAAATCCTGCTAGACCAAGGTCAGGTGAGGGGTACACAGGAGCCACCAGAGCCCGCACTGGTTCAAAGAAGTCGGCACTATACGCAGAGCAAAATGACCTGGCAATGAGACAAGCGCCACACAGCACTGAGGTTGACGCCACACACGGTACAGAGGTCAACACCAAATGCGGTGCCAATGAACCTCTTGATGACGCAGCTGGCACCAAAGAGACTGAAGCCACATGTGGTGCCGAAAGGCCCAACACCATATGTCACATCGATGACCCCGGACCCATCAGACCTGGAAGAAAAGGGGAGGAAAAGAATACCTGTGTCGGCCCCTGCATGGAAACTTGGTGAGAGGGGTAGGCACGTGGAACCGGCATTGGTACTGGCTGTGGCAATTTGGCCCCTGCAGTTAATATTGCAAGATACAATTTTGTTATATTTTTCTGTGATTTTGTTTATGCTTTAAAAGGGTCCCATGCAGAGGAACTTGGCTATGTTAAATTCCCAAACAGGACAGAAAGATGCCCGTGTTTTTTTTTTTTTTTTTTTTTAAAGAGGTACATAGTTTCACTGAAAGGTCACAGGAAAGAGAATATGTCTTACAAAATACGTATTCCTCTGTGACCCGAGAACAGGCTGCTGACAGGAACTTGAAAATTACATTTCAAAGAGGCTTGGGGTACATCTCCTATGATCATAAAGTCTTCCACTTCAAAGCACAGGTATTTCCAGGAACTGTCATGGTGTATTTACATTTGTAATGAGTGTCAGGAAGCTGTGCTATAGGCGGACACTTAAGAGTATTACTAATGATGATTCCTTCAAAGTTTGGGAAAGAACAAGAGAGACCCCCGCTGGTCTAAAAGAGAAGACCACCAGCTATAAACAAGAGAGGGTTGTTACAAACTGCATGAACCAGGCCTATAAAAGGCCCTCCAAACAAAAGCTCAGTGTATTTTCCATTGCATTTGGGCACTTGCTCTTGACACACACGACAAGCCAGACTGAAGACCACTGGCTACAAAAAGGAAAAGGACATTGCAGACTTCATGTATATCTGGACTCTGATTTACTACAGATAAGGCAGAAAATAAGCCAGTTAAATTTTACAGTTCATTTTAATATATATTTTCCCAACTTTTGTTTTGTTATTCTGTAACCAGATTTCTAAAATCCTTTATTTGTAATGTTTGTATGATAACTATTTAGATTTCGTAAAAAAATGTTGCTTTTAAAACTGCCTGCGAGTGATTTCTGTGTGTGGAGAGGTAAAAGGTTTATTCAATTCTAAGACTAGCCTGAATTGCTAAAGTGCTACCATTCACTACCAAGACTAGAATCCTAAAAAGGAAGTCTGGGTGCCTTAAAAAGGGGAGATACACAGCTCTCAAGAGGATTCTGTAAGGAAGAATTAGGTGCTGCACACACCGAGGGAAAGGACACAAACAGGTTTACGAGGGCAAAACCCGAAGAGCTCGTAACACCTGGATTGTTCCACCCCAAGTACAGCAACTGAGGAGACTTCTCACCGGGCTACAGACTTCAGACTGTAGTTTGGCCTTACCCAGAATAGAGAGGACGCCGTAGGACCTTGTGGTGGGTGTTCAGTTGTTAACTCAGTGCGCACTCTAGGACATGTGGAGGATTTAACTGTTCCCTCATCACAGATTACACTTAGGGGTAGGCACTGTGAGCTCAGTGGACCTGGCCCCCAAGAGTAGTTTCGTGACGCTGGAGAGGGAAAAATCTCTGGCCACCGGTGTGACGAGTTACCCAACTGTCCGTCCTTATTTGTAGATATAATTCTGTTGTATACACATTTTTTAAGGTAATTCTGTGTATATGTACATTCCACAAGAAATACCAGTTTTACACAAAGGCACCTAGAGAAAGAGTCTGGATTTCTTTCAAAAAGGTTTTGACCTTCGTTTGACCTGAAAGCCAGCTTGCTTACTAGGAAATGGACAAATACTTGTCAAAAAGCTTGTGGATGGCTGATCAATGGGCTATTTCCCACAGTTAACTGACCAAGGGAAACAGAGGTGAATAAAATGTTCAGGAAATATGCCAAAATCCATTTACCTGAAAAACCATGCACTTCAAGAGCAGAATGCTTTGTTCCAGAAAACTGTTATAATTTATCACATTTTATGAGGCAAAAAGGAAAGAAACATCCTTCTGACAAACTTTTGTGAATTCTTAACACACTAACGCCAATGGTGTTACTGTGGGACACAGACATCAAAAGATAGACAGAAATTGTGTTGGGAAAGCAAAAAGGGACATCTACTGGCCAAAAATGTTAGGACCATACCCAGACTTTTGGCAGGCTATATAATAAGCTTGCAAACTGAAGTGTCTCATTCTTGCTCAGCATCCACAACACACTTTTCAGTTGGATTCCGCTTGACACCAGGAACAAAACTGCCGAGATCCAGTGTGGCTGCCAGGACTAAAGAAAATGAAAACTCATTCTACTTTTTTCTAGACTTCAAGTTACTACGAAAATAAGGTAGACTTTAGCTAAGTTTTAGTGAGTGTCCCTGTATATTTTCCATTTTTGTTTCTGTATACTGTGACCCAAATTAGTGTATTTTCTTTCTAGTTGTACCTGTATTATTAATTATTTTAGTAAAAGCATTTGTTTTCCTGAAGAATATCTGCCAGAGGGAGATTTCAATATTTGTGTATGAAGTGTGGAACAGTATTAATAATCTGTGACATCTGTTCATTGCTTAGAGGTGTCACCACAAGCAACCAAATCGAGCAAAGGGTCTGGTAAGGGATCTGGAAGGATAGGGACAATACCAGTCTCTGCAGGGATTTTGAACCAGGTTGCATGTCCAGTAGGGAGAAGGCCAAATTAGGTTTTACACTGCTATTCCCGAAGAGAGTGCGACGCCTGGGTCTTCCTCCTTTGTGTAATAGCCAAGGAAGAGTTCATATTTGGCCACAAGACTCGAGACTGGTATTGTGCCCTTATTCAGAGTTTAGGGGGACGCCTTGCGTCCTCGTGGCAGAGGTGCAGTCATGACCTCGGCAAAGAGACACAAGGAGGGTACCCTTGCCCCCCCCATCACGGATAGCACTTAGGGGTGGGCACTGTGAGCTTGGTGGACCTGACACCCCCCCCACCAGGAGTGGGTTTGTGACAGACTGCACTGGACACTTAACCTGCCCCAACCACCCCGACCATGGCCCAGCTGCCCGAAGGCCGAGGAACCGGGTCCACAAGCAAGGGCAGATGAGAGAGATGCTGTACTCACTGCTCCATAAGAGCGGCCCAGTGGTGAAACTGCCCACTGGAAAACACCAGAGGACAGAGAGGGGCTCAGATGTCGAGAATCCTGGCCACTAAGGATAGAAACCACCGGGGACCCCAAAGGAGTAGGGGTAGTTATGCCTTCCACAACCAAAGACCCCCTGGCAGACCTACCAAAGGACAACCTCGAGCAACACTCTTCTTCCTCCGACAGGAGGAAGAGCTCGAGGCCGAGCGGTGCCAGGTCCCCGACCAATATCAGGTACGAGCCCACTTTTTGTGCTTTCGGGAGTACTGTCTTCCCTCCTCAGCACTAGAATGCCCATGGTCACGTTCCCGACACAGCCCCACTGCCAGAAGAACTTTCCAGCGTAGTCTCCTTACTGCTACCAAAACTGTCCATGGTCGACTCCATCAATGACAGAGCAGTTTCTTCCTTCAGAAGAAGTTTTTATATATTATATACATATCGTGTTTTTATATATATATATATATATATATATATATATATATATATATATATATATATATATATAATGGTAGCAGTAGTGCTACCATAGATTAGAGATGAGAGCCATTTCTATATTAAACCCCAAAACTTTGCACCTTAATAACTTTGCAACCGTATGACACGTTTGGCTGAAATTTGGAATACATGATCAAGAACCATTGGCCTTGGCATCTGCCAAGTTTCGTACCAATCGGATACGGCTGCAGGTTATTAAGCATGATTTGCGCGTGTTTACGCTTTTTCTGGAATTCTACGGTCGTTGTGCAAGGTCGCACGGTTTGCGCGACCAGCCCGAAATCTTCAGGGAATGTGCGGCCGGGTCCCCAATGTGCCTTTCGAAGATTTGGTGAAAAAATATTAAACGGTTCAAAAGTTATTCAAAAAACAATTTCCCATTATAAGTCAATGGGAAAAGTTAAGAAAAAGTTCGACAGTGTCGCAAATGCATTTTTACTTTCGCAAATGGGCCTGTTACTTTCGCAAATCAGCCATTTTGTTTTCAGTTGGTGATCAGAAAAATGGTTGGCATTTAAATTTGGGACCCTCTAGCAACCTAATTCTTTTTGTATTCACCTAGTCGGACCCTGAGGATGCTTGCATGTCTTTATTTTGTGGTAAAACACCCAGAAATATGTTTTCAGATTTCTGGAAAAAGTCTTTCTGAAATTACTTTCGTACTCCGAAAGTGTCGAACTTTGAAGCTTCGCAATTAAGCATATAGTTTTCCATCTGTGGGAGAGATAGCGATTCTTTGGCCGCTGCCAAAGAACCGTTGGGAGTTTTGGGCTGAAATTTGGAGGGAACAGAGCCGACATCTCACAGATGTGCCCTTCAGTGTTGTATTGAAAAAATATTACACAGCGGCAAAGTTACGGCACTCCAAAGTTGACGGTGTTTCCCATAGGATAACATTACGGCGCCCGACGCATTACAGAAATCCTTTGGATTCCTGCTGCAAAATAACGGTTTGGTCTTTTTTCCCGAAATTTGGAGGGAAGACAGCCAACAGCCCACAGATGTGCCTTTCAGTGGTTTGGTGAAAAAATATTACAGGGAAGCAAAGTTATGGCACTCCGAACTTCTCTTTTTTCCCCCGTAGGATAACATTATGGCGTTCGCCGCCCCTTTCAGGGCCCGTATCTCGGAAATGGTGCGAGATACAGTGGTTTGCAAAAGTATTCAACCCCCTTGAAAGTTGTCAGATTTGTCTGGATTACAAATGAGAGACTTGCATATATTATTCCAGTCAGTATTTTTATAGCAAACTCATTTGCTCTAACAGTATATCCTCAAAGCCAAAATTAATTATCCGTCAGCACATCTTTTAAAGTAAATTAAAAACTGAAAATGCTGCTTGCAAAAGTATTCAACCTACAAAGTAGTATTTGGTAGAGCCACCTTTTGCTGCAATAACAGCTTTAAGTCTCTTGGGGTAAGTATCTACCAGCCTTGCACACTGTTAGGAGTGATTCTTGCCCATTCTTCTTGGCAGATTTGTTCCAGGTTGGTTGGGTAACGCTTGTGGACATAATATTCAAACAGTGCCACAGATTCTCAATGGGATTGAGATCTGGACTTTGACTTAGCCACTGTAGGACATTCACCTTTTGTTGTTTAACCACTCCTGTGTTGCTTTGGCCTTGTGCTTGGGATCATTGTCCTGCTGAAAGGTGAAGTTTCTCCCAAGCTTCAGTTTTTAGCAGACTGAAGCAGGTTCTCTTGCAGTATCTCCCTGTATTTTTCTCCATCCATTCTTCCTTCAATTATAACAAGATGCCCAGTCCCTGCTGATGAAAAGCATCCCCACAGCATGATGCTGCCACCACCATACTTCACTGTAGGGATGGTGTTTCTCGAGGCATGGGCAGTGTTAGGTTTGCGCCACACATAGCGCTTTGAATTTTGGCCAAAACTCTCTATCTTGGTCTCATCAGACCACAAAACCTTGTGCCACATCTTAGCTGGGTCACTCTCATGCTTTCCGGCAAACTCCAGATGTGCTTTGATATGGTTCTTTTTGAGTAATGGCTTCTTTCTAGCCACCCTCCCATACAGGCCAGTATTATGCAGAGCTCTTGATATGGCTGACTGGTGCACCTTCACTCCACTCTCAGCCACTGAACTCTGTAGCTCCTTCAAAGTGATTGTTGGCCTCTCTGTGGCTTCCCTCACTAGTCTCCTCCTTGTTCGGATGCCGAGTTTTGAGGGACGGCCTTGTCTAGGTAGTGCCTGGGTGGTGTGATGCAGCTTCCACTTCCTCACTATTGATCCAACAGTGCACACTGGGATATCCAAACACTTGGATGTTATTTTGTACCCTTTTCCTAATGTATGCATGTCTATTACTTTATCTCTAACTTCCTTAGAATGCTCTTTAGTCTTCATTTTCACACCCTTCCTTCAGATTCACAGTCTGACCAATGGTCATTAAACTGGGGAGGGGGTTTATCCAGAAAATGTGAGCTACTTTAATGTTTCAGAGGTGAGGCCAATTGTAAGCCAATTGTGTCCTCGTTAGGGCAATATTTTTCATCTGTGTAAACTTGGAGCTTCCAGAGCACAGGGGTTGAATACTTATGCAAACAGCATATTTCAGTTATTTATTTTTCTTAAACATATTTTCTAACATAAAACCAATGTCACTTTAAAATAATTATTTTGAGAGTCAGTCTTTTTAAATAAATATTACACAGAACAAAATCTCAATATATCATTTGTAATCCAGACAAATCTGACAATTTTCAAGGGGGTTAAATACTTTTGCAAACCACTGTACGTACTTTTCATCAGAAAATTACTTAGCCCCCTAATGGGGGCTAAGTACAAAATTAGCCAGGACAGCTGTAAATAATATGACTTTTACATTTTTTTTCTACGTCGTACGGTTCCTGAGATATAACCTATTTAGTATTCCAAGTTCTCATTTTGTGCTCCGATACTCTTTATTATGCATACATTATTTGTACTCACTGTCTTTCTCTATGCAGGTTTTGGGGAAAACCAGCCTGTGTGCTTACATTACTGTTACTGTTGCCCTTTCTGCTTGCGGTTCCGTACCCGTTTCACTTACCGTTGACGTTTGCACCA
The DNA here is from genome assembly GCA_016271365.2 of Neoceratodus forsteri. Taxonomy (NCBI): domain Eukaryota; kingdom Metazoa; phylum Chordata; order Ceratodontiformes; family Ceratodontidae; genus Neoceratodus; species Neoceratodus forsteri. The sequence goes on along the minus strand of CM057449.1, from coordinate 788,539,021 downwards.
CCGTGTGCGTTATCCTTGGCGTTTTCATTTTCGGTTGCGTTTCTGTTATTTTTTGCCATTTGTGTCTACAGTACTGTTTCTCTTTCTGTTTTAGCTTGCATCACCATGCCCATTGAAATTTCCGTTTGCAGGCACCATGTTACTATGTGACAACACATCACGTGGCAGACCGTTCCCGTCCACGCCACCGTGTGAGTTACCCTTTCTGTTCTCAATCGCGCTTGCGTTACCATGTGCGCCACTGTTAGCGCTTCTGTTTGCGTTGCTGTTCCTGTTACTATGCCTCAAGACATCACGTGGCGGGAGCGCGGGGCCTACGCCGCTGCATTACATTCACTATTTCTCGTTATCATTCTCAAAAAGAAGGGAAATTAGAGGCAAAAAACTCTGTTTAATGCATTAGTTAGGGTTGTTCCACAGCGACAAAAGTGAGGAAAATCACTGTTGGGTTGAAAACCCCCTTGGACCCTACCCACCCCCAACCGGCATTGGGGTGTGCATTAGTGTCGTCGGTCTAACTCTCACCCCATTCTCTATGCTTGACTGCTTTACACATGTGATGGGGTGAGAGTTAGGGCTGGCGACAATCACACCCAATGCCCGAATGAAAGGAGAAAATCAGGGGGTTCAACTAACAGTAATTGCTCACTTTTGTCGCTATAAATTTCTTCTAACGATAAATGGAGTTTTGCCTCTAAAATAAATATATATATATACACACACACACACAGACACATATATATATATATATTGTATATACACACATACATACAAATAAGCCCTCCAGGATGAAGCACAGTGTCAGAGATTTACTGCATGATAAAAGATTACCATATATACTTGCGTTTTAGCCAAGCCGCATATAAGTCGACCCCCCAAACCCAAGATGCATATAATATATATATATACATACATACACACACACACATACTGACTCACGTATAAGCCGACCGTAAAACAATTCTTTATTCATTCAGCTGTTTGCAGGCTGTTTTAGCCCAAATGCTGTCTCTCTACTGTTATTCTGTCCCTCCCCTAGTAAAACATTACAGCCTTGAGGCTTGCACACGCTGTGGTGCCTGAAACAAACCATCCCAGACCCTCATCCAGTGCAATTGGCCAAACCTTAGTACTCACCTCGCAAAGGGCGCAAATCATCCACATTCCCTTGCGGCTTGCTGCCAGGTAATCCAGGGCACTGTTGATGTCAGGAAGGGTGGTGAAAGGGCTCAAGTCAGCATTACTGATAGCGTTAAAGCTGCTTGTGTCAACCTTCGTATTCACCTCGCAAAGGGCACAAATCATCCACATTCCCTCATGGCTTGCTGTCAGGCATGAACGAACTTCATGCGGCACACGATGATCTCACTGCTACTGCCTCCTTGGCTCCACTATTACCATACATCTCCGCCACAGGTTTTTACATTGCTCACAAGTGCAGCTACCTTCACTACCATCTCCTGTTGCCCTTCCCACTCCTCCCTTGCTCTCAACATCCCTCTAGCTCTATTAATGCCTCTAAGCCCAATAGGTCATAGACAATTTTGTTGCCGGAGCTGTCTGGAAGGGAGATACATTTTCGTTTCTGGTTTAACTCGCGTATAAACCGAGGTACTGAAAACTAGAATGCAGAAGTGGATTAAAAAACTGCTATTACACGAGTATATGTGGTAACTCCCATTGAAATTGCACTGTTTACGTCAGTAACTACAGCAGAATTCTGCAGTGCTGCGCTTCATCCTGGGGTGTGTGTGTGTGTGTGTGTGTGTGTGTGTGTGTGTGTGTATGTATATATTTTTTTGTTTTCACTAAAATAAAAATATAAAACTAAATAATACTGCACAAATTGAACAAAACTTTATATGCTGCTGTCGTATAGAGAAATGAGACTCCTGGTGGGAGAGCTACGTCGTCACTGAAGCGCACTTGGCAGGGAAAAAAGGAACTGAGGCGGTTGGAGGATTGATACAGAGATAGCCTATATGGGTGCAAGGCAGTCTCGTGGTGCCGCACATACGTGGTCCTATCTCATCACCAGCTCTCATGAAGATTTTTGGCTCTTGCTGGATTCTAGCGCCTCCAATGTAGTCCCATTAGTGTGAATGAGTGGTGAAAACTTAGTTCAGGAAGAAGCTCTAATTTTATCTAGTTCGTTAGGAATTGGCAACGCTCCCTTTTTCTACTGTAACAGCAAAATGACTGCAGGGCTCTGCTAACTGCACTCAAAAACATAGGGGATACTTCCAGTTCAGCAACTGCACAGCTGTCTACAGAGGCATGAAAGACTGAAATGCAAACCAAATGCACCTTGAGGGAGGAATACTGGAGCCCTGTGTTTGATGGGAACAAGTATTCCCAAGACCGCATTAACTGAGCAAGTAAAAGGATTCAAATGCCTGGAAGCAGCCCACAAAGTAAACTGCTTCCACTTCAAAGAGTAAGTATGCCTGGTGGAAGGTTTTCCATCAGCCACTTTAGAGGATACCCCAAATCTTGCTATGACTACGTCTTCAGGAGCCATGCATAAAGATGTAGAGATTTCGGGTCCAAATGGACCAGATAGACCCCATGTCCTGTGACCACAGGCCCCTGCACAGTGACAGGGCACTGCAGGTTACACTGCTTGCTGCTGGAGCAATGGGTACCAGATCTGTCGAGGCCAAAGAGGAGTAATCAGGATGAAAATTCCCTCCATCTGTAGTTGGACTAACACTTTCTGTATTAGAGGAAAGGGAGGGAAGGCATACAGATGCCTCCCTGTTCAAGAGAGAGGCAATGCACCTCACCAGAAAACTCCAGGCCTTGGATCAAGTGAGCAAAACGGTGGCAGCTTTGCATTGTATGGGGATACAAAAAAGGTCCAATTCTGGGCGACCCCACCTTGCAAAGAGATCTACCACTACTGAGGTAGGCAGTTACCATTCATGCAGGCTGGACTGTGACTGGCTTAGCCTGCATGCCAAATCATTTTGGGTCCCCGGAAGATGTACAGCTGAGGGTTCGAGGTCATGCCCCAAAGCCAGGGCCCCGCATTTACTGCGGCAAAGTGGACCTACATTCTGCGGTAGGACCTCATACTTTCTGCGGCAGAACTGCTGATTCTGTGGCCATTCTGCAGCAGATAAATTGAGACTAAACAGCATGCCTTCTAAGGGATTCTTAGTTAACCCTTTGACTGCCTTCGTGCAGCCACTCTGCTACACTAAAAGTGGAACAGCAGGTCATTTAACAGTATGTTGTCTTCTTATCACAAATATTAAACAGAAAAATAACCCAAACCTGGCACAGCCAGGGACATCAGTGTTCTCTTTTAGTGAATTTTCTATCCCACCCTGAATTTGAAGGTTCATCTGTTCTTTTTCTGGAAATTGGTGGTTTTTGCTGTTCTCCTAGGCTATAATCAAAGGAGGACAAACACACTTAGCTAAAACTACACAGAAGGCAAAACTTGCTGGATTTCTTCTGGTTTATATTTACAGTTAGCAGATATAAAGAGACACTCCAACTTGAAAGCCTTTTTCTTTTCTGATTTTGATCAATGTTCTTTTAGATTAATTTTTTAAACTAGGAATACCCTGTCTTCCAACAAACATGTTGAGTGCAGTGTGCAAATCTGCGTGTTGGAGGTGAGGTGGGAATTGTCTTACTATAACAATGAAGAAGTTTGTAACTTGCAGGGTCTGTAGGATTTGTTGACTCCAGATTTTTCATTTGGGGGACACTAAAAAAATGTGAGCAAGTCATTCTTATTAAGCTGAAGTAACATTGGTTAGCATGTCCTCTTCTCCTCACAACTCAGGAGGTTGTGGTGTTTTTCAGGCAGTGCCCCTTATTTTACTTGTGTATAGCAGCAATCAAACTCTCCAATATGAATTTTTTTTCCACACTTGCTTGGTCCAGTTCCAGTATACCCTGGTCCCCACCTCTGCTACAGCTGGGCAACTTGACCCTCCTTAGGAATTGAGCTTGATGCCACCACTTAAGCTGCAGGTTCAAATCTGTTAAGAAATTACCCTCATACTTGCAGGTACAGAATTGCGGCCCACAAATCAAAACTGTGATAGAAGTCCACCAGTGGGTACCAAGCCCTCTACGCAGTCTGCTGCCAGCACCATGTTTCTGCAATCAGCTCCTCCTCCGATACCAGTCACCACACCGAGATTGATTCCACCTTTCCCGGGCACCACAATCTTTTCACTTCTTGACTACAACTCACCTTCCATTTCTTCCTTCCAAATTCATCTTCCAAGGATTCAGCATGGACCATGAGCAGCCTCACAATGAAAAATTAACATGGCTGAGCTACCCACACCTACGCAGCAGCAAATCATAACTGCTGTTTACCTAATCAAGGTCCGCTACTCTTGTCAGTCCCCATACCCCCCACAATACTGGCTAGAAGGAGTTATGCAACAAGAGCCAGCACGAGTCAAGATGCCATACAGCCACTAGCTTTTCGGCTGTGTAGTGGAAGGCATCAGTTTGCTGCCCCTTCTAATGAGCATGTATGCTATGGCATATTTAACATATCAATAGCTATGCCCTTTCCTTGAGAAATCGCATAGCATAGCTAGCATTTCTGCGGCTGTGTGGTTGGTTTTCCAGATTTCTGCAGTCAGCCCTGATTTCTGCGGCCACTGCTGCAACTGCAGAATTGCAGAAAACACGGGGCCCTGCCCAAAGCCCACTGCCACACTCTCACTGCCTTGCTGCATAGCTCTTGAAGACACACTCACAGCAAGGGTTCCCCTCCCCCCTTTGTTTGTTGATGTTGGGGCTGGCAGTATAGCCTAGAGGTTAGAGTAACAAACTGTGAATGAGCCTGGTACATCCAGCAGACCAGAGTTCGATTCCCACACCCTCCACTTGTGTACTATGCAACAGCCCCCCCCGTCACCACTGAAAACCGTCACTTGTGCCCAGTGGGCATTACATGGTTACCACACTAAAATAAATGCATCAGATCAACAAAGTCCATCTGTACTAACAGAAGGCCCGGTGGCAGATGTGCTTAAAATGCCTGGAGACTGTAGCGAACACAGCACATCTCCAGGACCCTTATGTGCAGGTTTTTCTGTCTGTGTTCAAGTAACATTTGTTTGGTAAGGAGAGACATGAGCACTCCCCACTGGAATCCTGAGGCAAAAACCTGTGAGGGGGTTGGACTCAATGGTAACCCTAGAGCAGGTTGGTGCAGTCCATCCACCACTTCAGCGCCTTTCTCAGCGAAGACCAACTAGTGCAGGTTTGTCTAGGGTCATCTGTGGAGTGTTCCCACTGGACTTGTAGAGACCGCTGTAGGATCCTCATGTGCAAGTGAGCCAATGGCACGGTTACCAGGGCTACCGCAATAAAGCCTACAAGGCATAACAAATTCTGGGCTGGGATAAAGTGACTGCAACATACCAGGTGGTGTTGCCCTGTAAGGTGTTCCACTCTGTCCAAAGGGAGGAATTCACAGCCCTGACCAGTGTCCAGTATTTTCCGTGTACTGCCATCTTTGACAGGGGGTCAGTACTGACTTTGACAGGTTCAGTTATCCCTAGGTAGTCGAAAAAGGTTCTTGTACAAGCTAGGTGCGAAGCAGTTGTTCTCTGGACTGAGCCTTTAATAGCCAAAAGTCCAAGTAAGGGAACACATACAGTCCTTCCTTGCAAAGGACTGATGCTACCACTGCCAAGCATTTGGTAAACCAATGGAGCAGAAAACAAGCCAAAGGGCAAGATTCCGAACTGGTAATGTTTCCCTTCTAACAGGAATCTTATATTTTCTGTTATTCCTTCTGATATTGATATGAAAGCAAGCATCCTTCATGTCCAAAGAACAGATCCAGTCTCCCGTGTTTAACAGAACCATGAGTCCATCCAAAACTTCATGTACTCTGTGTAGAAAAACAAAACTACCCACCGCAGTAATCTTCTTTCTTCCAAGGTGTCCTTTAGCATCAGTAACTTAAAGCAGCTAGCTGACTATGTAGTACTGCCCCAGAGGCGTGGTTTATACTAATGAATGAGAATCAGCCAATCACAGTAGACTTTGGGGGTGTGCTGAGGAGAGACTACCTGAGAAGGCACCAGAATTTTTTTCGAAGATAGATGGGCACATGCCCAGAAAAATGAACCAACAGGTATAAAAACTATGCAGAAGCATACTAACAATAACTATGAAAACTTTACTTAAAACAAAGTTTCAAGCTGAAACTTAAATCTGGTAGAAGACAAAGGCAGAGACCTCTGTAGTCAGGTTGTCAGGGGAGGAAGGGTGGGAGCTTACTGAAGCAGAAGGACACCTTGGAAGAAAGAAGGTTACTACCGTAATTTTTTTCTTACCCCAGGAGTCCTTTAGCATCAGTAACAAAGCAGACTGCAAGTAGTGTAGTTGGGAGGTCATCACAGAATCTACTTAGGAAAGAGGCTCTGCAGCACCGCCCTTCCAAATTTAGCATCTGATCTAGACTGCACATCCAGACAATGTTTGGTGAATGTGTGTACAGTCTTCCAAATGGCTGTTTTACAGACATCTAACAAGGGAATGTCCCCCGCAGCTGCCACTAAGGCAGCAGTGCCCCTGGTAGAGTGGGCTCGGAGGCCTTCTCGAGGCTGCTTGCCAGCTTTGTCATATCAGAAACGGATGCAGGAGACTATCCAATGAGAAACGGTTCTTTTGGTAGCAGGTTTACCTCTACCTATCTCCCCGCAGGTGAGGAATAGTTGGGTGGAGGAACCCATAACCTGCTTAGTGTGCTCCAAATAGTGGAACAGAGCCCTTTTAACATCCAGGCTATGAAGCTTCTGTTTCCCAGGAGTTGACTTTTCTGTAAAGAACACTGGTAAAGTAATGGACTGGTTAAGGTGGAACTCAAGAGATCACCTTGGGCAAAAACTTTCTATTCGTCCAGAGCTCAACCTTATCCCTTTGGAGAACAATACAGTTGGGCTCTGTACAGAGAGCTTGAAACTCTGAAATCCTTCTTGCAGAAGGCATGGCTACCAGGAAAACAGTTTTCCAGGTAACATACTTAAGTTGGGCTGTAGCCATGGGCTCAAAGTGGGGGCACTATGAGGCTGACAATGCACAAACGTAAACTCCAAGGGGGAACAGGTTCCCTAACAGGAGGCTGAAGGTGTGGCAGGTCTTTAACAAACTGATTAAACACCAGCTGAGAGTAAAAAGACTTTGGTCTTCCTACTGAGAGGTAGGCCAAAATTGCAGTCAAATGGAGTTTCCCTGAAGAGGGCCTCAAGCCTGAGGCCTGGAGATGAGCTAGGCAGTCCACCAAGATAGAATCAGTGGCAGAGAAGAAAAAGTACTCACCATAGAAATGTTGTTTCTTCTAATGGAGTCTTGCTGTATTCTGACTATATGCAGTTAGCCCCAGCATTTTAACTGCTCCGGAGAGTAAAGGGTTAACTCTATGCAAAGGCACAGAACGTTGAGCTTGAGCTCGGTTTTTAAACCTCTGTCTGTGGTACTCTGAAGTGTAACCATCAGATTCTTATGAGCACTAAACTAACTCAAAGTAAGAAATTGTTTCAAAATTTCTGTGCCAAATGGCAAAATAAGGTTTGTAGGGTCAAAGACTCAAGTCGCGAAAACCCAAAAAGAACACAACAAGTAGTGATTCACCAAACTAAAACAAAAAATACCCCTTAAAAGATGGAGGCTTGTCCAGAACACCTCTGGGGTGCAGCACTGTGCCTGACCCACCACTTCCCAAAACTACTAGGTTCTAGGAGGGGAGTCAGGGAAAGATGTCAGAATACAGCAAGACTCCATTAGAAGAAACAACATTACTATGGTGAGTAATTGTTTCTTCAAAAAAACATGACGTCTTCCAACATTCTGACTATATGCAGACTACCAAGCAGTACCCCCTTGGAGGAGAGAGTTACAGAACCTATTTTGGGAACAAGTTCTGCAGCACAGCTGTGCCAAACCTAGCATCACTTTGTGACAGAATGTCCAAAGAGTAATGCTTGGTGAAGGTGTGAACAGACTTCCAGGTAGCTGCTTTACCTATATGCACTAAAGGTATATCTCTATCTGCTGCAATCGAAGCAGCTGTACCTCTGGTGGAATGAGCCCTCAGGCCTGAGGGAGGCTCCTTCCCAAGTTTAGAGTAGCAGAATTGGATACAAGACACAATCCACCTGGCAATAGACCTCTTGGTGGCAGGCTTGCCCTTTCCCACCTCATCATAAGTGAGAAACAATTGAGAATAATCCTTCCTATGGGCCTTAGTATGCTCAATATAGTAACTGAGAGCCCTTTTCACATCCAGACTGTGTGACTTCCTCTCTCCAAAGGAAGAATGATCAGTGAAAAAGACAGGCAGAGACAAACTGGTTCAGATGAAAGTCTGACACCACCTTGGGAAGGAACTTTCTATTGGTGCGAAGGACCACCTTATCCCTATGAAAGGAAATGAAAATCAGGTTCCACTGATAAGGCCTGTAGTTCACTGATCCTCCTAGCTGAAGTAATGGCTACCAGAAATACAGTTTTCCAAGTCAAGTATTTCAGCTCATCTGAAGATAAAGGTTCAAAAGGGGGCGGTATAAGCTGTGCAATACAGATGTTCAGATCCCAGGAAGGAGTATGCTCCCGAAAGGGGGGGGACTGACATGGCCCAAGCCTTTGAAGAATTTCTTGAAAACTGGATGAGAAGCTAGGGCAGAAGCCTTACCAGCCAAAAGAAAAGCAGACACAGTTGCCAAGTGTACTATAAGAGTAGCAGGCCGGAGACCTAAACTGTTAAGATGTACCAAATAGTCCAAAACAATGGCAATGTCAGCCAGCTCTGGCTTAATATGCCTACTGGAACATCAAAAACCAAACCTTTTCCATTTGGAGTTGTAAGTCTACCTAGTAGAAGGCTTCCTGCTAACTTTTAAAATATCCCAGACTGATTAGGACAGATGCAAACTTGCATATTCTAGCTCTTCAAGAGCCAGGCTTTGAGCTTGACAGTCTAAGGCTGGGGGTACAGAATCCTCCCCTGAGAGGAGGTGAGGAGATTGTACTGCCTGGGGAGACACAAGGGCAGTGTTACTGACAGCGACAACAGCAGAGGATACCAAGGCTGTCTGGCCCAGTCTGGAGCCACCAGAATCACCTTGCAAGGCTGAGACCTGATTTTTTTTCTGGACCCTGAATATCAGAGGAAAAGAGGAAATGCATACAGAAACCTGCTTGTCCAATGTAGTAGAACATCCTGGGGAACAGAACCCAGAAGGGGTGGTCTGCAGCAATAGTGAAGAAGTTGATTGTCTGGGGCTGCAAAGAGATCTATCTCTGGGGTGCCCCATCTCCTGAAAATGACTTGTAGAATGACAGGGCTCAGGGTCAGAGCATCTGCTAGAATGTTGTCCTTCCCTGGGAGGTGCAAGGCCATCAGGGAAACCTGAAGGGAATAAGCTAGAGACCAAATTTTCATGGCCTCTATGCACAAGGCCGAGGATCGAGTGCCTCCTTGTTTGTTGATGTACCACATAGTTGTGGTATTGTCTGTTCTGATCTGTACCACTTTCCCTTGGATAACTGTTGAGAATGTCTGAAGTGCCAGAAAGACAGCTCTTAATTCGAGAAGATTTATGTGCAGCAGAGACTCCTGGTGTGACCAAGTTCCCTGAGCTCTGAGATGATCTAGGTGGGCCCCCCACCCCAGGTGTCTGTGGTGAGAATCACAGAAGGGACCTGACTGATAAAAGGGGACCCCTTGCCAAAGAATGTCCTCGTCCAACCACCACTGAATGGACTGGACCAAGGTTTTGGAGACTGGAACCAGTTTGGAGAGAGGGTCCTTTTTCTGAGACCAGAAAGATCTGAGATGAAACTGAATATCTCTCATTTGAAATCTTGCTCCCTGAACTACTGCTGTGGAAGCTGCCATGTTACCCAGCAGCTGTATAAAGCATCTGACTGGACGAGACACTAGAGGACACCAGAGTGACCAGAGACCGAACCCTTGAGAGAGGAAGAAATGCTCTTGCTTGAACTTTATCTATTTCCACCCCTATGAAGGTGAGAAGCTGGGCTGGCTCTAGAAAAGACTTCTCTAAATTTAGAATGAAGTCCAAGGATTCTAGAAGTCTTTGGGTGACCTCTAAAGCTGACTTGACTTGTTCCGAGGACTGGCCTACTAGAAGCCAGTCGTCCAGATATGGGAACAGAAGGATGCCCTGCCTCCTGAGGAATGCCACCACCACTGCAAGACACTTGGCGAACACCCTTGGAGCAGATCTTAGGCCGAAGGGCATGGCCATGAATTGGTAATGGCCTGAGAGCAACTCGAATCTGAGGTACTTTCTGTGGGAATGTCTGATAGGTATGGGGAAGCAGGCATCCTTGAGATCCAGAGAGGCTAGCAAGTCCCCTGGTCTCAGAGAGGGAAGAATTACTCCCAGAGTCACCATTTTGAACTTTGGTTTTGTCAAATGTTTGTTCAGGTATCTTAAATCCAATATGGGTCACCACTCCCCTGTCTTTTTGGGGGTAAGGAAGTATCTTGAATATAGTCCTTTTCCTCTGTGACAAAGAGGCACCTACTCTACTGCTTGCAGAAGAGAGGAGACTTCTGCCTCTAGGGCCTTTGTCTCCAAGGGAGAGGGAGGACTGAAAGACTTTGCTCTCATTTTTGGGAACCTTTTGAAACCGAGAGCAAGTCCCTGGCTCACTACTCCCAGGACCCATTTGTCTGAAGTAATATACTCCCAAACCTGGGAGTAGTGAGCCAGCCTGCCACCTACTGGGATCAGGGAGGCGGCCCTGACTGACACCTCAGGGTGTCTGCTTGGCAAGGGGCTTGGACTGAGTAGCTGATGGGGTCCTGGTTACCCCACGTCTACCTCTTCCCCTAAAGAGCCCCCTCTGCTGGAAAGAAGAGGAGGAGGCCTGAGCTTGGTAAAAAGGCCTGCCCCTAAACTGCTGCCTCTTAGGAGTGGTCTGCTTCTCCTTGGCTGCAGCACTCCTATAGGTGGTCCTGTATGCATCCATTTTCTTCATGTAGTCCGCTGTTTGTTCCCCAAAGAGAGAATTACCAGTTACAGGAAAATCCATGGCCGTAGCCTGGGTATCCTGAGAGAGGTTGAAACACCTAAGCCAAGCAAATCTCCTCATGGAGACAGACATAGCCATGACCCTGGAATGAACATCACTGGAATCAACAGCAGCATGGAATTGCACCTTAGAGGCCTCTATACCGTTTGCAGCCACCTGCTTCAGCTCCTTGGCTAGCTGGGAAGGGGAATCCTTAGCCAGATCCAGAACCGTATCCCACATAGATTTCTGGTATCTGGCAGTGTATGCCATGTAAACAGATTGCCTGAGTCCCAAAGAGGATGCCAAGTACTGCTTTTTAGCCATGGCATCCACTTTCCTGGAATCCTTATTTTGGGGGATGAGATGCCAGAGGAATATTAGCCTCGTCACAGGCTGCAGCTTGTACTACCCCAACATGGCTGCTATGAGTTGAAAGGAATTCCACCCCAGGACCTGACAAAGCATACCTCCTGTCCATTTTTCCACAGGAGGAATGGATGTAGGAAATTGTAAGATTTTTTTGTGTCTGCTTCCACAAGGATGTGTGTAAAGGGATAGACATCCTCTTTGAATCTGGGACTTTCATCATTTCCAGATAGTCAGGTTTTTCCTGATACTGTTTAACCTCTTCCATAGGAAGCTGAAGAGTCTCAGCCACTTTCTTGTAAAACAAGAAATGGGAAGGGGGACTCAAAGCCTGGGAGGAGAAGCCGGAGAAGGCCTGTCTGGGGAGACGTCAGACTCTACTGGCTCATCTAGGCCCTCACATTCCTCTTCATAATCTTCATCCTTCTCCCAATCACCCTCATAGTATGACTCAGGATCTACTTCTGAAGCAGGTACTTCCAACCGAACCGATCGGCTGTGAACAGAGATCGGTTTGGTCGGAACCGGGCAAAGCGACTTAACAACTGAAATCGCTTTCGCCATTTCATCAGCGGTCAGGCCATGGGGAGCCAGATCCGAACCGACTGGTTTCCTTTTTCTTTAACTCGGAACCGATTCCGCAGAATCCTCTCTCCGTCTGCCCGAAGAGGTATCACCCAGGTCAGTGGCCACCTCCCCAGATTCGGCCGTAGCGAAACCGGTCTGGCCACCCGGGTCAGCGGACTTCTCGGCCTCCCTCTCCCTTAGCCTACTCAAACATTTATCCAGAGTGGCTTTGGGAAAATTCTTGCATATTTGGCAGTCTTCCTTGAGGTGGTCAAACTCCAGACAATACACACAGACAAGCTGAGGGCCGGCCTTAGCAAAGGCCTCCTTAAACCGGTACATTGCTGAAACCCAGTGGGTCCAGTTTTCTTCTTGGGTTTCTCAAACATGCCTTCAACAAAAATCACCTTACACAGCGGTTAAGCCAGGAGATACAAATACAACGGTTCCAACCATGTCATGGTTCGGTTAAAAAAAAAAATCCTAAAATATCGGATTTTTTTTTTTTTTTAAGGAACCAATGAATACCAGAAAAAACACAAAATACAATACAGTAAACAAATAGGGAAGATGGACTTCGGTTCTGAACCAGACCGACCGGCAAAGAACCGCAAACAATTTCTTACAAAAACACAGAAAAATAACCACTACCTACATTACCACTTACTGGTACCAAGACAGAGGCAAGAATACCGAATTTTACTGGCACCATGGTTTGAAAAAAACGACCAATCCGAACTAGACCGAACTGAAGCGCAGGAGAAATCTCCAGAGCGGCTTCACAGTAAGGCAGAGTAAAGAACCTGACTGTTACACTTCAGAGTACCACAGACAGAGGTTTGAAAACCGAGCTCAAGCTCAACGTCCTATGCCTTTGCATAGAGTTAACCCTTTACTCTATGGAGCAGTTCAAGTGCTGGGGCTAACTGTATATAGTCATAATACAGCAAGACTTCATGTTGTTTGAAGGGACTGATCCCCCTTGCCCTTACACCAACCAGAGAATAGCTTCCATTTGGCTGCATAGGTCTTCTCTGGTTTAGGCTTTTTTGCCATCCTTAAAACCTTAAGGACCTGTTTAGAGCACTGAGAAGCAGGGTACTCAAAGTCCTCAAGAGCAAAGCCTTGAGGTGAAGAGACTGCAGGTCTGGGTAAGTCACCCCTAAGTGGGGAAGAGTCAGGAGTGAGTGGCTGAGGGAAAAGGAGAATGGGCCTGCTGTACTAAAGTGTTAGCAGCAGGGGTACCAAACCTGTCTCGGCCAGTCTGGTGTTACCAGAATAATTAGTGCTGGTTGGAGCCTGAGTTTCAGGAGAACCCTGAAAATCAGAGGAAATTGAGGGAAGGTGTATAGGAACTTCCCTGTCCAATCTCGTACCAGTGCATCTGCTGGAACAGTGCCCAGAACTGATGGCCTGCAGCAGAAGCGAGGAAGCTGGTGATTGAGGGGCAAGGCAAATAGATCTATTTCTGGAGTCCCCCATCTCCTGAACACTCTGTTAACACCTGCTTCTTGAGGCACCACTCACTGTGTCCCCGACTTACGCAGCTGAGGACATCTGCTAGGGTGTTGTCCTTTACAGGGAGGTGAATTGCTGAGAGAGACACCTCTAGAGAATATGCCAAGATCCAAATCCTCATGGTCTCTGTGCAGAGGACTCACAACCTTGTGCCGCCCTGTTTGCTTATGTAAAACATGGCTGTGGTGTTGTCCGTCGGGACATGCACCGAACGGCCTAAAATTAGAGGAGCGAATGACTTTAGTGCCAGATAAATGCTTCTGAGTTTCAGGAGACTGATGTGTCACCTTGACTCCTTCAGGGTCCAGGTGCCACTGACAGAGGAATTATCCAGATGAGCCCCCCCCCCCATCCTAGCAGGGAAGCATTTGTAGCGATGATTCTTGTAGGAGAGAAGTTCTGGAAGGGGACACCTACTGACAGGTTTGCAGTGTCCTTCCACCAGTGCAAGGCTTGAAGAAAAGTCTGTTACTGGTATTCGTTTCGACAGAGCATTGCTCTTCTGGGACCAGTGAGAGTGTAAATGAAATGGTATGTCTCATCCTGTACCCGACCCATGGGACTACTGCAGTCATGGATGCCATGTGTCCCAGGAGTCTTAGGAAGTTTGCTACTGTTAGGACATTTTTAATTCTCTCTGGAGGCAGAAATGCCCTGCTCTGCTTTGTGCCCAACTGTGCACTTATAAATGGTAGAAGCTGGGTTGGTTCGAAGTGGGATTTCTTTAGATTTATGAGAAACCCCAGACAGAGCAAAGTGCTTTTTGTGCTTGACAGGAACGCCTGGATCTGAGTTGGGGTTTTCCCTATCAACCAATCTTCTAGGCAGGGATACATTGACACCCCTTGTTTCCGGAGATATGCTGCCACAACAGCCAGGCATTTGGTAAACACCCTTGGTGCAAATGTCAGGCTGAAGGGCATGGCTGTGAATAAATAATGTCCCGAGGGAAGCCTGAACCTCAGGAAATGTGGGACTGCCTTACAGAGATGTGAAAGTAGGCATCCTTGAGATCAAGAGAGACTAGCCAGTCCCCCTGTTGTAGGGACTGAATGACAATTTTTAAAGTCACCATTCTGAACCTTGGTTTCAGGAGGTGCCTGTTCAGGTACTAGAGGTCTATGATAGGTCAAAACTCCCATTTTGTTCTGGGTGAGGAAGTACCTGGAATAAAAGCCCTTGTTTTTCTGGAAGGCCAGAACATTATCCACCACCTTTTAAGCCAGGAGGTTGCAGACCTCCAATTTTAGCAGTTTTTCTAAATGAGTTAAGGGTTTTGAAAACAGAGAACCCATCGGAACTAGCATCTTGTTGAAGTGAAGAGACAGGCCCTTCTCCACTACCTACAGGACCCACTTGTCTGATGTTATGAGGGTCCAAGCTTGGATGGAGTGGGAGAGCCTGCCCCCTACTGGTGGAGGGGAGTCGACCAAGGCACTGAAGTCAGGGCTTAGACTGACACACAGGAGCCTGGGAGACTGCTGCTTTTCTCTGGCCTCTCCTGCTCCTTCCCCTATAGTGCCCTCTAAAGAGGGTAATCAAACTGAGGGGGAGGATAGGGGAAATAGGGTTTTGGGATGTAACCACTACCCCTACATGCCTTAGGCAGAGACTTTAAGGGGGTAGCCCTTTGCTTGGATGTATTCCTCTGGCAAGTGGATTTGTACTCATCCACTTTTTTCATATATTCTTCTGTTCTGGAATTGAACAGGAGATTTATCACAGGGGAAGTCTAGAGCTTTACACTGGGTGTCCTGTGTGAGGTTGGTTGTCCTTAGCCAGGCAAATCTTCTGAGTGATATGGCCTCGGCCAAAACCCTACATGCAGCATCGCTGTTATCTACCGTATGGAACTGGCACTTTGTTGCTTCCAAAGCAGTCTTGGCAGTCTCAATTAAGTCCTGGGCCATGGACTCAAACTCTGATTGAGCAATGGCCAGAAAAGAATTCCAAAAAGCCTTCTGATACTTGGTTGTATAGGCCAAGTAGAAAGACAGCCAAAAAAGCAATGAAGCAGAAGTGTAGGTCTTCTTCGCAATGCAATATATTTTTCTGGAGTCCTTCTCTAGAGATAAAGAAAACAAAGGTACTCCAGACTTATCACATGCAACTTGCTGCACAACTCCCTCATAATCACGGTGGACAGACAAAAAGTTGGTGTCTGAAGAGCTGGTATTTTTTATCAGTTCTCTTAACCTCGGGAAGAAAAGATGGGGTCTGTAAAAGTTTCATAGTGTTTCTCCGGAAAGCCTTGCAAATAGGGAGAACCATCATTCTGGGAGGAGGGAGACCTTCAATTTCCCTGTAGTCATCCTCCTCCTGGTTGGACTCATGACAGGGAATGTCAAGGGTATCCACCTTATGCTGGACGAAAGTTAGCATGGACAAATTTTCTTCCTGATCGAGGGAGGCACAAAGTGAGGATCAGGGGAAACCTCAGGCTCCAAGGGGTTAATCCCTGATGAGTTTGTCTGGAGCATCAAAACAGTCATCTTTGTTATCACCCCCACTGGCCCATGCCTCAGAGGGAGCTACAGAAGGGTGTTTCTCTTTGACAGGGCTGACGAGAGACCCCATGCCTTGCAGAGCCTGAAACACATGCCAAGCTTTTGCCATATACTCAGAGGGCAGCTCCTCCTGAAAAATCAGGGAGACTGTCAGGCTGTGTGTGCCTAGACTTATCCTTATGTTTTCTGCCTGCTGCCTGATTGCCCTTGCCATTACCGGGAGCAACAGAAGGCAATTTTTCTTTCCACACTTTTTTTGGTGCCACTTCCATCAGTGGCAGAATCTGGCTTCCCTTTAGATCCAGGTACTTTATCAGTGCCCCTATTATTTTTGATTTTTGAAGAAACTTCATCAGCCCCTTTGGAATCTTTAAATTTTTTATTTTTTAAATCATATAAGATTTTCTATACCTTCCCAATGGCCCCCCCAGCCCCATCATCCTGAATTACCAGGGCTCACCTTATGCTTGGCAGCAGTGCCTGCGGAGAGTTGGTAGCCATCCTGCCACCAGTGATTTTCTCCCGGGGGCCCAGGAGTAGGAGCGCATGCACGTGGAGGTGTGCTGCTGCCTTACGATCCCAGTAATGACCTCTTTCCACCCACCCCCCACTGGCCTAATGCCTGGCACCCTCAGAGCCTGTGCTGTCCACAGTCTCCACCAGGAAACAGCCATTACCCAAGGGCTGCTCACTACACCTCCATGGAGAGGAGCGTTGCCTGCCAGCAGCACCATCCAGCTTCACTCCTACCCCCGTTGCCAACCTCTGACAGCCTGGGCATGTTCTCAGGTCGCCGGCATGCCACAAGGTAAGGTGTCCAGCACCTTAACCCTTAGCGCCACCAGGCCGGCTGGAAGCTTTTAATTTTAAAGGCACTTCATCAGCACCTGATTTATTATTTTCTTTCTCTAGAAGACACTTCATCAGTGCCTCTTCTAGGCTTAGTGCTGGTAAATGCTTCATCAGCACTTCGATTAAAATTTTTTTAAGGCCCCTCATCAGTAAGACTGAGACTTTTTGGGACAGCAGAGAACCCTTCCCTCAGCCATCTCTCTAAGAATTTTTGATCAGTTTCTTCGTTAGGTCAAAGTGTACAATAATGGTCTGGACCCAAACACTTTAAACACAGATCGTGGGTGTCAGCTTTGGCCACAATCCTGACAATTTTGGCAATTCTTAAAACCTGTGGGTCCAGTTCTCTTTTTCGGGATTTCTAACATGCCAATTGACAGAAAACATTTTAAATTTAAAGATTCTACTACTGTTAGTAATGGAAAGCGGTCAGTTCCCTTGCGGTATGGAACCGCTATTTCTGAGGTAAAAACAACCTAAAGTTGTGATTCCTGATGGAAAAAAGGGAACCGCAAAAAAAGTATAAAAAGGAACCGTCAAAAAACCACAAATGCGATGAAAATAAAGAACTATATATGAGGGAACTGCAGAAGAACAGCAGAACAGACAAATAAAGCGGTTCCCGGGAACAGAGGGGAACTGCGATAAGACTAGTAAGATGCACTCAGCACAGTAAAAGAAAAATAAACTGAAAATATTTTACCACAGAATTTCAAGAAAACTCGTTTCCTTGGCTAAATGAGTGGAACCCCTCAGAGGCAGTGTTGTTCAGTAAGTGGAGAAAAAAAATTAGTGCCTTTTCAGGCAGTCTCAGTACACCCCCAAAGTCTCCTCTGATTGGCTGATGCTAATTAAGTAGCATAAACCACACCTCTGGGACAGTACTACCTAGCCAGCTAGTGGCTTTAAGTTACTGATGTGCAAGGCAATTTTTATGTTTCAGGCACTCAATCCCAGAAGCTCTGGGCACCGTACAATAAAAACATTAGAATTAACACTCAAACAACATATCATTAAAATGGTCCAAATTGTCAATAAATTCATTATTATTAAATAAATAGACCATACAATAACTACAGAACAGTGTCTGGGAATGCCCGGCTAAACATGAAAGCCTTGAGGCGGGCCTTGAAAACCTCCACTGAAGGGGACCCCTTTACTGATGGAGGAAGTGAATTCTACAGGACGGGGCCAGAGACACTAAAGGCTCTGTCGCTGGCAGATCTTAACCTCATCCTGGAAATCGCCGGGAGGCCCCTAGAGGAGAATGTGAAAGAGCGGACCAGTGCAGCCAGTGTAAGAAGGTCCGACAGGAATAGGACCCCTGGGGTAAGAAGTTCCGGTTCCAGATCTAGAACTAGTCTAAAGTCCCTGTCCACTAGGGGTCTACAAAGTATCTGGAGTAGAAGCCCCTGTTCCTCTGTCTGACAGGATCTGGTTCTTTAGCCTGTTTTTGAGGCAAAACGTTTATCTCCTCCTTGAACAGTGACATATGTCCTGGGGGAATACATGGAGACGGGTGGAAGATATTCCGGAGGGGTTACTGGAAGAGCATGGCCTTTCTCAATGATGTCCAGTATCCATTCATCTGTACTCATCTCCCTCCACTGATCCAAGTTAAAGGAGAGCTAGCCGCGTACAACCACCCTTAGAGGCAACAGTGTTTGTGGGGTGTACAGCTGCAAGTCATTGTGAACTGGTGGGGAAATGCCACCAGCTCAATCTTTACACGCTTCGCAATGCACACCTAGGGGAAGGTTAACTGGCAAGGATCCAGAATCTTTACTTCTCCCTCGTTGTCTGTAGGTAAGTCTTCTACCTCTTGCTGTTGTGGACAAAACAGACTCCGGCCCTTGCCCCGGCCTGGTATGGAGTATAGGGACTTGACTATTCAAGAGGATTGTAGGCCTTTCAAAGACTCCTCCACATCATGCCATAACCGTTTATGGCCTCTAAAAGGTGCATTTATAACAGTTTGTTGCACATCATTAGCAAACTCAGCTGAGCCATGCATGTCTTCTCATGCAAAAACCAGATGCAGCAGCCCTGGCACAGGAATCCAAGATGTCACAGGCCAAATGGATTGCTTGCCAACCTCAGCCTCTGCAGTTAAGGATTTCATTAACTCTGCTTTTGCCTGACCTTCAGGAAAGGCCTGTGCAGCTGTATTGGCACTCCTCCAGAGGGTGTTCTGGTATTTTATCATATGGGCCTGATAGTTTACAATACGCAGGCCTAGTGATGCAGACGCATAGGTATGCTTGCCCATAAAATTCAGCCTTCTAGATTCCTTAACAGGAGGCAGGGAGATCATATGTTTGGGTAACCCTGGATCTTTCCTGTGCAGCTGTAATGACGGAGTCACTTTCAGAATGGTTAGCACAGTAAGGCTTGCAATATAGTGCAGGACGCATCTTGTCAGCCTTCCAAGGGACTACTGGTAGGAGCTTTGGGTCTATGCAGCTTAAGTGGCATCTTTGAGGGCTGAATACAGTGAAGGGATGATTGTGCAGGGGTAATTCCGGCACTTCCAAAAAATTCCAAAAAAATTCCTCTCTATGGAGTCTTCCTCTTCTAAAGTGAACCTATAACTATCTGCATTTTTTTGCATCATGGTTTGAAAAGAGGGACCCTCTGGTGGTGACCTTGGTGTATTAACCACATATTCCTCATTGCAATGGTGGAACTAGTACAGGCAAATACTGGTTCCTCAATATGACCCACCTCTTTCACATAACCCTCTTCAGTTATGAGGTTTGGGTTGTATTCCACCTCATCATCCCCCTCAACAACTAGACGGAAAAGCATGCTGGCAAAGCTGACAGCGGCTGAGCAGGCCCCTTAGAAATAGTACTCTGATGGAGCGTCGATGGGGTCTGGGTGTTCGAGACTTCCATCACCGGTAGGTCAGGCTAGTAAGGCAGGACTGGTAGGAGGTAACAGATCATTTCAGAAAATAGTATCAACACTGATTGTGTAATGATGATGTCCACACTATGGGTCGCAACTGTAACAGTCAAAGACTTATTCAGATCCAGCAATGACAGCACATAGACACCAGTAGGCCAGGCACCGCCCATGCCATACCCAGAACCTGGTGTCTGGTTGATGGTGAGGCAGCTGAAGTCAACACCACCGAAGCAGATGATGACAACGAAAAGAAGTACCTCCTGGATGCAATGGTGATCTGAAGCAAGTTGGTACAGCCTTTTGCTCATCACAGTGCTTATGCCTGGGGTTGCTGCATGACTTATTTGAATTTCGACTGATTTGATTCGGTTAAAGGGGCAGGCCACATGAACTTTTCTTGGAGTTGGTTTTCTATGGTCACTAAAGTTTTCTTAACTAACTTTTCAAGCACCTCTTTTATGCATCACCTGGTAGCAGAGTTAAGGATTTGCATATTTCGTACAATTCACGTAGTATAAAAGGTCTAAATATCAAACACACACTTCGTGGGCATCATCTCAACAATCAAAATACCAAAATATTTCATCTCAGTAAATCTTTTCTTTGCAATCAAATTACCGAAATAAAGTTAATGGTTCTTTTGGTGGCATTCAGGAGCCAAAAATCACTAAAATAGTGATACTTTTCTAACAGGAACTATTATCAACGGTAGCCAGGAGCGGATGTTTTTGTGAGCAGGTTCGACAAGCATGACTGACAGCATTAAAAAAAAAAAAAAAAAAGAAAAACAACTAAGGAGAGATGGTAATCCCAAGTTTATCTGGACACAGATGCAGGACATCGTCATGGGCACCCAATGCCTTCCAAAAACTTTCCATGTGTGCCTAGCGAATCTATGGGTATTGTTCCAAAGGTCTGGCCTGATGAAAGATATCCTTGAAGATCTAGCTCTTCAGAACTGCAGAACCAAAACTCTGCATCCCAATGACACTGCAGTTACATAATATTTTTGGCGATAAAAGGGTAAGCAGATTTCTAGGTGGCTGTACTGCTTATCACAAAAAGGCAAACCAAGTGGCTACAGTAAAACTACCCACACCCTTAGTGGAGTAAGCATGAAATCCTTCAAGGAAAGGATGAAAGGAAAGGGCAAAGGAGTGACAGTTTAGTTGCTTACCAGTAAGAAAAAAATACTCACCATAGTAATCTTCTTTCTTCCAAGGTATCCTTTAGCATCAGTAAGCTCCCACCCTTCCTCCCCTGACAACCTGACTTCTACCAGATTTGTTAAGTTTCAACTTGGAACTTTGTTTTAAGTAAAGTTTTCATAGTTATTAATATGCTTCTGCATAGTTTTTATACCTGTTGGTTGATTTTTCTGGGCATGTACCCATCTATCTTCGAAAAAATTCTGGTGCCTTCTCAGGCGGTCTCTCCACAGCACACCACCAAAGTCTCCTCTGATTGGCTGATGCTAATGAATTAACAAACCACACCTCCGGGGCACTACTACCTATTCAGTTAGGTGCTTTAAGTTACTGATGCTAAAGGACCCCAGGGGTAAGAAAAACAGGTTACTCACCTGTAACAGTAGTTCTAGGACTGGTATATGTTGTTCATCCACACTGTCTGGCATGTCCCTTTCCCCTTCAAATCTTGCCGGAAGTCTTCAAGCTGGCTCCTCCCACCCACCCGAGTGAGACATACCTCGGCTCCGCCCCATGACACCAGATCTTAACCCACTGGAAGGTGGGTGACGCCTAAAGCCGGGGAGGTCGGGTGGGTGCGTGTGGATGAACAACATATACCACTCCTATAACTACTGTTACAGGCGAGTAACCTGTTCTTCTAGAAGCGTGGATATGTTGTTCATCCACACTGTCTGGCAGACTCCTAGCAGTTCTCCGGGAGGAGGGAGGAAAGGCGCACACCCCTACTTAGGAAACAGAGATTGAGAACCGAGGCCCCAAAACCAGCATCTCAGCGTGACTCAAGGTCGATGTGGTAATGGGAAATGAAGGTGTTTGCGGACTTCCAAGTAGCAGCCGACAGATTTCCTGGATAGGGATGTCCCTGGAAGCAGCCACCGATGCAGCAGTATGGCAGGAAGAATGAACTCTTAACCCTCTGGGAGGCTCCTTGCCCAGCAACTTATAACACAGACCTATGCATGACGTTATCCATCTTGCAATAGTCCGTTTGGCTGCAGGTCTGCCAGAAGTAGCTTCAGGGTAGGTGACAAAGAGCTGACGAACCTCTCCACGAATTTCCGCCGTCCTCTCCTTACAATAGGAGAGAGCACATCTGAGGTCCAGAGTATGGAGCCTGTACTTGGCATCCGAGGTGTAATTAGGGTAATATACCGGCAGAGTCAACACCTGGTTAAGGTGAAACTCTGACACCACCTTCGGAAGGAATTTCGGGTGGGGGCACAGGACAACTTTGTCCCTGTGAAAGACCAAATAAGAGGAGTCCACCGAGAGCGCCTGGAGCTCCCCTGTCCTTCTGGCTGACGTGATAGCCACCAGGAAGACAGTCTTACACAAGTGTGAGAGTTCACACTTCTGCATGGGTTCGAATGGCTTGCCCATGAGTTTTGCCAAAACCAGCAAAAGATCCCATGGAGGTGGAGGTTCACGCACCGGAGGGGATATGTGATCCAGGCCTTTGAAAAAACACCTGACCACTATCTCCTGTGACAATGTCGACTGACCTGCCCACGCCCAGTAAGCAGAGATGGCTGCCAGGTGCACCCCAAGGGTCGATGACCAAAGACCCCCTTTAAAGAGAGACCAAAGGTAGTCTAAAATGTTAGCCACAGAGCAGGATAAGGGGTTCAGACTCTTACCCTGACACCAAATGGAAAACCTTTTCCATTTGAAGGCATAACATTTCCTGGTCGATTCCTTTCGAGATGCCTCCACTACAGTGCAGACATCCTTGGAAAGACCCAGAGCCTGGAACTCTAGCTGCTCAGGAACCAGGCTGTGAGGTGCAGGGATTGAAGGTCCAAGTTGAATACCTTCCCCTGGTTCAATGATATCAGGTCCGGGGCATGTACAAAGCCGCTCCGGGGCCCTGCAGCTGAGGCTGAGAAGATCTGGATACCAGAACTGGCAGGGCCAATCTGGGGCTACCAGGATCACCTTCATCTTGTCCCTCCTCACCTTGAGTAACACCTTGTGGATCAAGGGAAATGGAGGGAAGGCGTAGAGGAGGCCTGGGGTCCGCGGCCTCGAGAAGGCATCCCCTGCAGCGAGCCCTGCTGAGGGGGGCAGGCATGGTACAGCCTCAGTTTGGTGTTCTCCCTGGAGGCAAACAAGTCCACCAACAGTTTGCCCCAACGACAAAACAGACTGTAAGCTACCTCTGGATGGAGAGACCACTCGTGGGATGTCTGGCCTATGCGGCTGAGGGCATTCGCCAGTTGGTTCGAGACTCCAGCCACGTGGATGGCAAGGAGATCCACCTCCAACCGTTTGACGAAGGTCCAGATCAGGAGCGCCTCCTTGCATAGCAAACGGGAGTACGTGCCGCCCTGTTTGTTGAGGTAGTACATGGTCGTGGTATTGTCAGTCTGGACTTGAACCACTTGACCCCGGAGCTGAGGAGCGAATGCTGACAGTGCCAGTCTAACTGCTCTAAGCTTCAACAGGTTGATGTGGCAACAAGACTCCTTGGGGTTCCAGAACTTGTGGGCTGTGTGGTCCCCCATCTGGGATCCCCAGCCCATGAGAAAGGCATCGGTCGTGAGGACGACCATCAGCTTGGGGCAGACAAACGGGATCCCTTTCCACAGATAACCTGGGACGGTCCACCACTGGAGAATGTCCGATATCCTCTGGGTAGCAGTGACCAGCTGGTCGAAAAGACCCTGACACAGACCACTGAGCGGCCAGCTCCCATTGGAGGGGCTCATGTGCAATCTGGCCAAACGGACCACTGAGGTGCATGCCGCCATGTACCCCAGAAGGCGCAGGAAGTCCCGTGCAGGGTGCAAATTCCCAACCAGAAATGACTGGGCAAAGGAGGAAAGAACCTCCGCCCTGTCTGCTGGAAGCCGACCTCTGGCTTGACGAGAGTCGAGCTCTGCCCCGATAAAGCCCATCACCTGAGAGGGCACGAGTTCTGACTTGGCCTCATTGATCAGGAGGCCTAGGTGGGAACAGGTTCGGAGGGCCAGGTCCCTGGACCTCTCCACCTCCTGCAGGGAGGAACCCGCCAGGAGCCAATCATCGAGGTAGGGGTATTTGCGGACCCCTTGACGCCGTAGATGGGCTGCCACTACTGCAATGCATTTAGTGAAGACCCGTGGGGTCGAAGACAGGCCGAATGGCATGGCTTGGAACCCCTTACAGGGTCCCTTCGACCCTGAAGCGGAGGAACTGCTGGTGGGACGGATGGATTGGGACGTGAAAGAATGCGTCCTGTAGACCCAGTGAACAGAACCACATGTTTCGCTCCAGCGATAGTATAATCTGGTTCAGAGTTACAATCCGGAAGGTGCAAGACCATAGATATTGATTCAGGTCATGGAGATCTAGGATGGGGCACCAAACCCCCGTCCACTTGTGCACAAATACCTGGACATGAAGCCTGGGTCTATAGGAGGATCTGGCACTGGAACTACTGCCTCTTTGCAGAGGAGCTGAGCAATGTCGACCCGAAGGGCTGACTGAGCGCCAACTGATATCCTTTCCTCCCGTGGGGCACGGGCTCGGCTGGGGGGGGGGGGTACTGTTCGAACTCTAGAGGCAGCCCCTGACCAACCACTTCCAGAACCCACCTGTCCGAAATGATACCGGATCAGGCGGAAAGAAAGTGGTGGAGCCGGACCCCCACAGGAGAACCCAGAACTGGAGGGACTGGTGTAGGGGAGGCCACCCCTGACTAGTCATTGTGCAGGCTTGGAAGAGGAGGCTCCTGAACCAGCGCCTCGGCCTCCTTTGTGGGGCTGTTGGGGACCCTACTTGGGCCTAGGGCGCCAAGCTTGAGCCTGCTGTTGCTGCTGAACTCCCTGGAAGGAGGGCTGTCTAACTGCAGGGGAAGAGTGCCAAAAAGGCTGCTCCTTGCACTTCTGCTGGTTCTTGCCCGAAGAGCCCTTAGCAGAGGTGGCATCTAAGGTGGTATTAGACTGCTCAATGCGCTGGAGATGACCTGCCACTCCAGGACCGAAGAGGTTGGTGCCAAGGAAGGGCACATCAGCTAGCTTGTGCTTAGTATCAGCTGGAAAGGAGGATAATCTCAGTCAGGCCCTGCGGCGAGTGGCCACTGCGGCAGCTAGTGAACGGGCACAGGAATCTCCAATGTCCAGAAACGTCTGGGGCTGCTACTTTGCAACAGCACGGCCCTAGTCATGGACCTGCTTGACCATGGTCAGCATGTCTGCTGGGAGATGAGGGAGGACTTCATCAAGCGACCCCAGTAGGGCGTGAGAGAAGTGGCCATAATCACTGCTGAGCTGGCCTGACGAGGGCCCAGGGATGAGGCCGCATAGAGGTCCATATTTTTAGACTCCTTGTCCTGAGGGCGGTCAGTAACCACAGGGCTGCCCGTGCGCCAAAACACTGAGGCAGTCACGAGGCTCTTGGCCGAGGGATGCTCAGTGAAGTCCACCAAGGACCCCATGGGCACCACGTACTTGCGAGCCATACGGGCAGACAGTCGGGCAAGAGGCAGGGCGCTGCCGAAGCTCAAGGCCCGGGCCAACAATGGCTTCGGCCACTGGAAAAGCCTCCATAGGGGTATCCCCACTCTTAAGGATATCTGTGAGAGGATATTCTGCCTTCTTTTGTATAGGCTGCAATGGCATACCCATGGACTCAGCAATGAGTCGAAGGATGCCCTGGAAGTATGAAGGACCTTCCTTCAGGCCTGTCTCTGACAACTCATCAGGGTGTGAGTGAAGGCCAGTAGTATCAGAGTCAGAGGAGTCGGGATACAGGGGTCTCCCGCCTGTGTCTCCTTCTATGCACCTAGGTCGATCAGGAGTTACAGTTATGGACAGCCTATGGGGCAAGCCCGTATCTGTCCGATCCTTCTTATAGGGAGCCCCTCCCTGAGGCTGCTTAGGCGGTGGTTCCACCAAAACTGGTGGAGAAACCGGAACAGGCAGACCAGAAATGCACGCCAGTCCCACTTGAGGGAGAACCAGAGTTCTCTGTACTGAGGGAGCCTGCATCGGCCGAAGAGGCTGGGGCTAAGTAATGGCTGGTGCAGCCGGAGTGTATGGCTTTTGACCGGTCAAAAGTAGCTGCTGCCACATAAGGTCCTCATAACATCAATGGAGCTTCCGTCGAAGTCTCTCCTCATTCGAGGAGGATGAGGAACGGCGGCGGTACCTCTTCCGGAAGTATTTGACCCTTTTTCGGCTTTTCGACCGACGGGGTCCTACTCCTCGATCGAGACCAATGGCATCAGCTCTGTCGATCGGGAGAAGCCAGATCCAGCAAAAACCGAGGAACCAGCTCTTGTCCCTCGATCGGGATACCCGCAGGACGGGTCTCCTCATCCGGGAAGGAAAGAATGGGAGTCCTCTCCAATGAGTTGTTGATTGCAGTCGGTGACAACGGCTCGATCGGGTCGAGAGAAATCTCGGCCAGTTTTGCCGTATCCTTGGCTTCGGTGCCTTGGCCTGACAGAAGCTGGCAGCCGAGGAAGCAATCTTAACCGAGGCCGAGACTGCCTGATCCTGAGTATCGGACTGCTCTCAGTCCCAGGATCATCTTCTTCGACTAGAAGGAGGAGGATTTGGGGTCCATGTCCTTTTTCTTGGAGAGGGAGGAGTGCGAGCCCGAAGGCGCCTCACCCTTGGTAGGGAGAGACTGGCACAACTCCCGAAAGGACCCTGTAAAGGTGGAGCCTAGGTTGAGAGGGACGAAGCGAAGCTTGGGCAACTTCCTCCTCGAAAGCCGCCATCTGTTAAAGCTGCTCGGCGGATCCCGCGGCCGCGGAAACTGGCCTTCTTCGATTTCACCGGTGGATTGCGAAGCTCCGGTCTCCCCAGCTGAAAGTGCTTCTTGCGGTCATCCAGGACGTTGGGATGGAAGGCCAAACAGATGGTGCAAGCTGAGGTATCATGCACAGCACCTAAACAATAAATGCACAAGAGGTGGGGATCGGTGCGAGACATTTTCTGTCTGCAAGGACACCGATGAAACCCGGGGGACGACTTGTCCCCATGTCCGAAGCGTTCGGATCAGAGTCGTAAACTCTACCGAGTTTTAGAGAGAGTAAATGCGGCGAAAACCACTGATGAGACTCCAGGGCCTACGGTACTTGAATAGTAGCATGAGGGAACCTGAATCTTCCATCGGAAAGGAAGATCTGGTGTCATGGGGCGGAGCCGACGTATATACCACCCAGGTGGGTGGTAGGAGCCAGCTTGAAGACTTCCGGCAAGATTTAAAGGGGAAAGGGACATGCCAGACAGTGTGGATGAACAACATATCCACGCTCCTAGAAACAGAGGCTCTTATTTGTAACCATACTGTAGTTCTATTACTAATATTCAGGTAACATCCACACTTAGTCTTCCACTCAGTAGGCTCAGTGACCCAAATAGTCTTCATGTTGGACTTCAACCACCCAATCATACAGTCCTCCAGCTCCACACCCACTGCACCCAGATCTGCATGATGAAACAGGTATCTGAATCTGAAGCAAGCCTTCCCAGGGGATGTCAATTTAGTTGTGCGGATATGAACTGAATACTTGTAGAAAGAATTTACAAATACAGTAAGAGAGTAAATCTTAAACGAGGGTATCTCTTGCATCAGGCCACAACTATGGCACTATAGCCGCCAGGCAACAGGACCACGCAGAAACTTTTCTAGCAAGCAGTCTACAAGAAGCCACCGTGTGATGACATATACGGCGATATCTCCGTATACAATGCTGATGGGCAGCCTCTCGCCCTCAGTTCTTTTCCACCTACCATTGCAGTCGGGACTCCAAGGAGACACCGCCGCTTCAGTCGACCACCAAATATCTTCCAAACAATTTTCTTTTCCTCACAAGAGTTTTAGTAATCACTGTTTTGAAGTGATTTCGTTTTTTTATGCCAACCAACCCTGAAGTACAGTTACATAAGAACTTACCGTAACAGTAGATCTTCAAGAGAGGCTCTTGCAGTAGGTATTCACAAATAGGACCGACCAGCCAGGCGTCAGGACTCCACAGAAACTTTTCTAGCTAGCAATCTCTGGTGGGGGACTGCCACCACGTCAGGTGACAGGCGTCATACGACGTCAGTATAAAGGGGTGGACCCCCACGCCCGCCTTCCAGTTCTTTCCTGCCAAAAGGCAAGACGAGCAAGAAGAGGATATTCCCCCCATGGAAATGGAACCAAAAAAGCTTAGGGGGACAGAGGGCGGGAAGGGAATACCTACTGCAAGAGCCTCTCTCAAAGATCTACTGTTACGGTAAGTCCTTACATAAAGTACAGTTACGTAAGAACTTACCGTAAAAGTAGATCTTCGAGAACAGCTCTTGCAGCAGGTAACACCATTAGAACTGATGCCAGCAGGCACCAGGACCCCACGGAAATCTTCTAGCTAGCAGTCTTCAGCGGGGACCGCCTCCGACGTTGGTCCCGCCCCCGACGTCAGACGAAGTACATAAGGAGGCGGTCCCGCCAGAATCCCCAGTTCTCCCGCCGGAGACTTCCGGCCGCTGGATGACATCAGAAGTGGAGACCGAGGATCCACCATCAGAAGAAGAAAGTGCGTAAGCGCCTGCCGAAGTCTGGTTAGGCCATACCTCCTCCAAGGGGGAATGGTGGACAGGAAGGTACCTGCTGCAAGAGCTGTTCTCGAAAATCTACTGTTACGGTAAGTTCTTACATAACTGTACTATCTTACTTCTCGAGATACAGCTCTTGCAGCAGGTAACACCATTAGGACTGATTCCCAAGCAATAGCGCCTTTAAGCATTCTGGGAGGAGGCATAACGGAAAGATCTTGAACAAATCCTGACTCTAGGACAGGAGACCCTGTAGAATGGCAAGGCCGAAACCGGCTCTCCGCCGTGAGGTAATGTCCAGGCTGTAATGCCTGATGAAGGTATGCACTGAGCTCCATGTAGCTGTGGCACAAATTGCCGATGTGGAGACGTTCCGCAGTGCTGCGAAGGAAGTAGCCACCTCCCTAGTCGAGTGGTCCCCGGACTGTGCCCGGAAGGACTTTCTGTTTGTTGTTGTAGCAAAAGGAAATGCACTGGACAAGCCAGCAAGAAAGGGTCTGTTTTGAGACTGGTTGGGCCCAACATCCTCTCAGCGAAGGATATAAACAGCTGCTCGGATGTACGATGCTTAGTCCTGGTCAAGTAGTATCTTAAGGAGCGGTGAACGTCTAGGGTGTGAAGCAATGCCTCTCCTCTGTTAGTGTACTTGGGAAAGTACACAGGCAGATCGATGTCCTGATTAAGAGTAAGGGCAGAGACCACCTTAGGCAGAAATTTAGGATTCGTCCTCAAAGACACTCTGTCCTGGTGGAAAATTAAATAAGGTTCCTTACACATGAGAGCATGTAGCTCAGAAATTCTCCTTGCTGAGGTAACAGCAACTAAAAGTAACGTTTTCCACAACAGAAAACACAGCTCGCAATCTGTGGCAGGTTCAAAAGGGGGCGGCGTGAGCTGCTCCAGGACAAAGAGTAGGTCCCAAGGAGGGATGGGATCCTTGATGGGTGGCCTAAGGTGTAACACCCCCCTCAGGAAGTCCCGAGAGGCATAGAGTTGTGCCACTGTGCGTTGACGTATCGGGTAGTGGTAGGCCGAGATCGCACAGAGGTGAACCCTAATTGAGGAGTAGGCGAGACCTGAATGAAAAAGGGAAAGCGGGTATTCCAGAACTGATTTCTCTGGGTATTCTAAAGGGGAGAGTCCGCGTGCCTGAGATCACAGGCAAAATCGGTGCCATTTCATTGCGTATGTTGCATGCATTGCCGGCTTTCTGGCAGTGGAAAGAACTTCCGCCATCTCTTGCGAGACCCCGTGTCGCATAATGGCTATGTCTCGAGGAGCCAAGCATGCAGGTTCAGTGAGCGTAAGTCTGGATGGACTAATAAACCCTCCTCTTGAAACATTAGGTGGGAGCTGAAAGGCAACGGGACTGGAGGTTCCCGGGACAATTGCGTCAGCATGGGGAACCAGATCTGTCTGGGCCAGAAATGCGCTACCAGGATCATTGTTGCATGCTCCCTGCGCAGGGAGGGAAAGTGTAGAGGAATCTGTCCGCCCAGGAGAGGGACAACGCGTCTCGCCAGAAAACACCAGGCCCTGGATCTAGCGAGCAAAAATTGGGCAGTTTTGCGTTGGATGGGGAAGCGAATAAGTCCAACTCTGGGGTGCCCCATTGAAGAAACAGATCCTCTGCTACATCCTGAAGGAGTTCCCATTCGTGGACTCTGGCCTGGGAATGACTCAGGCCGTCTGCGATTGTGTTGTCAACTCCGGGAAAGTGAACTGCAATCAGGCTCGTGCCATGTCAGATTACCCAATCCCACACTCTCATCGCTTCCCTGCAAAGGGGGTAAGAGTGTGCGCCTCCTTGTTTGTTGAGGTAATACATCACCGCCGTATTGTCTGTTTGAAGCATAAGAGTACTCGGCGTGATTTCTGACTGAAAGGCCTGCAGGGCATAAAGGACCGCCCTCATCTCCAGAATGTTGATGTGGAGGTGAGCTTCTTGAGGGGTCCACGTTCCCTGAGACCTCAACCCATTCAGGTGTGCTCCCCACCCCAGCCCTGAGGCATCTGTGGAGAGGATTACGGCCGGAGACGGCGCTGCAAACGGATCACCAGCAGAGAGTGTCCCTGGGTCTAGCCACCATTGCCAGTTCTGAATCACAGCGTTCGTGATCCTGACCGGCTGCTGCATGTGGTCTTGCCTTTGGTCCCACTGCACTCTGACCATCCACTGAGTCACCCGCATGTGGAGCCTTGCCATAGGGACGGTTGGAATGGCCGCAGCCATGTGTCCAAGCAGGTGAAGGACCAGCCTGGCGGGGACAGTCTTCTTCGCTGAGAGGTCCCTGATGAGGGACCTGATGTGTTCCTCTCTTTCCTCAGGAAGAAAGGCTTTCCCTTGGACGGTGTCCAGAACTGCACCTATGAACTGCAGCTTCTGGGACGGTACCAGGAGAGACTTCTCGTAGTTGATAAGAATGCCCAGTGACTGGAAGAGAGCTTGGGAGTTCTGGATAGCCAACAACAGCGTCTCTCTGGAGGTGGCCATGAGAAGCCAATCGTCCAGGTACGGGAACACGTAGTGGCCCTGTCTCCTTAGAGACGCTGCCACGACTGCCATACACTTGGTAAAGACCCTGGAGGCCGATGACAGTCCGAAAGGAAGAGCCCGGAACTGAAAGTGGTGGCCAAGAAACTCGAAGCGCAGGAACCTCCTGTGCGCTTGAGCTACGGGGATGTGTAGGTAGGCGTCCTGCATGTCCAGAGATGCTAAGAAGGCGTCCTTTCTGAGCATCGGAATGAGCCCTTGGAGAGTCACCATGCGAAAACGTTTGTAGGCGACTGACATGTTGAGGTCGCTGAGGTCCCTGAGGTCCAATATTGGACGGAGGTCCCCTGTTTTCTTTGGAACCAGAAAGAAGTGGGAATAGTAGCAGGTTCCTCTCTGGTTCTCTGGGACGTACTCCACCGCTCCTTTTTGGAGGCGCGCGAGTACTTCTTGCCTGATGAGCAATCTGTGCTGACCCGAGTAACGGGAGAGCAGAGGCCTTGTGGGTGGCTTGTCCACGAATTCTATAAAGTGGCCTTGTTTGACCAACTGAAGAACCCACCTGTCAGTGGTTATAGACTGCCACCCTGGCAGGTGGTCCTCAATATGACCCCCGACCTTGGTGTCCCGTTGATCCTGAGGGGCGGGGGCCGGGAAGGAGTCATGCTGTGGTGGCTGAGGGTCCTGCAGGCTGGGCCGGCTTGGCAGGGTGTTGGCCTCGGCCTGCGGACGACTTTCCCTGGGCTCTGCGGGAGAAGGAGCCCCTGTGTTGCGGACCGGTGCGGGACTGCTGTCTCTGCATCCGGCCTCGAAAGCGGCTCTGGTTCCTACGAAAGGAACTGAGTTTGGGTCTGTACATGGCTTGGACAGACCGCACCGCCTTCCTGGCCTCTTGAAGTTTGGTGAGAACCTTCTCCGAGGACTCACCAAAAAGAACTTCTCCATGGAACGAGACGTCCAGAATGTTTTTCTGGACGTCCGGGGTAAATCCGGAGACACGGAGCCAAGAGCGTCTCCGGAAGCATACGCCCGAGGCTGCCGCTCTGGCCGAGGAGTCCGTGGAATCATACGCGGCTCGCAGCACCTGGGTTCCCACGTCCGAACCCGTGCGGAGAAGCTGCAGCAACTCCTCCTTCTGCTCACCTTCTGGCATCTTTTCCGCCAGATCCAGTCCCTGCTCCCACAAGGCATTCTGAAACTGGACCATGTGGGTTAGATAGTTAAGGGACCTAATGGCGCAGGTAGCGGCTGCATACGTGCACCTGCCCATAGAGTCCAGTTGCTTGGACTCTGGTCCGGTGGCAGGGTACTCAAAAGTTGCAGCCTCTGGGACCGGTCATGTGACGCTGTGATGACCAGAGAATCAGCCAGAGGATGGGATGCCAAGTACTGGTCCTCCCTAGCAGCCTTGTACAGGCGGTCAGCCTTCTTCGGCATCGCCGGGAGCGAGTGTGGATGTTTCCATGCTGCCTTGGTGAGGTCCACGAAGGTGGACACCAAGGGTGACACCACCACAGGCTTTGGGTCCTTTTGCCGAAGATAACGGGCTAGGCGTAGCCTCTCGGGGTCAAGTTCCTCTACGCCCCAGCCCATGTTCTCCTGGATATGCCTCATAATCTCTGAGAACGATGGGTCATCCGGAGGAGATCTTGGGAGGTCACGTGGGTCCGGAGAGGGGACGCTGATGGGAGAAGGGGACCTGGATCTGTATGAGAAGTCCGATCCAGAGTCCTCCGTCGAAGGTGAGTGGCGGCGTCTTCTGGGTCTCTTGGGGCTGGGTGACCCTGAAGAAGATCTGGATGGAGGTCTCCTCTTGTCTGGTCTGCCCCTAGGAGGTTCGGCAGGCTCCTGGGGGGAAGGTACACGACCTGCTGCCACGGATGGGGTGGGGGGCGCTGGGGCCGGTAGGGTCACGGGTGGAGGAGGAGGAGGTGTGGGAACCACGTCCTTCTTTATGGTATCCCACCAATAGGTAAATAGCTCCTTAACCTCTGAAATACTAAGGCCAGACGACGGACCGGGCGCCGGTGGTCGGTCGTTGGGTTCCGGTGTCTGCTCCCCAGGGGTCTCTGGTTCTGGGGAGGGCTTCCTGGGGGGTGCGACAGGACCAGGTTCGCCCGTCTGGTCTTCGGGCTGAGTCAGCTCCTCCTCCAAAAGCGTCTCCTGGCCGACGTCGGTAGGTGGCGTAGGTGTTCTCCTCTCTACTAGAACGGGTGTCAGTCCCCTGGCCGGCGTCCAAGGTGGAGAAGGCCTGACCGTCGACGGGTGTCTGGCAGTCGTCGGGTCTCGGGACCGATGATGCTTAGCCAACGTCGGGTCCGACGTCCTCTTGAGCGAAGTCAGCTCCTTGGTCTTCCGCTGGGGTGGAGGAGGCAAGGAGACCGATCGGGCGTTGGGGTCCGGGTGACGGGAGCCGGACTTGTGGTGGTGGTGGCGGTCCCCTGACCTCGGCAAGGCCTTGGAAGCAGCTGAAGAAGACCTGGAGGTCTTACCAGCTGTAGAGAAGAACCCGAAGAAGACTTCACAGTGACCGGGGGAGGCTGAGAGCGGGCCCGGGAAGGGGAGCGGTTGGACCGGGAGTTGGAAGCCCTAGAAGGGGATTTTGATCTCACCCTCTCCCTGTGTGCTTTTCGAGGTGACACCGGGCTTTCTCAGACGATTCCCCTTTGGAGGCAGAATCCATGGCCTTTACTTTCTCTTCAAGAAGGTATGCTTGAAGGGCCTTCTGGCGACGGATCCGGGTCCGGCTATTGAATCCCTGGCAGAAGGTACAGGCCCAGGTGTCGTGGTCCGGGCCTAGGTACCGCACGCAGGCCGAATGTGGGTCTTTAAAGGGGATTTGCTTCCCACAGGCGCACTTTGATGGATGGCCTTCCGCGGAGATTGGAGAGGACATCAGATGGCAGACGTTCGAGGTGAAAAAGGTTTCCAAATCGGAAAAAGAACTTTTCCAGGCGTCGCGCGCTAGAAACAGACTGAAGGGTCGAGACATGCAAGTCGACAGCGGGAAAGAACTGTGGATTCTGGCTGGACCGCCTCCTATGTACTACGTCTGATGTCGGGGGCGGGACCGATGTCGGAGGCAGTCCCCGCTGAAGACTGCTAGCTAAAAGATTTCCGTGGGTTCCTGACGCCTGCCGGCATCGGTTCTAATGGTGTTTCCTGCTGCAAGAGCTGTATCTCGAAGTAATATCTGTACTATCTCACTTCAAGGGGGCTCTTGCAGTAGGTATTCACACATAGGACTGAGTCCCAAGCAGTCTGGAACAAGGAAAAGTACTTGGGAGGAGCATCGTCATCCATAGCATGGAACTTCAGGCTGAATGGGTCTCATGAAAGGAGACCTTGTATAACAGCCGACCTGAAGCCTGCTCTACGGCAAGAGGCAATGTCCAACTGTAGTGTTTCGTAAAGGTATGGACAGAAGTCCAAGTTGCGGCTGCACAAATGTCTGCCGCTGACACATTCTTCAAACAAGCTGCAGACGCAACAACTCCTCTGGTAGAGTGACCTCTGACCTGACCCGTCCGGGTCTCGTACTTGTCGTAACAGAAAGTGATACAATGAGCCAACCATTTCAATAGGCATTGCTTAGGGACAGCACTGCCTTCCTTTTTGTAAGCGAGAGAGACACAAAACTGATCAGTTTTCCCCAAGATCCTTAGTCAGAGAGGTGTAGTATCTCAGTATTCTGTGAACATCCGAAGTATGCAAGAGGTATTCCCCTTGATTGAAGTGTTGCATAGGAAAGCAGGTAGCTCAATGGATTGATTTAGCTTAGATTCAGCCACCACCTTAGGGAGAAACTTAGGATTGGTGCATAGAGCCACATGTTCCTTGTGAAAAATCAAGTACGGTATTTTACACATCAAGGCTTGAAGCTCGGAAACACGCCGAGCAGAAGTAATGGCCACTAGAAAGTGTGTCTTCCAAGACGGGAACTTTAAATCGTCTGTAGCTGCCGGCTCGAAAGGAGGCAGGGTAAGCTTCTCTAGAATAAAATTCAAGTCCCAAGGAGGGGCAGCAATGCGGATGGGGGGTCTCAAATTGAGAACTCCTCTGAGGAAGGTCTTGGAGACTTCCAACTGAGCAAAAGTCCTTTCTCTGAAGGGAATATGGTAGGCTGAGATAGCAGCCATGTGGACCTTTAACAAGGAATGACTGAGACCCAGATCGAAGAGGCAACGCATGTAGTCCAGGACTTTATTGACTGGGCATGAGAAAGGTTGGAAGTCTTTCGAGCTAGCCCAAATAGAAAATCGTTTCCACTTCATGGCGTAGGTGGACCTGGTGGAAGGCTTTCGGCCTCTACCAAGATGTCCGCTACGACAGGAGAAACTCCTAAGTGGGCTTTTGCTACGTCTGCAGGAGCCACGCATGTGCAGGCAATGGGGCCTGATGGGATTCACCCAAGAATTCTAAAGGAACTAAGAGTAGAACTAGCAACACCGCTGACTACTCTCTAACAAATCATGGGAGAATGGGGTGGTACCTGAGGACTGGAGGAGGGCGGATGTGATTCCTCTTCACAAAAGTGGGAGCATGACAGACAGGAAACTACAGACCAGTTAGTTTGACCTCAGTGGTAGGGAAAATGATGGAATCACTTCTGAAGGAAAGAACTGTTGAGTACCTAGAGGCCTGTTGAGTACCTAGAGGCCAGTGGGGCACAGGACCCAAGGCAGCATGGATTCATGAAGGGAAGTTCGTGTTAGACAAATATAATAGATTTCATTGACTGGGTGACCTAAGTAGTAGACCAGGGAGGGGCTGTGGACATGGCCTACCTAGATTTCAGCAAGGCACTTGATACAGTCCCACACAAAAGATTAATACATAAGTTAGCCAGCCTTGGAGTGAGTCTCAAGGTGGTAGCCTGGATAAAAAAAATTGGCTAGACAACAGGATGCAAAGGGTAGTGGTAAATAGAGTCCACAGTGAAGAAAGGAGGGTTACTAGCGGGGTTCAGTACTAGGACCAGTCCTTTTTAATGTCTTTATAAGTGACACTGCAAAGGAACTGGAAGGAAAAGTATGTCTCTTTGCAGACGACACAAAGATCTGCAACAGGATTGATATACAAGATAGAGTGGAAAGGATGAGAAGGGACTTGGCAAGGTTGGAGGAATGGTCAGATGTATGGCAGCTCAGATTCAATTTAAAGGTAATGCACATGGGAAACAAAATCCCAGGGGAGAGTACACAGTGGGGGGTGAGATACGGACAACAGTAAAAATAGAAAGGGACCTGAGGGTAATTATATCAGATAACCTAAAGGTGGGCAAGCAATGTGAGAAGGCAGTAAGGAAGAAAGGCTGGGGGGATACTGGGTTGCATAGGGAGAGGCACCAATAGTAGAAAACAGGAAGTTATCCCTCTGTACAGACAGTTGGTGAGACCCCATCTGCAGTACCGTGTGCAATTCTGGAGACCCAATCTCCGCAAAGACAGACACTGTGGAGGCTGTCCAGAGGACAGCAACCAAAATGGTGTAGGGTCTGCACCAGAAGAAATAGAAGAAAGACTAAAAGAGCTAATATGTATACCCTTGAGGAAAGAAGGAAGAGAGGGACAGGATAGAAACTTCAAGTACCTCAAGGGAATCAACAAAGTCCAAGAGGGTAGCATCTTTCAGAAAGAGATGTGCAAGAACAAGGGGCACAATTTGAAGATAGAGGGGATGGCTCAGAGGTAATGGAGAAGTATTTTTTCACAGAGAGGGTTGTGGATGCATGGAACAGCCTCCCTGAGGAGGTCGTGGAGTCAAGAACAGTGGGGGAATTCAAGAATGCACGGGACAGACATAAGGCAGTCCTAGTGGGGGGTAGGAGGAAGTAAGCTGTTGGTTAACTAGGATCTGCAGCTTATCTGTTAGGTAGGAAAATGAGCAGACTAGGTGGGCCAAGCGGTCCTTATCTGCTGTCATATTCTATGTTTCTATGTAAATCAAAGGATTTGAGATCTGGATGAACAAGGTTCCCCTGATCCTGAGTCAACAACTGTTGCGACAGAGGAAGAAGTAGTGGAGATTCCTCTGAAAACTTGCAGAAGAGAACACCAAACTTGCCTGGGCCAGAAGGGAGCGATGAGAATCATTCAAGCTCTCTCTGATCTGAATTTGTTCAGGACCCTCATAATTAAGGGAATGGGAGGGAAGGCATAAACGAATCTGTCCCTCCAAACGAGAGACAGAGCGTCTCACAAAAAAATGTCTCGCCCTAGAACAAGTGAGCGGAAGGCGGGACTTTTGCATTTTGGGGAGAGGCGAAGAGGTCTATCTGAGGTGTTTCCCATCGCTAAAAGATGTAGTTTACGACTTCTTGATCCAACTCCCATTCGTGGGACCTGCCCAAGGACCGAATGAGTTGGTCCAACAGTGCGTTTTCCACTCCCAGAATGTCAACCACACAGTCAAGTGAAGCTGATGCTGGGTTGACCAATACCAGACTCATTGCCTCCCAGCACAGAGGTTAGGAACATGTTCCTCCCTGCTTGTTGAGATACCAGACTACGCTCATGTTGTCTTGTTGTATGAGGAGATGACTGGGGAGGGTGAGGGAGTGAAGAGCCTATAGGGCATAAAGGACTGCTCTCAGTTTGAGCACATTTATGTGCACATTTTATTCAAACTTGGACCAGCTGCCCAGGGTCATGTGAGACCCTAGATGGGCACCCCAGCCTTCTCTAGTCGCATCTGTCAACGTCTAGGAGGGGGATTAGATGTTGAAGTGAACTCCCAGGCACAGATTCTCCTGACCCATCCACCAATGCAAGTCCCTGATCATGGGATCGGAAACTAGTACCTCTTGGTCTAGATTGTCCCTGGTCTGGTCCCACTGCGACTGAAGCATCCATTGAGAGATCCTCATATGGAGCCCAGCAAGTGGGACTGTCAGAATGGCAACCGCCATTAGCCGAGGAGGTGGAGGACTGACCTGGCTCAGACCCTCCTGCGACAGGACAGAAGACGGGCCCGAGTCTGAAGGGTGTCTACCCGGTCCGGAGGCAAAAAGGCTTTGCCGATGTTCGTGTCCAGAATCGCCCCTATAAATTGGAGGTGTTGGCAAGGGACCAAATGGGACTTGGCCTGGTTGATGGTGATACCCAGGCAGGTGAAAACCTGCAGGGTAAGGGAAAGGGAGTGCATGAGTTCTTCCCTGGACAGGGCCGCCAGGAGCCAATTGTCCAAGTACGGGAATACCTGAACTCCCCGGGTATGCAGGTGGGCCACTACCACAGACAGGCATTTGGTAAATACTCGAGGGGCAGAGGAAAGACCAAATGGGGAGCCTTGAATTAGTAGTGATCCCCCTGAAAAAAAAAGGAATCTGCAGTGGGAAGGGCATATGGGGATATGCAGGTAGGCATCCTGCATGTCCAGAGCACACAGACACTATCCCTGCCGAAGAAGTGGTAGAGGGCTCTGCAAAGAGCATTCTGAAGCATTTGTACTCCACAAACGTATTCAGGGAGCTGAGGTCTAGGATAGGCCTCAGATCTCCAGTCTTCTTTGGAACTAGGAAGAAATGTGAATAGTAACCTGTCCCCCAAAGATGGTTGGGAACTGGCTCTATCGCCACCTTCGAGAGAAGAAAGATGATTTCCTCTAGGACCAGAGGAAGATGTTGGAGAGTAAGACGACTGGGGGTGGTCTTTGGGGTGGTTTCTGCAGAAACTCTTTAGAGTGTCCTGCTGATATCAACTGGAGCACCCCAGCGTCTGACGTTATCCTCTCCCAACCCGGCAGATGGGAGGAGAACCTCCCCCTACCATTCCTCTGAAACCTCTAGAAGCAGTGGGAGAGGCAGGATGTCAGGAGGTGTGGGACAGCGCAGCAGCCAAGGCTCCCACGGCTTTTCCGCTGGGGGGAGTCTAGGTTGCTGGAGGGGTCCAACATTTGTTGGCCAATTTGCCATGTGGTTTTTGTCGTTGTCAGTTTTGTCGATGAAAAGGACGCCACTGCCCTTGAGAGGGCCTGTACATTAGAGTTGACAGACTTGAGTGCAGTGCCCTTCTCCTGCAGTTCGGCAATTATGTCCTTGACGTCACACCCGAACAGCACCGAAACCCTGAAGGGAGCATCCTGGATAGTGGATTGCACTTCAGGGACCAAACCTGACATGCGGAGCCAGACATGACTTCATAGGCCTACAGCGAAGGCCAAGCTCCTTCCAACTGTGTCCACTGTGTCGTAAGTGGCACGAAGAATGTGCTGACTGCCCGAATGAGCAGAACGGACAAGATCCGCCACTTTCTGCTTAGTCTGTGACTCAGGAAGGGAGTCCAATTTAGATTCCACATGACTAAGAATGGTCTTTTGAAAATCCCAAATATGTGCTACATAGTTCAGGGCCCTAATACCAAGGGTAGAAGAGGAATAGAGCTTCCTGTATTGGTCCAGAAGCCAGGATTCCCTATCAGTCGGAGACGAGCTAAGGTATTTGGGATTTGCGAAGCAGCCGTGAGAGACACCGATGATTACCAAATCTGCCTTGGGGTGGAGGCTAAGGAAGTCTACACCCTCGTGAGCCTGATATAGCCTGTCCACCTTCCTCGGAAGAGGGAGCTAGTGCAGAAGGTTGTTCCCAAATGGTGGAATCAGCGTAGGAGCGGCCTCAGGCAGATCCAGATGAGCAGCAAGTTTCTTACACTGTGGGTCTGGCTCCACTGATGGACCTCCTGGATTTTCCTCTAACTCCAGAAGAGAGGGGTCCTCCGGAGGAGACTTCGGAGGAGTCCTCAGCCAAGGACGTTCGAGTACGTGGCTCATCTTCGGGATCAGAGCGTCCCATCTCAGAGTCTGATGTATCTGCTGAAGAGGAAGACTCCTCCCTACAAGGGAGAGGGACGGCCCCTCTGGGGAGTTCCTTGGGGCGTGTGTCCTCCCCTCCTCGGGCGCCAGAAGGCTCTCTTCTGGTGTCTGGAAGGGGGGAGGGATTCTCCCGTTTCAGATGTAGGGGATCCTGTATAGGGTCCAGCGACAGTAGACTACTCTCGATCTCACGAGTGAGCTGAGTGTTGGCCTCAGCCCACCAGGAGGCCAAGGTCTCCTTCAGATCCGCCGGCGGCTAGGGAGTGGGTGGCGGAGTTGGAGAAGAAGGGGGAGAGAGAGATACTGAGGATATCCGTAGAAAGAGTATCCATAACCAGACAGCGGGTAGCCCGGCGTCTGGTACTGCAGCGCCGGATATTGCAGCGTCGGGTACTGGGGCGCCGGATATTGCAGTGTAGGGTACCCGGGGGTGCCAGAGGCTCTGATGGAGCAGAGGCCCTACTGGCACGCCAGGTGGTGGTGTAACGCTGGCCCGTGGGCATCTGGCCCAGCAAGGGTGTACCTTCGATAGGGTCTGAAGGACCTGACGGAAGGATAGGCCTATCGTCAGGTAAGGGGACGCTGGATGGAGTTGGGTAGGCTGGCATCAGGTGATCAGGTCCCAAAGGAGGGTTCCCTGACGGCAGCATCCTAATGTTCTCCGTGATGACCAGGGAAGGAGGATTATATACCCCGGGGGTCAGCTGAGGAGACGCGGGGACCTCAGAAGGCAATCTGGAACGTTGTAGAGAGCCTGTGGCGGCGGACTGTTCAGAGGGTTCCGGCGCAGGCTTCTTGGTCGAGCAGGCATCAGTGGAACCAGCATCTGACTTATCGGCTGAATCCAGGTGGGCGTCGGAGGATCGGAAGTCCGACTTATCAGACTCCCTACGTGAGGAAGGCCGTGCAGGAGATGTGGCCTTGTCTGGCGAAGTTTTGGCTGGGCACTCTCCGAAGGGTAAGCAGCTTAGCAGTCTTGTCCCGGGCGAGCGTCAGTGGGACTGACTTCAGACTTATCGGACCCGCTCTGACCTGAAGGCTGCGTGGAAGTAGCGGCCTTCATTAGTGCGGAGGCCTCCTTTGCCCCGAAGGCTCCTGAAGGGCCCAAGCGCAAGACAGACTGGAGGGACGATGCCTTCTTGGAAACAACCAAGACGTCCATCATGGAGCTATCCCCCAGAGAGGACTTTGCTGCCATGATTATAGCCAGAGTCACGGCTGCTGTGGAAGCCTGTTCCCACTCCCACTGCTTCTCTTTGTCACGTTTCTTCTCGAGACCTTCGGGATAAGTGGACACCTGCTTAGCTCTTTCTCCATGGAGCCCATTTTCTTCATTAGGGTATGGGTTTCCAGGGACTGATGCCTTCTTCTGCAGCGGAGTTAAACTTCTGGCAGTGCTGGCACTTCTCCATGGGGTGGTCTGGGCCAAGACGGAAGAGGCACAAGGAGTGGCCATCCTTGTGTGGAAGTTGAGAACCACACAATTCGCACTTATTCTCATGCAATTCAGAGGGCACCTGGGACGACATACACAGAAAATCATAAAATAAAATCTAAAGACAGAGAAAAAAGGTCAAAAAGTTTGAAAACTTAGGGACCGACGAATGACTGATGAAGCGTTATTCTACCACGAGGAACCTTCACAAGCCAACGGCAGGAAAGAACTGGAAGGTGGTTGTGGGGGACCGCCCCTTTACACTGACATCGTATGATGCCAATCACCTGACATGGGGACGGTCCCCAGCCAGAGACTGCTAGCTAAAAATTTTTCCGTGGGGTCCTGATGCCTGGCGGGTCAGTCCTATATATGAATACCTACTGCAAGAGCCCTCTCGAAGCAAGATCTCTTTCAGTAGCGCGGGTGCAGTCAGAAGATCTTTGAGAAGGACAACCAGAATGCCAGAGTCCAGTGCCTAAGCACGGACCATGACATTAAAGCCTGCCGCAGATGCAGCCAAGGTACCCAGTGGTGCCACTAGAAGCCCTCCGATAATTTCATCTTGCAACAGAAGGTCTGCCAAATGGAGAAGGAGCACCAGAACAAGAAGCTCCTACACCTCCCCCATCACAACTAGAGGTTCCCACTCCTCCAAGACCCAGGACAAACTGGCCGGGAAACAGAAACACATGGAGAAAGTTGGCAGTAAGGAGAGACCCTCACCAGCTTGCTCGTGGTTGCCACTTAAGAGTGCTGGCCGCAGCGGGGTTGTAGTCAACTTTGGCGGCGACCCCCTCTGCCATCCACAATGTCGACTCTGGCAGTGGCTTCTGGCAGTCTTGCCTGAGCTGGCAATGGCTTCTCTGCATCAGACCTTCTCAAGCCCCATCGACACTTCAGCCCCTGCTGTTCCGGACCCCTCTTCTCCACAGACCACCAGACAAGGAGCCTCACCAGTTCTGCTATGGCAGGCACTGGTCGTTATTAAGCTCCCCCATCTTTGGCCTTTACCTCAGCTGTTCCTTCGAAGTCGGGTATTCATCCTTTCCAGTCATCATCCCAGGACGTCATGTAGACACTGGGGTCTCCTCCTACCCCATCAGAATCCCTGATCGGCCCAGCAACACCAGGATCACAGCACCTCCTGTCATCCATCTCACACAGATAGCTGCCCCCGCTTCTCTGGATGCCACCTCATTGGTGTCATATGATGCCCTTGCTTGGTGCTTCACAAGCTCCAGGTCACATGCGGAAAGGGCAATGACTTGTCTGGTTGCTTCCATATCAGGCATACAAGCTAGGATCTGTCCTAGCAAAGACCATAAGTGACTGTTGAAGGCAGCATGATGGGCCTGATGCGCTGCAATGGAGAGAGACGCACCAAGGAAAAAAAATCACCTCCCCAGGAGTCTAAATCCATAGAGCCGCATCCGGGAGCTGGTCGCATCTTAGGCTTCTATGCTCAGAGGCAGTGTCCAGGAGCGTCACACCCAAAGAGGGGTGAGGCCAGTCTCCCAGAGACCCCTAGTGTGCGCAATACCAGTGCCTGCAGTCCATCAGGGCTGGGGAGGGCACTGAAGGATGCTGCCAAACGCGGTATGACGCCTCACTAAACGCAGAGGGACAGGGGGTACCACCAGGTTGCCCACACTGTACTTAAGAGCATGTCGCCCACTCATGACTGCATCTTGCCAATCTCGATATGTGGCGCTCAACCAACCCCAAAAGGAAACACTGATAGGAGGTCTGATCACCGTCAGAGCATAGGTGGACAGAAGGATCCTCTTCTTCATAAGACGAGAGGTCCAGGGAGTCAGAGTCAGGCTGCCATAGGGGTGAGTGGTGAAACACCTTCCCGTACATGAATCTAACGTAGGCTGGGAAATGAGCACTCCTACCTCTAAACTGCTCCCAGGTCTAAGGCCCCGTAGGACCAGAGTGGCCTGGGAGAAGGGGAGGGGAAGGCAGAGGTAATGGGGCCAAACGCCTCTGAAGAAGAAAATGACCTCTGCCAGGGCTCGGACACCTAACTGGTGAACCAACACCCTGGAAGTACCAGTCAGTCAAGGCAGTCACCGGCCATTCAACCATTCTGAAATGGTCAGGACTGAGCACCGAAGTGGTTGGGGACTGGGGACTGGGGACCCCGGAACCCCACCAGAGGAGACCATAGTCGCATGGGGCCCCGAAGGGCAACTCCTAGCCTCAAGAGATGATATCCCCCCAGAGACCTCAGAGGTTAAGACTGGGCCGGTGCTGCTGCTCCTACCTGAGCCCTAGCGGACTACCAGGGAAGGACGCTACTCGAGACGCTGTCCCCTCACCCTCAACCGCTCAGACTGAGAGAGAAACTCTTCCTGAGGACCAACGAGGAAGCTCCACCCTCACCTGTCAACCCAGAGTGGCAGCAGAAGAGAGAACTTTCGTCCCTGTCCCAAACATCCTAGAAGGTCCAGAAGTGGGCCCAGCCTGGACACCTAAAATGGGGTAGGGGGTTTACCTCCAAGGATACCAGATGTCCCACCAGCTGTGGTGAACCCTCCGGTGCAGCCCCTGGTGCCGGAAGATTCATCTGCGCCGCAGGCAGCTCAGACACTGGCACCAGTAGACACCACTGGCTCCGAAGGAGAGGGTTGGACAGGCACTGAAGTGCTGAACAGGGGAGAGTCCGAGTACTCCTAAGAATCCGGAAGCCAGTCCAGATCCACCTCAAAATCGTCGTTCCCCCGGAAGCAGCACAGCGAGCCACCCCAGCACTGCCTACAGCGCCACTCCGATCACCAGCACACAGAATGGAGCTGATGACTATGAGCAAACTACCGGACTGGGCCTGGCAGACACAGGATGCGGTGCTGGGGAAGCCTTCACCTCCGAGGAGCTGATTGCCAAAACAGTGCCTCCAGCCTGACCCCTGGAGAAAGACCGGACCTCCAACACCGTCAGAGAGGCCTCCGTTTGGCGAGTCTAGAAAGGGCGAAAGCCCCTTCCTTTGCAGCCCATACAGAACCAGGAGGGGACCCAGAGCAAGGGTCAAGGGACCCATGTCTGGAGTCCCTAGTGCACGCCTGTCCTTCAGAAGTCAGCGGTGTACAGTTGACTTTAAACGTACAGTGTTCCAGAACTCTGCAGTCCATGGAAAAACAAGCATCGCAATGGTCCATATCGTGGTTGGGACCCAGGCAGGTCAGGCAACGATCATGCCAGTCCGAGATGGAATAAAACTGGCCACAAGGACATGGCTGCATCAGAGGCTGGCCCGCCTTCGAAAATTTTTATTTTTCTTGTCCCAGAACGAGAGATGATTGGAAGGAAAATCAATAAAACAGCAAAAAGGTCTCTGGGGTCAAAATAAATTGAGGAAAGATCTTACCGTAGTCGATGGCACCAAGAATGCAATGGCTCCA
The DNA here is from genome assembly GCA_016271365.2 of Neoceratodus forsteri. Lineage (NCBI taxonomy): Eukaryota > Metazoa > Chordata > Ceratodontiformes > Ceratodontidae > Neoceratodus > Neoceratodus forsteri. Next base: position 788,494,371 of record CM057449.1, on the reverse strand, counting down.
GCAGAACTAGGATGATTGAAAGACAGTTCAAATGGGCTAGGCCCGATGTCACAGTAACAAACATTCTCACTCGGCGGGAGAAGCACAACTGGGATGGAGGAGGAGTCTGCGTCAGTAAGTGGACAACCCGTGAGTGCCATGCACTAAGTCGGCCTCGACAGCGGTGCCGTCCATGGCACACGCTCCTCTCCCTTTCCAAAAAAATTTAAAAATGCACTCCATAGCACCCCTGCCTCCGTCCCAACTCACCAATGACGAATAGTGAAGACTAACAGATAACATCAATGCCGCTGACCAGCCACTTTGACAAGGTCTGCTTAGTGACTGGAGAGCCAGATATCCTTTGGGCGAAAGAAAAACAACTGGTTAGATGTCCTGTTGGACAAAGTGCATCAAAATAATACCAAACAATTCTATGTACATCTAAGGTATGCAACAATACCTCCCCTTTACTGGAGTACTCGCGGGTAATAAACCGGTAGGTTGATGTCTTGACTGTGCATCAATCATCTCAGACACCACCTATGGGAGAAACATAGAATTCATACGAAAGGACACCCTGTTCCTGTAAAAAAACAAGTATGGCTCTTTACACATAAGAGCCTCAAGCTCAGAGATCCTCAGGGCTGAGCTGACAGCAACTAAAAATAATGCTTTCCAAGAAAGAAAGTGAAGATCGCAATTCGCAGCTGGTTCAAAGGGGGGAGGGGTGGGGGCAACATCAACTTTTCTACCATGAACAACAAATCCCATGGAGGAAAAGGATCCCATATGACCGGCTTAATGTGCAGGTTACCTCGCAAAAAGGTATGCGATAGGTCAAGCTGGGCTAAGTTCTTGCCATCCACCTGTATGTGATAGGCTAAAATGGTCGAAAGTACTTTTATGGAGGAATAGCAAAGGACAGAGTCCGGCAGTTAACAGGTACTCCAGAACCCAACTTACCTCAAACAGGAATGGATCCAGGTCTCGGGCAGCAGCCCATAGGCTGAAACGCTTCCACTTCATGGCATAAACGGCCCTAGTAGACTGTTTCCCAATGGCCACCAATACTTCCACTACCCCTTTGGACACCCCAAACCTGCTCCCGACTAACTCTGCAGGAGCCATGCGTGGAGATGTAGAGACCCGAGGATGGGGTGGAATAGAGAGCCTTGCTCCTGCGATAGCAAGTGAGAGGTTTACGGAAGAGGAAGCGGTGGTTCCACAGCCACCTGTTGTAGAAGCAGGAACCAGATCTGTTTGGGTCAGAACAGTGCTACCATAATCAAGGTTGCTGGTTCCAACTGTAACTATAGCAGAACTCACTGCAGAAGAGGAAAGGGAGGGAACACATAGAGGAACTTCCCGGTCCACAAGAGGGACAACGCGTCTCACCAAAAAGCACCATGCCTTAGCACTAGCGAACTAAACCTTGGCAGTTCGGCACTGAGTGAGGATGCAAAGAGGTCATCTCTAGATTGCCCATCTAACATAGAAACATAGAAGTTGACGGCAGACAAGGACTGCAAGGCCCATCCACTCTTCCTATTTTTTCTACCTTATGAATGTGCCATAGGCCTGTACTCGGTCAATGGCCTATTTATTCATACTCATCTGTACTGCTCCCTTATGCCTATCCCATGATTGTTTGAAACCCTGCACTGTATTCATATCCACCATTTCCTGAAGTGGGCAGTTCCAGGCATCCACAACCCTTTCTGTGGAAAAAAAACTTTACCTCTTAATCAGCCTCCCTCTGCTCTCATGCTGTGTCCTCTTGTCCTGCTATTTTTCTTGTATTGAAACACGTTAAGACTCCTTCACTTTGTTAAATGCCCTTAAGATGTTTGAATTTTTTGATCGTATCTTCTCTTTCCCGCCTTTGCTCTAGGGTGTACATGTTGACCTCTGTTAACCTGTCCTCTTGTGTTTTCTGATGCAGTCCCTGCACCATTTTAGCTGCCCTTCTCTGAACTGCCTCCATTTTGTTAATGTCCTTGTGCAGGTGCGGCCTACAGTACTGCACACAGTACTCCAGATGGGGCCTAACTAGTGTCTTCTAAAGAGGGATTATCACCTCCCTCTTATGACTTGTGATACCCCTAACTAATACACCCAAACATCGCTCTAGCCTAATCTACTGCTTTAGTGGTCTGCTTGGATGATTTCAGGTCATCTGTGATGATGATACCCAAGTCTCTTTCTTCCCTTCTGATTGCCAGCAACTCACCTCCCAACCTATAGGTAGCTTCCGAGTTTCTCTTCCCTATGTGCATTATCTTGCACTTCTTTGCATTAAACCCCAGTTGGCACTCTTCACACCATTTTGCCAGTTTTTCCACTTCTCTTCTCATTTCGCCCACCCCATCAGGATCATCTACTCTGTTGCAGATCCTGGTGTCATCTGCAAACAATTTTTACTCTCCAGTCCATCTGCAATGTCACTGATGAAGATATTGAAGAGGACTGACCCCAGGACTGATCCCTGAAGTACCCCACTTGTGACTTGCATCTCTTCTGACTCTAAGGTTTACCACCACACTCAGTTTTCTGCCTGCCAACCAGTTTGCCACCCTGTTGACCAACTTCTGACCCACCCCAAGCCTACACAGCTTATTAATCAATCTTCTATGTCGAACAGTATCGGAAGCTTTGCTGAAGTCAAGGTAGGAGACATCAACTGCACCTCCTTGGTCCACCACTCCGGTTACCCAGTCAAAGAAATCTATGAGATTAGTTTGACAGGACCTTCCTGTTGTGAACCCATGCTGTGTTGGATCCTGTGCTCCTTTGGATTCCAGGTGTTGCACTATCCTTTCCTTAAGGAGTGCCTCCATAATCTTGCCCACTACTAAAGTAAGACTGGTCTGTAGTTCTCTGCCTCCTCCCTGCTGCCACTCTTGTGAAGCGGGATTACATGAGCCCTTCTCCAGTCATCTGGGACCTCTCCTTTACTCAGAGACTCACTGAACAGTTCTGATAATGGCTAGTTCTACCCTTAGCTCCTTTAGTACCCTGTGATGTATGCCATCAGGTCACATTGCCTTGTCCACCCTGAGCTTAGCGAGCTCTTGTAGGACCCCTTCTTTTGCGAAGGGACTTGTGCATACCTCCCTCACCCGTGTCCATGGTGCTGACCTGTGGGCCTTGCCGTACATTCTCCTCAGTAAATACTGAGCAAAAGTATCTATTGAGGAGAGATGCTTTTCCTAGTTCCTCCTCCACACACTCCCTCTTATCCCCTTTGATCTTAGCAATACCCTCTCTGGACTGTCTCCATTCACTAATGTATCTATAGAAAGTCTTGTCCCCTTCTTTTACTATTCGTGCTACTGTTTCCTCTGTTTGGGCCTTTGCCGGCCTTACTGCCTTCCCTGCTTTCCATAGGGAAGTTTGGTATGCCTCTATCTTCATCCTGCTGTGTTCCCTTATATTGCCTGAAGGCCAGCCCATTGGCTCTGATCTTTTCTGCTACTGTTTTTGAGATCCCAAGTAGTTTCCTCCTCCTTTTGCTCTTCCTTTTCTCTCTCTAATACAATGGGATGTTGCTTCAAGTATTGCATCCTTAATGCTTGCCCACTTTGCCTATATCCCCTCACCTGTATTTCTTCTTGCCAGGGCGAGCTTAACTCTGTGTTGGCCATCTTATCAAAGTCAACTCCTCTGAACTCCCATATTTTTGCCTTGGAATGGGATGATTTAGTTCTAGTGGCCAAATTAAACCAAACCATGTGATGGTCACTGGCCCGTAGGTGACCTACTTGGAGATCCGTGATCCTTTCTCCATTAGTCAACAGCAGATCTAGGATAGCCCTGTCTCTTGCGGGTTGTTGTACCAGTTGTTTGAGGCCCTCCTCCTGCAGGGAATCTAGTTCTGGCGGATGTTCCTGCTGGCATGGACCAATCTGTATCTGGCATGCTGAAGTCTCCCATTACCAGAACCACTCCTTTAGCTGTCATGTTTTGCATATCTTTTAGCAGTAATGTGCATGTCCTCCCCCTGGTCTGGAGGCCTGCAGACAACAGCAGTTCATATGGCTGTCCCATTTCCTGTTTCTAGGGTGACCCCCAGTTCTTCTGGCTCCTTATGTGTAGTCTGAATTTCTGTAGCTTTGATATTTTCATTTATACAAAGGGCCACTCCCCCACCCCTTTGTGGAAAAGGTCTACTACGTCCTGTAGCAACTCCCATTCGCAGGCTTGGGATTGCGAGCGATTGAGGCTGACCACGAGCATGTTTTGAAGGCCTGGAACGTGTACTGCCAGAAGTTCCACTTCGTGGTCTATCACCCAGTACCAGACCCTCACAGCCTCCCTGCAAAGGGGGCAAGAATGTGTGCCCCCCCCCCCCAATTGATGTAGACCACCACTAACATGTTGTCTGTCTGGACTAAAGTGGGGTCTGGAAGGAGTTAGCTCTGAAACGCCTGTAGGGCATAAAGAACCGCTCTCAGCCCCAGCACACATATGTGGAGAGCATTCAGCCGGAGTCTATGACCCCCCCCCCCCGGTCTGGTAAGTTCCTGAAGTGGGTACCCCATCCCAAGCCGGAAGCATCTGTAGTGACAACCTGCTGATGAGAGGGGTTGCTGAATGGATCCCCCATAGATAACCGGGAGGGGATCAGACATCATGATAGGGTTTGGTGCACAGCCTTTGAGACCTGGACTCCCTGGTCATGATCCCACGGCATTCTGAGATTCCACTGGAGGATCCTCATACTGAGACAAGCAAGGGGTACGGTCACTATAGCAGTGGACATGAGCCCCAAGAGCTGCAGGATTGTTCTGGCTGGAGCCTGGTGGGGGAGACTAACCTCTGAGCCAGTCCTGAAGTCGATCTGTTGAACTGCGCAGAGCATTGAAAAAATGGCAGTCGATGGGAGCAGGAGGCGTCCAAGTAACAGAGATGCTGGGTTGAAGGCAGGAAACAAACTGTGGTGGCGCCAGGGCCAACACCGGTAGGACAACTCCCAAGCAGCTCCAGGCATGACCAGGAGAATAGCACCGGGGGAGGACAGATCAGCAGCTGAGAACTTGGGAGAGAGGACCCTGAAACTGGCCCTGTGCTGAGAGGCAATATCCAGACTGTAATGCTTGGTGAAGGTGGGGACAGAAGAAAAAAATTACTCACCTTAGTAACTGTGTTTCTTCTAATGGAGTCTTGCTGTATTCTGACAGTTTGCAGTTAGCTCCAGCTCTTGAACTGCCGCAGAGAGTGAAGGGTTAAATTCTATGCCAGGCATAGAACGTTGGGCTTGAGCTCGGTTGAAAACTCTGTCCTTTTGAAACCAAACCGCCAGATTCTTAAGAGCTAAAACTCACAGACTGAAAAAATGTGGAAACTGTAAAAACTCCTAATAGCCAACTGACAACAAAGACTTTGGATTCCCCAAAAGACTCAAGTCAGGAAACCCAAAGAACCAAAACCAGGTAATAAGAACTAAAAACTCAAACAAATACAAAGCACCCAACACAACAGGAGTGGGGTAAAGACATCCCTGGGGTGCAACACTGCACCTGCCCACCCACTTCCCAAAAACAGGTTCTAAGAGGGAAGGCAGGTCAGAATACAGCAAGACTCCATTAGAAGAAACACAGTTACCAAGGTGAGTAATTTTTTCTTCAAACAACATGAAGTATTGCTGTATTCAGACAATTTGCAGACTACGAAGCAGTACCTCCAAGGAGGAGGGACATAACCTACTTTGGGAATAGGCTCTGAAGTACTGCTGTGCCAAACCTAACATCACTCCTAGCCTGGATATCCAGAGAGTAATGCTCGCTGAAGGTACAGTATGAACCGTTTTCCAGGTGGCTGCTTGACAGATTTCTAACAAGGGGATATCCATAGCTGCAGCCAGAGATGCAGCTGTTCCTCTAGTGGAATGAGCCCTCAGGCCTGAGGGTGCAGTTTTTCATAGCAGAACTGAATACAGGACACAATCCTCCTGGCAATGGTTCTCTTGGTGGCAGGTTTTCCATTACCTACTTCCCCATAAGTGAGGAACAATTGGAGGGAGTGAAACCTGTGACCCTTTGTACATTCTATGTAGTAACCAAGGACCCCTTTAACGTCTGAACTGTGTAGCCTCCGTTCCCCTAAGGAGGTGTGATCAGTGAGGAACACAGGAAGAGACAGATTAGTTTAAGTGGAAATCAGAAACTATTTTAGGTAGTAACCTTCTATTGGTTCTAAGGACCACCTTATCTCTATGGAAACAGATGAAGTCAGGCTCCACCGACAGGGCTTGCAATTCACTGATATGTCTGGCAGAAGTAACAGCAACCAAAAACACAGTTTTCAAAGTCAAGCAGTTGAGCTCTGCTGAGGACATAGGCTCGAAGAGGGGTTGCATCCGCTGAGCAATACAAATATTCAAATCCCAGGCAGGAGCAGGATTCCTAAAAGGGAGATTGGTATGAAGCAATACTTTGAAAAATTTACATAATACAGGGTGAGATGACAGAGAGGAAGATTTCCCCACTGACAGGAAAGCAGAAATAGCTGACAAATGAACTTTGAGAGTAGCTCTTTGAGGCCTAGGCCATTAAGGTAAACCGTGTAATCCAGAACTGTAGACAAGTCAGCAGTGTCTAGGGAAACGTGCTTCTTGGAACACCAAATACTGAACCTTTTCCATTTGGAGTTATAGGTTTTTCTTGTGGCAGATTTAAGAAGCCTTGAGGATCTCCAGATCCCCTTGGGACAGATGTAAATCTGCATATTCCAAGTCTTCAAGAGACATGCCTTAAGATTGAGTGACTGGAGATTGGGGTAACAAATCTTCCCCTGAGAGAAGGTTAGCAGATTGTAATTCCTGGGAAGAGACAGGGAAAGATGGACTGCTAAAGTCAGCAACACAGGGTACCAAGACTGCCTGGCCCAGTCTGGAGCAATCAGAATCACTTTGCATGGTTGTGACCTTACCTTGACTAGAACCTTGAACAATAGAGGAAAAGGAGGGAAGGCATAAAGAAACTTCCCTTCCCAGTTCAAAAATCAGAGTATCCAGAGGTACTGAACACAAGACTGGGGGTCTGCAACAAAACAGAGGAAGTTGGTGATTGTCTGCGGCTGCAAAGAGATCTATCTCCGGAGTGCCCCACCTTGTGAAGATCACCTTCAACACCAAAGAATCCAGAGACCATTTGTGATGGCCCTAGGAAAACCTGCTAAATGCATCCGCTATCACATTGTCCTTTCCTGGGAGGTGGACCGCTACTAGAGAGGTCTGCAGGGAATAAGCCAGGGACCATACTTTCATGGCCTCTGTGCACAAGGCCATGGACCGATTGCCTCCCTGCTTGTTTATATACCAAATGGTGGTAGTGTTGTCCATCCTGACCTGAAACACCTTGTTCTGTATTGACTAAGAGAAAGCTTGTAGGGCAAGAAGTACTGCCCTGTGCTCCAGAACGTTGATGTGAAGAAGGGATTCCTGAGGGGACCACAGTCCCTGGGCCATGAGAGCCATCAAATGGGCTCCCCACCCCAAAAGGGAAGCATCTGTGGTAAGAACCACAGAGCGAGTCAGAGACAAATGGAACACCATGCCTCAGATTGTCCAGGTCCTGCCACCACTGAAGGGCCAGAATTAAGGTCTGAGTAACAGCAACTAGCTTGATAAGAGGATCTTTCCTTTGGGACCAAAAGGTTCTCAGATGGAACTGAATGTCCCTCATCTGAAACCTGGCCCCTTGGACCACTGCTGTGGAAGCTGCTATGTGGCCCAGGAGCTGCAGAAAATGCCTTGCTGGTCGAGAAACCAGAAGGAGAAAGGAAGAGGCCAGCTGAGAGATAGCTTTTGCCCTTTCCAAAGGAAGGAAAGCTCTTGCCTTGAGGGTGTTCAGCTCTGCTCCTATAAAAGTGAGGAGCTTTACTGGTTCGAGAACTGACTTGGGAAGATTGAGAAGGAACCCCAGGGAAGTGAGAACTTTCTGGGTAACCTGCATATCTGACTTGACTTAGTCTCAAGACTTGCCCACCAGAAGCCAATCGTCCAGATATGGAAAAAGAGAGATCCTTTTCCTTCTTAGAAAGGCCACCACTACTGCTAGGCACTTTGTAAACATCCTTGGAGATGAGGTTAGACCGAAGGGCATTGCTCTGAACTAATAATGGCCTGAGGGCAATTCGAACCGGAGGTACTTTCTGTGGGAGCACCTGATGGGAATGTGAAAATAGGCATCCTTGAGGTCCAGGGAGGCTAGCCAGTCTCCTGGTCTCAGAGAGGGAAGAATTGTTCCCAGAGTCACCACCTTGAATTTTGGCTTTACTAGGTGGTCGTTTAGGCATCTTAGATCTAGGATGGGTCGTCACTCCCCTGTCTTTTTCAGGGTGAGGAAGTACCTGGAGTACAGACCTCTGCCCCTGTATGGAGTAGGAACTCTGTCTCTGTCTCTCTCGCCTTTAAAGCCAGTAGAGACAAAACCTCTGCCTCTAGAGCAAGGGTTTCTTAGCATTTGCAGGTAGAAAGGATCTGGGTCTCAGTTTTGGAAAACTTTTGAAACTCAGAACCAGCCCCTGGCTTACAACCTCCAGGAACCACTTGTCTGAGGTAACAGACATCCAGTCCTGGACAAAGTAAGCCAACCTGCCTCCTACTGGAATGCGGGAGTCGACCCGGGCTGACACATCAGGGTGTCTGCTTGGCAGGAGCCTTAGGCTAAGGGGTGGATGCAGCCCTGCTCATCCCTCTTCTGCCTCTTCCTCTGAAGAACCCCCTCTGAGAAAAGGAAGGGGAGGCCTGCGCCTAGTAGAAAGGCCTGTGAAAAGCCAGTGGCTCAGGAAGTGGTGTGAGGCCAGAGGGTATGGGTTGATGGGGGATTGGGGGAAGACCCGGAAGGATAAGGAGCTGTATTCTAGAGATCGGCTCCATCTCAATTTGGAAGGAAGGGGAATCCTTAAGTTGAAAATAGAGGGGTTTATTGGTGAAAAGTGGGGTTTAAACTTGTGAAAGCGGGAGGGATGGGAGAAAAAGCTGTCAAGGGGGGTCCGATAAAGAAGTGACTCTGGCTCAACCCCCTAGGGATGCTGGAGGAATGCGGGAAAAGGCCGACTGGTAAAATGCAGACCAGGGGAAAACAGAATCCCCATGGGAACACGGGCAGGGGATATGGAAGTATAGGGAAAGGGTGGAAGGTAGTCCTGCTAAATGCCAGGAGCTTGGGCAATAAAATGCCTGAGCTCCAGGAGATGCTAACTGAGGGAGCGGTGGATGTGGCAGCAGTCACTGAGACCTGGGCCACTGCCGGACACGAGTGGGACCTGAACCTGGAGGGTTACACTATGTTCAGGAAGGACAAGTGGGAGGGAAGGGGAGGAGGGGTAGCAATAATAGTCAAAAACTGCACTGGCATAGGGGGAGTAGAGGAGGCGGAGGGAACCGTGGAGGCGATCTGGGTCACCCTGATAAGATGGGGGGGGGGCAAGACAGTAAAAACAGGAGTGGTGTATGGACCCCCTGTGCTGGCGGAAGAGCTGGAGGAGAGTCTGGTGGTAGATGTTGGGAGACACTGCAGATTGGGCAGGGGAAGGGTGGTGGTGTTGGGGGACTTAAACGTGCCAGCAACAGACTGGGAGACTATGACATCCTCGGTGGCCAGGGAATAGAGGTTGTTGGATGTCTTTCAAGACACGTTCCTAACTCAGCAGGTGGGGGAACCGACCAGGGAGGCACAGGTACTGATGCGTCCTGGCAGACAGTGACCAGATTGGGGATCTGGAGTTAAGGGACCCGTTGGTGGGGAGTGACCATGCCACGGTCTGGTTCTGCCTGGACCTAAGAGGGGTAGAAGACTGCACAAAGATGGAGGTAACTGACTTCAGGTGGGCGGATTTTAAGGAAATGGAAAGGATCCTTAAGGAGCATTTGGATGTGATTGGGTCCGACATGGATGCCGACAGTAGATGGGAAATAATCAGGACAGGCGTGTAGGATGCTACCACCAACTGTACAAGAGTAAGACGAAAATTCGGTAGGGCCCAAAAACCCTGCTGGCGGACCAGGGAGGTCCAGGAGGTGGTGCGGGGAAAGAAGGCAGCCTATAGGCAATTCAAGTGCTCAAGGAGTGAAAGGGATTGAGGGGAGTATGAACTGATGGCTAGAAGGGCCACTAGGGTGTTGAGGGCGGCTAAGACAAGAAAGGAGCAGAACCTGGCCAGGAAAATGAGGAGAGGGAACAAGGGGTTATTTAGATACACTGGGAAAAAACGAAGGGTGAAGGGGCAGATTAGCAGGATTAAAACAGGGGAGAGATGGGCACAAGACCTGGGGGAGCAGTCTGAGGTACTAAATGAGTATTTCACCTCAGTTTTCACAAAGGAAAATGAGGGTGCTGCATCATACATGGGAGGAGACAGTGATACTGACGAGGGGGGGACCCTTACTGATTGGCAGGTCTGGGGAGAGGGGGAGGCATCACTGGCAGGAGGGGGGAAGGCTAAGCAGGGAGAAGAGGTAGCGGAGGTGGAAATCACGGCAGAGAGAGTGAGGGAAGCCCTCAGGTCTCTTAAGACGGAGAAAGCACTGGGGCCAGATAAATTACATCCCAGAGTGCTGAAGGAACTTGCGGATGTCCTGGTGAAACTCCTGGCAGAACTTTTCACCATCTCTCTGAGAGACAGAGTGGGTGCCCCAGAACTGGAAGGTGGTGCATATAGTGCCTATCCACAAAGGGAGATCAAGGGAGGTGGCAGGGAACTACAGGCGTGTCAGCCTGACATCGGTGGTGGGCAAGGTGATGGAGGGCATTATCAAGGAGAGGCTAGGCGAGGACCTGGAAAAGTCAGGGTGCCTGGATGATAGACAGCATGGATTCGTCCTGGGGAAATCATCTCAGACAAACCTTGTGGAGTTCTATGACTGGGTGACGAGTGCCTTGGACCTGGGTAGACCAGTGGATGTCCTCTTTCTAGACTTCAGCAAGGCATTTGACTCTATTCCTCACGAAGGCCTGCTGAATAAGCTGGGAGAAAAGGGGGTGGGGAACCAGATGATCAGATGAATAGACAATTGGCTCCAGGACTGGACCCAGAGGGTTGTAGCTGGCGGGATAGTCTCATCCCCAAGGAAGGTCATTAGTGAGGTCCCACAGAGATCAGTCCTTGGGCCCCTCCTGTTCAACGCCTATGTCTCTGACATAAGGACAGGTATCAGGAGCGAGACGAGTCTCTTTATGGATGACTCAAAACTGGGGGCAGTGGTGGATGAGGAGGAGGGGAGGGTGGCCCTACAGCGGGACCTGGAGGCTCTGAAAAGTTGGTCTAGAAAGTGGAAGCTGGGGTTCAATGCAGGGAAATGCAAGGTACTGCACCTGGGGGCCACAAACCCGGGCCAAGTGTACACCAAGGGGGGAATGCTTCAAGTCTCGATGGCTGAGAGGGACATGGGGGTGGTGGTGGATGTCAAGACGAACAACTCGGAGACTCGTAGAAAGGCAGCAGCCAAGGCCAACAGGATGCTGGGATGCATCGCTAGAAGGATCACCTCCAGAAGAAGGGAAGTGATACTCCTTCTATATAACTGCATGGTGAGGCCACAGCTCAAGTACTGCATGCAGTTTTGGAAGCCACACTTAAAGAGGGACATTAAACTCCTGGAGAGGGTCCAGAGGAGGGCAAACAAAATGATTTGGGGCTTGGGGGACAGGATCTATGGGGAGAGGCTCGAAGAGCTAAATATGTACACACTGGAAGAGAGAAGGGACCAGGGGAACATGATAGAGGTCTTCAGGTACATGAAGGAGGTAAATAGGGGAGGAGCAGTCAGGGTGCTTCAAAGAAAGGAGGAGAGGGCAACTAGAGGGCATGGGTGGAAGCTGGAGGGGAAAAGATTCAGGGGAGAAAGGAGGAGGTGCTACTTCACTGAAAGGGTGGTGGAGTCATGGAATGCGCTGCCCAGGGGGCTGGTGGATGCAGAGATGGTGGAGGGGTTCAAGAGGGGGTGGGACAGGTACAGGGGAAGGGTTCTGGAAGCAAAATCCAGTGTAGAGAGAATATCCGGAACTGGGAAAGGAGAGGCCAGAGAAGGCGAGGGGGGCAGCAAGGTCAGCTTCCAGGGTGGGGGCTGACCAAACGAGCAGACACGAAAGACCGTTAAGCCTATTCTGCTGGCATTTTAGTATGTTAGTATGTTAAAAGGCCTGCCCCTAGCTTACTGCCTCTGAGAAGCTGCCTGCCTCTCCTTGGCCTGGGCACTCCTATAAGTGGTCCTGTACTCATCCATTTTCTTCATGTAATTCTCTGTCTGCTCCCCAAACAGAGAATTAGCCACTACAGGGAAATCCATGACCTTAGCCTGGGTGTCCTGCAAAAGGCTAGTACATCTCAGCCAGGCCATTCTCCCAAGAGCCACAGATGTAGCCATGACTCCTGACACACCATTGGATTCCACAGCAGCATGGAACTGCAGCTTTGATGCCTCAATCCCATCAGCAGTCACCCCCTCCAGCTCCTTGGCTAGCTGGGGGTAGGCCTGTTTAGCCAGTGCCAGTACAGTGTCCCACCTGGACTCCTGGTACCTGGCTGTATAGGCCATATAGTTAGCCTGCCTGAGTCCCAAAGATGATGCCAAGTACTATTTCTTTGCCATGGCATCTATCTTCCTGGAATCTTTGTCTGGGGTGCGTGAAGCTAAGGGGATGTTTGCACTGTCACAAGCAGCAGCCTGCACTACCCAGACATGGCTGCATTGTGGGTAGAGAAATTCCATATCCGAGCCTGACAAGGTGTACCTCTTGTCCATTCTCTTGTCAACAGGAGGTACAGAGTTGGGAGACCTAAGAATTTTTTGTGTCCGTTTCCCAAATGACCTATGAAGGGGAACAGACAGTCTCAGACTCTGGGATGTCCATCATCTCTATGAAGTCAGGCTCCTCTTGTTCCTCTACAGCCTCCTCAATAGGAAGCTGGAGGGTTTGAGACACTTTTCTGTAGAACAGAAAGTGGGAAGGGGACTCAAAGCCTAGGAGGGGAAACACCAGAAGGTCTGTCTGGGGAGCTGTCTGGTTCCACAGGCACATCCAAACTTTCACCGTCATAATCATCCTCTTCAAAATCCCCCTCCTCATCAAACTCCGGTTCGTAAAAATCTTCAAGGGAATAATCCTAAACCGGGGGAACCAACCGAACCAAACCTCTGCCAGAAGGCGCCGGATCAGTCCGAACCGGACGAAGCGATTCCACAATCCGAATCACTTTGGCCATTTGTTCGGCGGTCGGAACATGCAGCTCTGGATCCAAACCAGCCGATTTATTCTTTTGTTTTCTTTTTGTAGGAACCGATCCCTCAGGATCGAATCTCCTCTTGCTCGAAGAAGTATCGCCCTGGTCAGAGGGCACTCCTCCTAGTTCGGTAGGAACGGAACCAGGCTGGCCTTCCTTGTCAGCGGATTTCTCGGTCTCCTTATCCCTAAGTCTACCTAACCTTTTCTCCAGGGTAGACTTAGGGAAATTCTTACAAATTTGTTAGTCTGAATCAAGGTGGTCAAACCTCAGACAGTAAACACAGGTGGTATGGGGATCGGCCTTAGCAAAGACCTCCCCACACATACTGCAGTGTTGAAACCCAGTGGGCCCCGATTTTTCTTGGATTTCTCAGACATGGCCAACCTAACCAACTTATCCTTTATATGGCAACCACCAGGCAAGACTCCCCTATCGGTTTCACACTGTGTCACGGGTGATGGGAAAAAAAATAAAACACTAAAATTATGGGGTTTTTTAAACCAATACGGACCAGTAACCACACACTAACTTTTTCTTTTTCAAGATCTTACTACAAGATCAGTTCAGCCGAACTGATCGGAAAAATTTCACAATTTCCACACAACAGCTACTAATCTAAATACTTACGGTACCACAGACAGAGTCTCAAACCGAAAAACATAACAAAAGCAGACTAAAACCAAAACTTTAACCGCGACAGAACCAAGCAGAAGGAGAAATCTCCGGAGCGACTGTTCAGTGAGGCGGAGTAAAGAATCTGACGGTTTGGTTTCAAAAGGACACAGACAGAGTTTTCAACCAAGCTCGAGCCAAAACGTTATATGCTTGGCACAGAATTTATCCCTTCACTCTCCGGGGCAGTTCAAGAGCTGGAGCTAACTGCAAATTGTCAGAATACAGCAAGACTTCATGTTTGAACTCCAGGTGGCAGCCGCACAAATGTCCATGGCAGAAATTTCTGAAATAGGCCATGGAGGCAGCCATACCCCTGGTGGAATGACACATAACCACTCCCAGAATGTCACAGTTCTTATGGTAACAAACAATGCAACTGGATAACCACTTAGACAAACACTGTTTGGAAACAGGAGTGCCTTCCCTCTTTGGGACGAAGAAAACGACTTATCAGATTTCCTAGAAGCCTTGGTGTGGTGCATAT